>BMAV01007444.1:4838-26621 GCA_019973955.1 Trichonephila inaurata madagascariensis
ATCATTTTTGGTGACTTAGCGACTCTTTTGGCGACTTGTGTCAAAACTTGAAACGGTTTTTTTCTCACGTGTTAAAGTGTCAGTTGAACTGAAATTTACATTGGTAAACAATACAATAATATAATAATAATTAATAAAAATTAATTTATTAAAACTAATTATTTAAAGAATTACAAATACAACCACGTTGGTATCATTTTTGGCGACTTGTGTGAAGACTTGAAAAGGTTTTTTTCTCACGTGTTAAAGTATTCAGTTGAAATGAAATTTATATACACGATTATTTTGGATGACAATGCGATACTTTAATGATAATGAATAAAAATTAATGACCACTTAATGTTGTGATTCTGTCCTATGTATATACATATTTATATTAATTTTAACTATTTAATAAAAAGAAGCTAAAATAAAATTTTTCTTTGTTGATCTAAGTAGGAATTGACTTAAAATTTTTTTTTATATTACTTGTTTCTCTGGCAAAATCCTAAGTTTAGTGTACATTTTGGCGACGAAAAAGATACACCTAGTTGCGTCAATAATGACAATAATTCGCCACGTTGGCGATAAATAAAGGAATCATTAAAAACAGATTAAACCATTTTTTAAAAATAATTTCATTATCAGATTTAGAAAATAAGCTTTCGAATTTAGCATTTCCAATTCTGAAAACAAATGAAAAGTTATCTTTCTGTTACTGAAGAAATTTCAAATCTGAAAATGCCTAATGCCATTCATCAAGCTCCTATAAATGTAAAAAGTAGTTTGATTTGAGACAATTTTTATTTTAAAAAAATTATACACGTGCGTGTATAAAATCAATTTAATTGAAATAATTTAAAGTAAATGGTAGGGTCCCTAGTTCTTGTATTCGAACAATGAATACTTTGTATTCGAAACTGTTTTCTTAACGTTAAAGAATAAGATCAAAAGTTTGAAAAATTACTCAGAGATGAAAAGTTCAATATTGATATATTTTGAATACAATAATACAAAAAGGACATCATACATTAATGAAATAATTTCTGTTTGTATCAATTTTTTTTCCTTGTTGCCAAATGTGTATTTAATTTTTCAAAGTTAAGTCAAAAAATTTCAATATTAGGTTAACTTACAATAATATTTATCTGGAATAATGTTGTATCTGGAAAAAATTTTCTAAGATTTTAAATCCCAGGTTTACCCTATGGGAAATCCGCCCCCGACTATTTTAACCCTTTAAGCATGGGCTAATAAAAGCTCATTAACTTAGCTTTCGTCACAGGATTAAAGGTATGATATTTATTCCCAATAAAAACCTCGTTTGTAAACACAACAGTTTTCTCTTTTCTGTTATTTTATCAGAATTAAAATTTTCTAAGGTGACAAAGTTTGCTAAATGCGACAGAAATTTGTGAATTATGCTACAGTAAGGTGCACTCATAAACTGTGTTTACCGATCGAAGATTACGACCTTGACTACGGTGCATTAATCTGCTTCCCAGTCAAGGCTAAGCGAAAAAACGAACTCTCTTCCGTGAAGTTAATTTAAAATAACCGGCTGAAGAGAAAAAGAGAATTAAAAGGAAAAAAGAGTTAAAAAATCGAAGAAGAATTATAACAAGATATAGTGAAAAAAAAAGAAAGTTTGAAGCCAGATTTGTTGCTATTACTTGAATCTCTTAAAAGACCGTTGTGAATCTTTTAATTTACAATTTTTGTACTCTTCGGAGATTTACAAAGAATTTCTTTACTAAGAAACCAAAGAGAGAAAAATTATTTGCTTGCATTTCTTTAAAAGATAAGCTTACCTTCATGAATGAATTATTCTTTCGCGCGTAATAAACTAAACATATAATTTTTTTAAATGATTGGTTTGTGATGTTAAGTATTAAGAGAGTATTACGAAATATTACTTAAAACATTTATGGTCAAGTTAAAACTCTTTAACATGTTAAGCAGTTTCGCAAACTTAGTTGATTTCTTGATGCTCTATCGATTTTGCATGCTTTCCACTATTTAGTAAATCTGAAAACAGTTATAAATTAAAGAAACTTAATTCACAAGTAAATAATATAAAAAAATGTTAAGCATGAAAAAAAATTTAATTTTCGTATTGTAAAAATATATATTTATGTTATCAGTTAGCATCGTTTTGATTTTAGTTGTATTTTTTTTTTATTTCATTCATAATGAAGCGCAAAAACATTATTTAAATTCCTTTGACATGGATAACAATTATTTTGGGCTAGAGTCACGAAATATATAAGAAAGAAATTAACAATAGAAATGGTGTAATAATACTGAGAGAAATGGTTTCAGTATTGTTCTGGTGGCCACAGTAGCCTGATGGTCAAAGTCACGGACTCTTGGCTGACATGTCATGAGTTCGAGTCTAGTACTGCTGAAGACCTGCCGTGCAGAGGGCTCGAGGCACGTTAAATATGTCAAGGCTCAAACGCCTTCCCATTGGTGTGGTGTGGAATTTAAGAGAGGGGATGCAAACTCAGGTGTCTTCCTGGTCACTTGTCCATGGTTCAGAATTATGAGGGGTGCATCGCCAATAATCCTAATACAACTTCATATAGTGCAACATTAATATAACTCTCTCACTTAGTATTCTGACGATTACAGCAGCCACCAGAGACGGATTTAGGTTCGATGGCACCCTAGACGCAAGTTAGTTTGACACCCTTACATAATAATAATAATAGGAATAGTAAAAATGGATAATGTAGTCTTATTTTATTCATCACTGCTGCCATGGCTTCTCAAAAAATCATTAAAATATGTAACGTTACACCCGTTGCCAATGTGGCATAGTAAAAAGGCTTAGAACAAAACGTTTACGAACAGAGCCGTCATTAAGTAGTTTAACAATATTATTTCAACAAATATTTGCAAAGTAATATTCATAACATTTAGAAATATTTGAATAATATATTTAGTTTTTTTTTTATTCAATAATTACATTTAAAAGCGCTAATCCTGGTATAATTATAAACAACAAAGTGAAGAGTTACAATAAAAGAATGCTTAGACGATTTTCAAGAATATTAAATTATTGCTTCTTGAAAAGTTCTACTTTCAATAAATTCAAATCTTTTATAAATAATTTACTAAAACTTTTTAAAAGGAGTAAAAAGACAGCCGTATGGATATTGATTTTAAAATACGTTTTAATGAATTTAATTGTATTTAGATTGATTGTGTTTTATTTATAAAAGATGATATACCGAATCTTTGATGTGCATACAAAAAGGTAAATATCATTAAAAAAACTATTTAAAGCTTGAAATTTTCTTATGAGAATCATAACTTTTCAATAAAATTTCCTATTACATTTTTTATCTAGTCACTTGAAGAGTAGGTACTATGTAAATATATATCATTCATTTTATCATTTTCGAAACATACAGCACTGTAAAATGTATTTACTAAAAAGCCATCTATTTGAATTTTTTTTAAAACATCTTTTTTACAATTTTAATAAACCTAGTATCTCATATAAATGGCCTTATTTTATTATTTTCATTTATTTTACCACTACTAAAAATACTTCTTATTTACGAAAAAGGATAAAAAAAAAAATATATCAATCTAAACAGCAATAAAAAAGGAAAGTGTGTGGTAAAAAGGAAAAAACGACGATAATTTTATCGATCATAACAGCTTAATCGCATGAGGCTGTTAAGGTTAAGGTTATCTGTGAAAAGATAACATTGAATTGTGATAATATGAACAATATTTTCTAAATTAAATCAATGACCAAAATACGGAAATAAAACAAAATTTTATAATGCTATACTACTGTCACACAGTTTTGTCTAAGGATATGATACATACAGGGAAAAAATAGATTTAAACAGAGATGATAGAAATTCTATAGACAAAAACAACGTACTTTTAAATAATTCAGGGTTACGAGATTATATATTTATTTAATAATAGAGAAGTATTTAATCATGTTTAAAATTTCGGAACAATTTAAGTGAAATTAAATACATTTTCAACTCTCTATTTCTTTATATTAAAAGAACTTTGAACTGACTCAGAATTTTAATAACAGCTAAAATCTCTTGAATTAGAGAAGGTAACAAAATATATAGAAACTTCAACATTTATTAGAATTTGCAATAGTTGAATTTACCATAGCACTGTACTTCTTTTTTACTTTTTAAGGAGATATTATCTATATTAAATTGAATATTAATGCATCACTATTTTTGTTCTATAAATATCTTTCATGTCTTTTATATAATTTTTTTATTAAATTCTACTAATGATTTTAAATGTAAGTTGTTAGATCATGAACTGAAGCTGCACCAACGCATTCAATTCTTTTTCATTTGTCGCGCGTTTCTGTGAATGTAAAGTATCTGGCAACAGATTTTTTTTTGTTTTGATACAAACAGATACAATTTATCAAATCTTTTTTTTTTCTTTCGACTATATATCTGAGAATATCATTATGTATAAAAAAAAAACTAGAAAATGTAATTAACTTCAAAATTTTTTAAACATACTAATATAAAGCTTCATAAAATCAACATGAACTATATGAATGAAGTAAAACGTATAAAACAGAATATAAAGTATAACTTACGAAGTAGGTTAAAATTTAGTTAGAAAATCACTTACAATAACAGTTTCAGAAAATGAACACGAACTTGCTGGAAGTAGAACCGATAAAACAGAGAAAAAACACTTATGAAGCAAAAAATGAAAGTGAATTTCTCTCACAAAATATTTCATATATAATACAGAAGAAAACAAACAGAAATTTACATTTACTTACAATACTTATATTTATTTTCCTCACTAAATTAGCACATCCATTGTATTCAAGTTTGGATTTTATTATTAAAGAATAACCTCGTTCTTCACTTCATTTCGTGCTAAGCGCATACGTTGAACTAATGCGTTAAAAAGATATGTAAACTGTAGTATAATAAATACGACAAGCGATTTCGATTTATGCTCAATTCAGACGATATAAAACCAAATAAGTCTAGCATTTGTTAACCTATTAAGTAGTCATAAAAGTTAAGAACCAAATTAGTACGACAAATGATAGCATTAAAGGAGCGTATACCAACAAAAATATACTCAACCCAATACGTACCCTTAGACCAAACACAAATACAATAAAAACTAAACTAGATTAATAGATGTCAGGGAAATTTGTCTTTATTACTTGTTTTGTATCTGTATTCAAAATCTATAAGTATATTTTATTCAACCATTAAACACATAAGTCATCATAAATCTGGAAAACCGTCGTGAAAATAGGTCATAAATACATTGTACTACATATGTAGTGCTATTGCGTAAAGAGTTATCCAAGCACTTGAATTTAATAATTTATGCCGAAATAATTTTTAATTTTTGTCATAGTATAGAATATTTAAAAGCTATTTTTTTGGATAAGTAGTTATGTTAAGTCTGTTAAAATTGGCTAATCTAATTAAAAATCAGTATTGGTCCGCAAATTATATTTCACTTTCAAATTCAATTTATCCAACATTAATTATCTGTTATTAGGGTCAATTTTTATAACATTAAAAAGCAACAGCTGGTATATCTTCATTGGTTCGTAAAAATTCTGGCAACACGCCCACACATGGCATATTTTCTGTCTTAAAATCTCGTGTAAGCAACTTAGAATATTGTTCACATGCTTATAATTTTTTTTAAAAAACTTGATTTTTATGTGTAACGTCTGTCAAAAGAAATAATACCATTTAAAGTGGTATGTAATTTCAATTTTTTTTCTCCATAAATACTCTAGTGTTATGCAAAAATCCCACTTAAATTCAAATTACTTAAATAGTACTCAAAGTTTTTATTGCATAAGAAATAAAATAAACTTTGGTGTTAACATAATCATAATTTATAATATAATACACTTTGTTGAATATAAATAAATCAAAATAATTTTGTTTCAAACTTTTAAAGAAAATTTGTCCAATAGAATACATTTCTTCAATACAAAATAAATAACGATTTTAAAAAATACATCTTTTTGTAGAAATAAATAAAAGAGGTTGAACTGCAGAGAAGAATAGTATTCAGTTAAAAAAAAACTACAGTTTTTTAAAGAGAATATTAAGGTATGAGAATAAGTATATTTGCAAAATGGTAAACTAACATAACTATGTATTCTGTTTTAAACAGAATCCTACCAGTTTTATCTTTGCGCTGTTGTCCCTTATCACAGCTAAAATGTCTAGTTTTCAGAAAAAGGGAAAAAATCTAATGGGAAAAATTTCAGAAAAAAGAAATGCGTAACGAAATTAAAAATATTAAAGAAGTATCCAGTATCATGGAAATACAACATTCCAGAATTCACTAGAAATCTGTCACTCGTACAAGTCGGCCAGAAGCCTACTAAATTGTTTTTAAAAAAACCAATGTAAATTTTACACAAATTTCTGTATAAAATTAACTATAATTTTATATTATCACCAAAGATACTTGAGCAAATTTTTTCTTCAGAACAATGTTGTACCACATTAATTATTTATTTGCACCTTTTCATTTAATTTCTTTTCAGAAAAAAGTAAAAAAGAATATAAAGAAAAAAATTTTTCTTGAATACATGTACTATTACCTAATAATTAGTACATGCATCCGCGAATGACAAAGTAAATGGGTCAGGTCAGATTAAATATCTAAAACTCTGTAAAAAATTATAGAGTATTTTTTTAAACATAAAAATTAGTGCAATCAAAACTTCAATTTAGAAACCACTTATATATATTTTTTCGCATAGGTAAAACTGAAAGTACTTCCAAAGCACTTAAATTAAAAAAAAATACACAATAATAGCAATATAATAATAACAATTAATATTAATATATCACTTCGTTATTAAAACAATATGTTACATGAAATTTAGTAAGAAATGAGTGTCATTAAAAAATATGTCATATTGATTTATTTCTTAAAAAATTAGGCTTTTATATTTACGGGACTGTCAATCATCATAATTTTTAACGGTTAATAACAATATTAAAATTTGGAAGGAAAAAAAAATCTTACAGAAACAAGAACTTAGCACATGTTGGGATTGATTGTTGCAGCTGAAACCGAAAATTTTCTACTACGTTCATCTTATGAGTGAGCAGATGTACTTGAATTGTGTTGAAACACCCCCAATACGTCAGAGAATTATGTCAGTAGAGAGTACATGTGTTGTACAGTACGCTTTCTCTCGCACTCTCTTTTGAACCAGCTGCTACCTGATAGCTGTAATAACATTTTTTAGAGGCCATGGCGTTTATAATTCATTCTAAGCTGTGACAAGCGTTATTGTTCTTTAAAATATTCAATTTTTTTTCACCTGAAAGCATTTTAATAATATTGAAATGAAAGTTTTGAAATGTACCAGGCAGGCAGTTCTGTGCAAGCAGGCAATTTTCCCTGGATACGATATGAAATTGTTATTAGGCGATCATAATGTCGTCCTCTTAGATTATTAATCTTTAATTTAGAAATTATAAAATCCATCATCTCTTTTTTTTTTATTTTATACTTTTGTTTCTTTTTCATATCCTTTTATAATTTCTTTCTAACGATGGTAACCAAAAGGAATTTATGATGAGATTGGCCGGGGCAGCCTAGTGGTTAGAGCACCGGAGTCCGGACCGGAAGGCCAGGGTTCGATGCCCGTACCGCCAAATACCCTCCGAGTACACACGGAGTACGTGCTCGTTAAATCAGTGGATCCAAAAGTCTTGTGGGCTGAATCACGAGTGCAGAGAACTGGAGAAAATTTCCCTCCACTTCAGTTCCATGCCTAAATTGTGGAGGTGGAGATAGATGGTAGCGCCATCTATCGTAATGTTCTATCGTCCCTTCGGGAATTTCACCGAGCTAAATCGTACTTTCACCTATATGGTGCTCGAGGCTAAGGCCAACGACAGGCGTACATCTAGCCTATTGCCACGATGAATTTCGTGGGCCTTGATCTGACTATGTCAGACAGGTGGCATGAGCAACAACATGATGAGATTTTCAGCTCTCTGAATAGAAAATTTTTAAACAATTTGATTTTATGTTGTCAAAAAGAGAAAAATAAAAGTGGTAAATCTCGTTAATATTATAAATATTTATTTTATTTTATTGGAAGACATTTTGCAAATCGTATCACACATGCATTTCTCTCTCTCTGCTTCAATTATTCCTTAATTCATCGTTACTGTATAATCCGGCGTGAAACACGCACTTTTAATACAAAAGATAAAATCAAAATTTACAGGTACACATGTACGCGTTATACGGCAGATATACGAATGATAGCTTTAAAATTAAAGGAAAGATGATCATTAAAAGTAGGATTTTTACGTGTACCTTAATACGAGAGGTATCCAAAAAAATAACCGGAATTCATTTTTTTATTTTGCATTTTTGTTGAACTCTTCATTAGTCCCCTTCAAAATATTGTCCATGTGCATTGTTGCACTTGTTCTAACGTTTTTGCTAGCTGCTCAGAACAGTTCTGGAACTCTTGAGGCAGGATGTTGTTCATACCCGTAAAGGCCTTATCACACGTACATGTATTTGGAGCAATTTTTCTTTCAACTACCCATTTCGAGCAATTTTTACTCAGTCGCCATAGCAACGACTTCGAACAACTTCTTGTTAGTGAACTGAAAAAGTTGTTCGAAATTAAAATTGCTCCAAATTTCAGCCAGTGGGGTTCATCGTCTCCTACGCGAAAACAAGATGGCAGCCTCGTCTTCGTCAAGTGCAGTATCAGAAATGTACATATTAAAATGGAACGAAATGATGGAAAGCACTTTGTTTGACGAAGTTTAAAAATTAACGTACTTATAGAATCCTAAAAACCCTCATTTAGAAAAAAGATTAAAAAAAAAATATATATATATATTAGCAGCGCTAGCAGCGAGTAATTTTTCAACGTGGAGATTGAGCTTGGCTGATGTCAGAGCATGTCGTTTTGCTTACGGCAACCTTTCCTCCTCAGATACTTCAAAAAATTGGACGAAACGGTTGCACGAAAAATATGAGTGTTATAAGACCTTAGGGTGTATTCTTTGACTTCATCCACATCACTGAATCGCTTTCCTTTCAAACTTCTTTTCCTCAGAAATTTGGTCGATGGTCTATCGACGATATTCATGAATTACGCATTTTATTTTGGCAATATTTTTGTCATTTCTTCCTGTCAAAGAACGCCCTGGGCGTGGCATGTCTTCAGCTGACAAGTTGCCAGATCTAAACGGGAAAACCATTCGTAGACCTGTGATTTTCCCAAGGCCTTGCCATTAAAGGTTTGTCGAAGTATCTTAATGGTCTCGGCTGCAGTTTTTCCAAAAGGAAACGAAATTTCGAACACAATATTTGTTCGTTATGGTCGGTCTTCTCACTAATTGCCGAAGGGTTGAAACAAGAACGTACACAACAGAGCACCACGAGCAATTTACTTAACTCAGACTGATGCTAGCTCACTAACAGTCGCGAGAGACCCACAACTAACACCACCTAACAGCACAACTCATAAATACAAAGCATGTGCGAGCAACAGTTCGATTCCGGTTATTTTTGGGTCTCCCCTCGAACATGATGTTTGTTTACATGATAACATACCTTATGAACTTTCATGATTGTATAACATAAAAAAATCATCACATTCGATTTTTTGTATCATCGAATTTTATTCATTTTTACATCATCACAATTACTCTGATCCATAAATAAACAATTATCTTCCCTTTCATCTAAATTGTTATATGTTTCTGTATTTTTAAATGATTTCGTTTAATCATCTCAGATTTAGTGTCATTCCATCCTTTAGTTACCTCATACACTATTTCCAGACTTCAAAAGATAAAAGCATTGCTCATATACATTTCATATTTCTTTTTTAAAAAAATGCACATTGTACTGCGAATATACCTAAAACTTAAGAAATGCAATTTAAAAGTTAAGGTGCGCATTATATGCCGGAATATACGGAAATTTTGCTGTAATTGTGTTTTTTTTTTGTTGTTGTTAAAGTCTTTTAATTACAGTCCAGTACAAGTATGCATATGATAAAAACTGGCGCGCCGTTGCAATGAAATCATCAAGGAATTTAAGTAAATCCTTGTTCCTCAATTATAGGAAAATAAAAGTTATAATCATATCAGAGAGAACAAAAGTTTGTATTGTAGCTTAAATACTACGGACTTTTTTACGATAGGAGGCTATTTGTAATCTGAAAGTTATTAGGTTATATATTTGTAATCTAGAAAAACAACAGAGATTTATTTATAATCTATAAAGGTCGTATACAAAAGGCTTCAATTGTTACCACTGTTTAACATGTTTTTTCCATGTGAGCACTTATGCGTGCTAATTGTTTGCCAATTGCTAAATCATAAAATGTGATGACTAATGTAAATCTCCAATATCAATGGAAAGGTAAAAATAATCTTTAATACGATTATATTAGAGCATTTATACTAGTGAACTTGTGCATGGATTAAATATTTAAATTTATACTTTTCCATAACTTCAGTGTTGGTTGTGGTTGACTGTTAGAAAATACTTTGTGGAAGAATAAATGTCGTTGAAAAATTCTGGATAAAGTATTTTTTAGAACAATTAAAATGAGACTTGGAATCGAATTTGTTTCACCGACAATCCATAAACACAAATTTCATTTCATATTATTTCTAGTCTTGGTGGCTCTTAAATATTTAAAAGTCCCGCCACGTTCAGAAATCCTATTTATTGTTTTTGTTACTAGTTTTTTGCTGTTGTTGTTGTGTGTGTGGTATTTATAAATAATCTCCTTTTAAAAGAAACAAGATGTCGAATTTTTTGCTTGAGACAGATTTCGCATCGTCGCTATTGAGTAACTCGGTTACCCCATGTCTGCGATTTATTGCCAAAAACTAACTGCAGAGAAAGATGGTTGAAGATATGAGTTATGGAAACATATTTCATACCATCCTGAAGACAATGGGCTCAATTCATGTGACGTCATTAGTCACATGATAATGATAACCACGAGTTTTTAGCCAATCAATTCAAAATCTCTTGTGAAGTCATAGTCACACGATAAAAACAACCATGTGTTTCCAGCTAATCAGTTCATGCGCTGCGTTGTTTCCACCTTCTGATCTTCTCAGAAACTTTCTCTTAAAAAATACAAATTTGTCGACATCAGTAATGCACATAGGTAGACAAAATTCATTTCATTTAAACGTACATACATAAAATAAGATTTTTTTTTTAATTTTAAAATCCTTTAAAGAAATTTATTTTTATAACATTTGAACATTTTTACCCAATTATAACATTTGAACATTTTACTCAAGTTTTAGAAATAACACAACAAGTACAATTATTTTAATGTCTATTTTGATTTCAATGGAGAACACGTGTTTGTCTTTTATCATGCGACCGTCATGCATTGAGCCTCTTGGTAAATTTGTTGAATTTCGTCAAAGGTTGCCATTGGCATAGGGTTAATACGTAAACACAAAAATTCTTTCTGAAAACTCAAATACAGTGAAAAATGTGTGTAATAAAAAATAATATACAAGAGTTAAAAGGTCTGTTAAGCTGTTAAGATAAATGTTACAATATGTTAAAGTATTTTCATTTTGGAGATTTAAAAATATGGTAACCCAACATTTTCGATAAAAATGAAATCAACCATACTGTTGTTTTATCCACCAGATTACGATTAAAAGTTAGAATGTGCAAGTTGGATTTTGATAATGGTAATGACATTCAATGTTAGTTGCTATTAACCCGATTAATCTCAAAGGCACTTTGAATAACAATTAAGAATAATAAAATCATGAAAATCTACTTTCGAAGAATAAACTTTTCAGAAATTAAGGATTTTTCAGATGTTCTTATTTTTATAAGGGTATTGCATTACTAGAAAATATATTTCTGTATTAAATTTCAATAAAAACCAAAATTATTACACAGTATTTGTAAAAATTATTCTAACTTCCCTGTTAAGATAAGATAAAAGGTTTTAAGATTAAAGACCTATATAATTTCCTTATTTAATAGAAAAACAAATTTTCCATTTGCATGTAGTTTGGTAATTTTTCAATGTTTAAGTCAGAATAGATGATGTTTTGATGACGTTTATTCTTAGGATTAAAATACTTCTGAGCGTATTTCACTTTTAGATTTATTAACCAGACGACCTTGTTTATATATAGAGGTCTATTATTAATTTTTTTTCGTTTGTTTCTTCATAGAAATAAAACAAAGAATTCAAGAATAAGATTCATTCCAGTTTCACACATAAATAGAAATAGCAGAATATCTTAGAATTTCTTATTGTTTTTTTTTTTTACATAAAATATGTTTCTCTCGGATTAGAGAATAGAGAGTGACAATAAAAGCACCTGTTATACCAAAAAACAAAAGCTTTAACATACAGTGTCTTATATAACTGTTTTAATTTATGGCAATTTTAACATTTGCATGCAGACTTTTGAATTTTAATCCTCATAGGTGGGAAGATATTTTAAAAAAGAACATCAATGATTCGTCTGCAGAATATTAAGACTCTTAAAAACTTTGAAAACTAGATTTTTGGTTTAAAAAAATAATTTTTAATGCGAGTGAATTCTAATATGAATTGTCTGTGAATGACACTATAGTAGAATAATTAATTACAATGTATTTGATAATGCTTTGATTTATATATAGTTTTTGCATTTATTATCCAGTTTTTAATCCTCAACAGAGACAGTAAGTATTATTTCAGTATTAACAACTGTCACAAAAAGTATTAAGGAAAGCCTTCTGTAAATCTTTAAAGTTGAAATGGGAAATATAATCTTCTGGCTTTGAAACGATTTTGGAATTTTAAAAAGTGGTATTATGTATTTGGTTTTGACGTGTGAAAATCTTTCCAAGCGGATACCTTTGGTGACGGAAGTGATGGCGTCAACTGAAAGGAACATTATTATTATTTTTGTTTCCTGCCTTTTTTTTCCCTTGGGTCTATATGGTGCATTTTTATTGTATAATTTTATTATTTTTTATATATGTGTAGAATGCTGGGGAATAATATGTATATTCTTTCTGGGTTTTTTATACCTCTTATGTTTTCTTTGTTATTATTATTATTACTTCTTTATATATTAGTATTATGTGTACGTATGTATATCATACAGTTACCATTAAATTTGTATAATGTTATTATGCTATTTATGTTATGTACTGTCTTCTGCTGTTTAAAATGTAAACTGATTATTTTTCAATAAAGACTGGACGTGGTGGTGGTGGTGGTGGCGTTCCCGAGGGATCGGTTTGTAGCTTCAAACCCTCTTCGGGTGAGCTCGGTTCCTTTGGGCATTCTGCCATTTGCCCTCGTGTTGCTTTATAGTGCAACTGTAATAAACACGGACTCATTCACTCATCAGAAACAATGTGGAGAACGATAGGAAATAGTTGTAGTTGATGATATTTCTTTTGTGGCCAGTAGAGAGCAATATTTATCAATTTATCTCCTGTACCCAATGACCGAACATATCTGAAAATTTTCATTATTCCACAGTTTTCAAACCTAGATCAAAAGCTATTAACACTAGAACGTCCGGGATTTAGATTACCCTTAAATGTCCACCGGTGTCATTTTGACACCGCGACATAAAATATACAAAATAATTGCTTTAACTAAATAATTTCAAGACTACTGTTCAGTAGGGTTTAGTTTTAAGACTTTTTAATATTATTTTATGTAATTAACATATTTTATGACCCTTTACATTATAAGAGACTGACGTTGACATGTTTCGCGAAGCTCGTTGGAGACCACCGTTTTGTCGCAAAACATTTCGAGTCGCAAATCTGCTAGGGACATTTCTATTGTGCGGTATCCGTTCTGTGGCATCCGTAGAGATATATATATCAGGATTTACTAGAATATGATCAATTATATCTGTTTTTTCTTCAGATTCTTCGCAGTCACTTTCACTCAATCTTATGTCTTCATCGGAATCTAAATTATAGGCGATTCTCACATTCTCAGAAATCTATCGTAATAAATTAGAAATTTCATCAGGGCTTAGGCCTTTTCTACGAGCCATCGTTTCAGGGTGTCTGCTTTGTACAAGGTTTGAAAATCGAATGAAATTTTTTTTTTATGAGAGGATAACCAAATGCTATGTAACAAAGCATTTAGACACAACAATTTTAGAAAAATAAGATTCGTTTCCATTGTTAACTCAATAACACTGCATTCAAAGTCAAATAAATGTGTGATAGTACTTTGGTAAGTTTGTTTTACTATTAGTAATGATGAACGACAGCTATTTATGATGATAAATTGCCTTAGTATCGAAATGAAACCAGCGGACGTTCTAGGTATATTTAGTTGTAAAACTTCTCCTAACTAACCTAGAACCACAAAAATTTTACTGTGTAGTTACCATGGGAAAATAAATAATAAAAGTCACGAAAAGTTTTCAAATTCTCTGAAAAAATGCGGAAAAGAGAACAAATTGAACAGGCTCCGGTGTCAAATTGACATCGATGGACGTTCTAGCGTTAACACGCTGTTCTACCCGCACAGTTATCGTGGGCCATTGGAAATAAACAGAAAAAAGTATTTTAAGAAAAAAAAAGTCTCTCATTCAGGTAGGTCAGGAAGACTAATAAAATATTCCGGTTATATCATCTAAACGACTGAAAGGGTTGGTGGCTTATCGAGACACACGTTAAAAATAAATAAAATAGCCCTGGTAAAAAGATAAAGGTAGGAAAACTCACTGCTTTTTTTTCTTTGATAATAATTAGATTTACTTGTTCCTAACAATTATTGAATGTAAGTTAAGCCATTAAAATAATACTATTAAGTTTCCTGACAGCATTCAAAATCAAAGAAAAAAAGTCACGTTAATTGCTTATTACTCGTACTTTTGCACTTAACAATATTAAATATTTGTTACAAATCATATCATATTTGTTATTTATTTTAATTAATCATAATCTCATTAATAATTCTGCCGATCGCAAACTTTTTTGATTTCTCCCACCGTAATTAAAAAGCGCATTTTCAAGTTAAAAAATATTAAAATATAGAAAATAATGTCCGTCTCGATTATATTAAGTCTACTGCCACCAAAACATCCTTTGGTTTATTATTGGACCTTTTTAAAGTATCTCTATTTATAATTTAAAATGGGATGCTCTTGATTGTGGTGCATTAAAATAACAAGTGATATAAAGAAATTTAAGTCAATTCCTACTTTGTTAAAAAAACGCACTGGCGCCATCTGTTGCAGCTAGTTGTAACTTCGTCAAAAATAATGCAGAATAAATTTAAAATAAAAAAATAACTTCTAATTAATGAATTAATATTTGAAAAACTATATTAGCATCAAGTGTCATCCACTACAAGTTTAAAGAAATGTATTTGAACTTAAATGGATGAATAGAAAGTATTTTACTAATGATTAAAAATGTGAACAAAGTATATATATATATAAATATATATATATGTGTGTTGTTGTATAGGGAGAGAGAGGGAACTAATAGTAGGAATTAAAAAAAGATATAGAGAGAGAAAAATATTTTTCTAGAAAGGCTAAATTAAGATAACTTGTTTTGAGAGACCAAATTTCTTTTCAAAATTATTGCTTGCTTTTAAAAGCTAGTCGAAAATTTATATTCCCTGGTTTAAAAATTCAATTTACGTATTTTAAAATTTTAGTTAGAAATATTCTTAAAATAATATAACGTCATAAATAAAATTAATTTGTTTTGGAGAAAAAAAATTATTTTAAAATCACATGGAGCATTATTACTACAAGGGAAAACTAAGCGCTGCGAAAATCAATTTACTGTTTTTAGCACCCAAACATATATAAATATGTATCAAATTCCTCCTACATCAATTACATCCAGAAAGATACAAGGATAAAGAACAACACGAAAAAGCTGTAATTTACTCGTTGCAGATACACGTGTCTTGTGTGTTACCTGGAAAAAAGATCAGCATTCAAGGACATGGGATTTTGTTTTCAATGGAAAGCCTTAGGGCGATTGTAGTTTTACTCAATACACCTTAGCAAATTTGAATTAATTGCCATCCAAAATAACAAATATCCCACCATTGTTGATTATTAAATACATCGTGCTCTTGCGAAAGATCTGAAGGGCGGCATTTGAAAGATTCATCTGTTGATGTCACACAGAGCAAGGTGACACGTGTATTATTAATGATGCATTAAAGGAATTTAATTGAAAATTGATCTATGTTAATTTGTGATTTAAATAGCAATATCTAAAATTAGAGTAAGGCTCCATTTTTCAATTCCTACCATTTGTTCACACTCCTTATATATATATATATATATATATCTTGTTCAAAATTTCAGTCGTTAATAAAATACTTTTTATTCATCCATTCAAGTTCAAATACATTTTTTTAAACTTGTAGTGGATGACACTTGATGTTTTACAGTTTTTTCAAATATTAATTCATTAATTCTAGTTAATTAATGAATAAATTGTAACAAACAAAAATAATAGATCAACACCATGTATAAAAAGGAAAATTACTGTTTGTCCCTGTAGCGCAATGGATACCGCGTCGGACTTCTAATCCATAGGTCGTGGGTTCGAATCCCACCTGGGATGGCCTAATTTTTGAGAATGTGATTTTTTTTTACTATACTAATTTATTGGAAAAATTAAATTAAATTAATGAATAAATAGTAACAAACAACAATATTAGTCGAACAACCTATATATTATAGAATGGAATATTCATATATATATATATATATATATATATATATATATATAAATGAAAAATTCTTTGAAATAATTACAACGTTTTTTATAATAAAATTTCAAATGTTAGCAAAAAAAATGCTTTAATTTATGAAATTTTCCTATTTAACTGGAAAAGGCTCATTTATAAAATAAAACGTAATAAAAAATTAATCCTAAAGATATTGAATCCTCAAACAATATTTAAAAATTGGAAAATATCCTTCTAATATCCTTCTAATACCCTTCTTCATCAAAATGTAAACTCTCTTAAAAAAAAATTCGACTTAAAAATCCCATCCAAAAATAAATATTTCCTTTGAATGGTTCATCCGGAATGCATTTTTCATTTTATCTCCAAATATAATCAAAATTAACAAATGCGAAATGAACAATATTACTAAACACATGTTTTGCTGACAAAGAATACACATTCCTTTTAATCTTGTAGATTAGATATTTACACTGTTATGATAAAATTAGGATCATTCGATTGTGCAGTATGATGTCAATATCTGATTTCGCATCATGTTCATGTTACTAATGAGAAAACAGAAGATTTTTATCTGTCAATATATAATGTGATTAAATCACGTTGTATCGATGAGGTTCCAAATTATTCATTTCCTTTTTGTTTTTTAAGAGAAGTATTGGTTGTAAGATTTTGATATTGTTGCTATATTCAACTACCTGTATTACTAATAACTTCGAATTTTTTCAAAATATCTGTTCAGAAGTTTAAAAAAATATTTTAATGTAACTTGATTAAAATAAAAGATCTTAGTGTGATTGTAAAATAATAAAATATTTGAGTGTCACCTATCCCTACTCTTTTGTACCCACACTAACCTTTTTCAATTCCTACTATTAGCTCACAACGCTCCCTATATATATATATATATATATATATATATATATATCTTGTTCAAATTTTCGATCGTTAATAAAATACTTTTTATTCATCCATTCAAGTTCAAATACATCTTTTTAAACTTATAGTGGATGGCACTTGATGTTAATGCAGTTTTTTCTAATATTAATCCATTAATTTGTTTAATTAATGAATAAATATTAACAAAAATAATATTCCAACACCCTATATAAAAAGAAGAATTGCCCATTGTGTGTCTCTGTGGAGAAATGGATTGCGCGTTGGACTTCTAATCCAAAGGTCGTGGGTTCGAATCCCACCTGGGATGGCCTTATTTCTGAGAATGTGATTTCTTTTTACTGTACTATTTTATTGGAATAATTAAATTGAATGAATCAATAAGTAGTAAAAAACAAAAATAATAGTCCATCAACTTATATTGAAAGGAAAATTGCTTTCTATTTTGTCACTTATAGTAGTGTGATTCTGTCATATGTATATACATATTTATATTAATTTTGATTATTTAATAAAAAGTAACTAAAATAAAAATTTTCTTTGTTGATCTAAGCAGGAATTGACTTAAATTTTTTTTTTTTTATATTACTTCTTGATAAAGCTTTTGGATTTCATATTTGGATCATTATGCAAACCATGCTTAGTTTACTTATTTGTCATGATCATATATATATAATTTTTTAATTATAATATAATTATATTATTTTAATTATATATATATATAATTACATATTTCATATATCCTGCTGTTTTCAGACCGTTACCCTTAAATTGTATTTCACACATTACGGACTGATACGTTTCTTTTCTCTCTTTTATGAAGAAAATGACATTTTTCTACCCAATAATGTAGAGAAAAAAAAGGGCAAAAGTTTGACTCTTAAACATAAAACGTTGAAGGCAAAAATGTCTATCATTTTATAGGCCAATCCTGCAGCTCATTCCTTCGCCTGGATGTACTTTTTAAAAGCAGAGCTCCTAACTGCATTCGTATTTGCTTTTTTTGTTACGACGATTTCTCAAATTATGGAATGATTGCATACTTGGCCTGGTATTCTATTAGTAGTCAGGGCGTAACGTACACCTCGCAACCTCCACATTGTAGGGGGGTCCAGGTGTTCTAGAGGGCCCAAGACTTGACTGATATCATGAGATTGGGGCCTAAAACCTGATTTTGCGGAAGGAGCCTAGTATTCTTCGTTACGCCACTGTTAGTAGCTAAGAGTTATATGGTGACAGGTTATGTGGGGCTGGTATGTATGTGTAATAATTCCTTTTTTGAAAAGAATGTAGCATTGGTAAGAGAAATAGCTGAGTGGAGTACAAAAAATTTATTAATTTATTTTAAACATCATTCGAGAGAGAGAGAGTTTGATGCGACTTTTCGCTACAACTGTCGATCTACCAAAGAGGCGGTAGAGTACCTTCCTGCATTCAAATAAAGAAAAGCACAGAGAAAAATATAACAGGAATGTTAAAATAATGTGTTCAACAAAAGGGAAATAATCATTTATAAACTATGTGGATCAGAGGTGGGCACACAACTTTTTTTTGGATCGTGGCCCATATTGTGGGAGAGGAGGATACCACACACACAGAAAGCCGCGCCTTTTTTAAATGATCGCATTCATTATAGAAAAAAATAATAAATATAAGTTAATTAAAATAGTGGCAGTTATATTCAATTTATTTATTGTGCTTATTTTTTATTGTCTAACTGTGAGCCCATTTAATTTTAGAATTAGTTTAATGAGAAAAATGTATCCTATTACATTTTTCTCCATTTAAAAAAAAAATAGGATTGAGATTGTTTGTTGAAATTCTCATCACAACAAGCAAGTTAATGTCAGCCAACTTGTATAAATATATTTACTCTTGCAGATCTTCGTGCAAGAAACACTTTGCTTACAAATATATGTCAACCCAAATATAAAGAATATTTACTCTCTATATTTGATTTTCTGACTGTCTTACAAGGGTACGACTAAGGAAGTTCATTTTGGTACGAGACTGAGTAATAGTAGTACTCCCTTAGGGTGTTAAACCCTTAACGTAATATATCGCCGAACGGCCAGTCAGTTAGGAGAAAAAATAGCCTTCGAAATTCATACTTAGATTTTATACAATTAAGTTTCAATTAGCTCCAGCGATGCAGTGGCATATGCAACAGCGCACCTGCATTCAGTGCGATGGGTAAGGGCTTGAATTTCTTGGTCGATTTGCTATTTTATTATTTTTTTCCTTTTAAATTTATTTGATTATTTTAACTATTAAATAAATTTATTTAAAAAAGGCCTGTTAAATATTTTATTTTATTATAAAATAATTAAATTAATAATATAAGATATATGTATTATTTATTATAATAAAACAATTTATATATTATAAAAATATTTTTTATATAATTATAAACTATTTGTAAATATTTTACTTTTTAAAACACAAAATAATTATATAAAATATCATTTAATATTTAGTATAATATATTTTTATAATAAATATTATTATTTATCAATAAAACCATAATAAATAATTAATATTATAATGTATTTATAAAATGTAATATAAATATTTGTATAATCATAGTAATTGCTTAAGTTTTTAAAACACAAAATAGTTATATAAAATATTTAATAAGCTTTTTTTTAAATAAATCTATTTAATAGTTAAAACGATTAAATAAATTGAAAAGAAAAAAAAAGCAGCAAGTCGATCGCGTAACTCGAACCCTACCCTATCACGTAGATTGCAGGTAAGCTATCCCCTATGCCACTGAATCGCTGGAGCTAATTAAAACTTAATCGTATAAAAGCTAAGCATGAATTTCGAAGGATATTTTCTCCGAACTAACTGTCCATTCGGCGCTATTACGTTGAGGGTTGAACACCCTAAAAGAGTACTGCAATTACTCAAAGTCTTCTCCCAAATGAATTTCCTTAGTCGTGCCTTCCCCTTGTTAGCGAAACACAAAAAATTTCTTTGCTGGGAGCTATTTGCTCATTTCTGGAAAAGACCCCCAGAATTCAGACAGACAATAACAAAGTTCCTCTTACAAATAATTTGTAAATTAGTAAATATGTATTTTTACTGTTTACTTATAAAAGCAAAACTTCTATCCCAAAGACGATGTCATTGCCGATTTCTTTGATACAAGTATTAGTTTTGTGTGGATCCCACTTCATATTTGCCATGATGCATAAATTATTGCTATTGCTTTACAGTCTACATAACTGCTGTTACCTAAATTACCTTGTAAAATCTATTTTAAGCGTACAAGTGATCAATAAAAATCACTTAAAATTCATGGTGTCTAAAAGGATGATTAAACATAATTTAAACTGAATTAATCAAGACGGTAGCGTGTCAAAATACTGTGTTTATCGCGATGTAAATGGAACGCTAATGGAATTCTAAACTACGCGAAGATGATAAAGCGCGAGCTATAAAAAAGTTTTTCGTTTCTAGAACCAGTAGACGGTATCTTTACAACCAGCTTGTTATGTAAAAATTTGAAATTCTGATCATGGCTAGCTATCAAATGGAAATAGAAAACAATAAAAACCTGTCCTTGGCCTTGGGATCCGAAATGCACAAACAATTTCTACTTTTCATCCCTTTTGTTTTTGGCTCTCCTCAAAAAATGTTCTTTGGGAGTGTCTTAGAAATACAGATCTATGATAATAAGCTTAGAGAATTAATCAGTATCGATTTATGGCAAACTTGAGACATAATTTTTTTTTTTGATAAGTTACAGAAATTGGTAATGACATATCTCCATCTTTGCAATGACCTGAACAATTTGTAAGGGTAATTTTTGGAAACGCCTTAGGAAATAATGTTATATAAGGAGCACTGAAAGAGAATCTATACCCAAATATAGAAGGCATCGGATATATATAAATTGCTTTTGTCTAAAAAAGCAAATATTTTACTGCATGTGTTTTTTGGAGTTTACTCATTAAGATTCAAATTTTTTTTTTGCGAGGACTGCAAAAATTTGTAACGTGAAGAGTGTTGGATGTTAAAGATTAAAACAAAAGTGATAAATTCAGGGTTAGGTTGAATGAAGTGTCCTTTAATGTAACACACAATTACTTATTAATTTAAGGTATCCGACTACGTTCTTAACCGTGATTTTAAAAAAA
>BMAV01007444.1:27021-57573 GCA_019973955.1 Trichonephila inaurata madagascariensis
GCAAAATATTATTATAATAGAAGCATTTTTCACAAAAGGAGAATATTTTGAAAATTGGTCATTTTTGTCAAAATATTGTACTTAAATAAGTTTTTATTCTAATACTATTCTTAAAACAATTTTATATACATTTTCCAGTCTAAGTGACACTAAATATCATAAATATTATCCATTTATACGCTTTTGCAAAATCACGGTTCCGAACGTAGTCGGATACCTTAAGTTAGGATATATAAAGGCAATAAACATCATCAACTCAAATTAAGGACAAAGGGCATGGACGGTTTTTCATAGCGACTACAGTTTTTCTTCACCTGGCCTCTATTGAAGTGATTTGATCATTAGAGCGTACTTCTGTTACTTGTAACAGTCAGTTACAGTTATTAGAACATCAGCGTGTACAAGCGTAATTTTTGGATGTGCCTTAGAAAATTAGAAGATTATTTGCGAAGCACTGTGTAAAATAATGTACATCCAAGTATAGAAAGCACCGGACATGAATTATTCATGCCTAAAAAGGCAAATTATTCATATTTTTTTTCTTGCAATGGACTGTAAGATTTCAAAATATCATTTCCAGATATAAAAATATAAAATTCTTGTAAAAAAGATGCAACAGTTTTAAAATCCATGATAAATTCTATAATTTTATTATAAATTAAAATAATAACGTTATAAAACGTAGCGTTTTTTGTAAAATATCATACTCAAATAAAAATTCTTAACATATAGCAAATTTCTTTTTTTTTTGTTTACAATCGTAGTAACTGTGTAGAGTATTAAAAATTTTAAGTGATTTTAAAATATTTTTTCGATATAACACCACATGTCAAACATTACTTATCTAAAACCAATTTGTATATTTTATATATTATTTTTTTCATCAGAATTTCTACTAATTTAAATCATTCACACACACATATTCAATAAACTATCTTTATAAAAGGGATCATTAATAATAAGTTTATCTCCTCCAATATTATTCAAATTACAATATTTCCATCTTATTTTATACCTATTATACAGTACATTTTTCATAAATATATTACAAGCAATTACAATGGTCACCACATAATTTGCACTTTATGAATGCAGAGAAGTTTTATTAAGATTCCTAACATATATATGAAATATAAAAACTCTAAACCTTACAAAAGTAATAGAAAAAAGTTAATTTGAAATTCAAATAATAAGAAACAATGGATTTGAAAAGAATTTCAAATGAAGAAGATACCTTTTTGGAAATGAATATTATCAACAATAGTTTAAAACTTAATTTCAATTAATCAGATATAACTTTCAAAACATTGCCCCCCCCCCCATCCTTTTTTTTCCCTTTTACTTTCAGTAAATAGCATGCAAATTTTAAAGAAATTTTTTTATTTGATTTATAAAGTAATTGAAGAGACACTAAAATAATTTGTTGGATGTCAAATAAAAACTTTATAGAAACTATACACGTTAATTATATATGTCTAAGAATATATTTTCATTTTCGAAATAGCGTTTACGTTTTAAATGTTGAATTAAAACTTAGAAAGAAAAAAGATCATGCTTCATTTTACCAATATACATATTTAACTAGAACTAAATTTGTGGGGAAAGTTTAGTTGAACTTAATTTATAAGGTATTACGACATTTATTCAAGCAAAAAGGTATCAATTATAATCTGGAAAGATATAATATACGGAATGCACAATTTTTATATCCTAAAATCTCCCTTAACAAAAACAAAGTTTTAAGCACAAATTTAAACATTACAATCAGTTTAAGTTTAAACATTGGAAGATTAAATGCTTAAATCATTTCTCCTTTTAATAAATAAAAAAACTCATTTAAAGGTGATTGGAATTATGAAACATTTAAAGCCTTCACATGTATATTGAATATGATCTACATATTACAGCTTGCCATCAAATTCTAATGAAAATTAAAGCTCTGATATTCTTATTTGCGCTTATATACTGTTTTGAGCAAATTTATATATATTTTTATAGAGAAATTTTTTAAATTTAGTTATATTTTCTCTCTATTCTAATTGAAGGAAAATTTAGAAATATTGTTTTTGTATTTTTATCATACAGTTCTTGACTATAATGAATAATAAATTTTTTTTTGAATTTTCAAATACCAAGAACAAATAAAATATCGAAACCTTCTTTACACCTTACTCTAGATTTAATTATTTTTCAAAATACAAAACAGTAGTAAACCAAATCTTGCTATTATTAAGATTAAAACAAGACTTATTATAAAATATTCACAAACTTAAACAAAAATTACAAAGCGTTTTACAACAAAAATACAAGGCTTATAAAGACTAGGACCTATAAAAATAGCTAAAAAAACTGTTTACGCGGTTCTCTTTAACACTATGAAAGAAATAGCACTCTACCTTTTGAATTGAAGGAAATATTACGGCCTTCCTCTGGTGTCTGTATTAAAATGAGTGCGCTTTGGAATTATGTTTTGAAACTTCTGCTGCTGTGTGTGAACGTTTTATAGTTACGTAGACAGTGATAAAAACTGAACTTCTGCGATGACTTTTTCGATAAGAACATTTGACGTCGCGAGTGATAAGAGTAAAATACAACTCGCAGTTCGGAGAGTTTGTGTGTATAAAACCAAAACAGCGTTCTCTTTCTAAGAAAAAAACTTAAAAATAAACACAGGTAAGCTTTCTTAGTAATTCAGTAAAGATCCACATTTTTCAGAATCCTTTTCCCGTTCCTTATATGGAATTTGTAAGCAACAAACTTCTTTTTAAAGAAAAGAATGTAAAAATTGTGCTATTTTTTTTAATGATTGCAAAATTTACGAACTTTTTTTTAGAAAACAGTTGAAATCTGATTCATGTTATATTAAATCGGCGTTGGAAATCCAGCACATATGTAAACAAAAATGATTCACATCCTTCGAAGGGTACCAAGACATGCTCAAAAGAGTTAAATGCCAAAAATAAGACTCTTTGCTTATGGGACATATATCTTTAAAAATTTCCAGTAGAGCTTAGATTTTCTTGTGATCTTAATAAAGATATTTGAATCATTCTGTAGAAATACAAAAATAATTTTTTAATTTAATTTTTTTTTCTGTTTAATTTAAGTTGGACATAGTTTTTGAGATCTCATAATACATGCTTATGTTTAGGTACCACTTTTTAAAAAGGTATCTCTTAAATATATAAAATATTTTTTGCACATATAAAGCAATACACAAAATAAAGTGAACCTATTTTTTTAGTAAAGTATTCAGATAGTTTTCTTTAAAAAAATTATAAAACTTCGTAATTTTAAAAATTTTGATTTTTTCCCCCTTTTTCACTCATAAAACTATTTTTTTAAAAATTTGAACTACTTCGACTAGAAAAAAAAACATGTTTAATACATGCATAGGTGTCTTGTATAGAAGTATAAAAAATTTGGAACCATATCGTGAAACAGTTTTTTTTTTTTAAAGTGTACCGAAAAGTAAAAAATTATGCTTCTTTGAAAAAGTGAAAAAACTAAACATTTGTAAGCGTTTGCTTACATTTTTGTCAATTACTGTTTTTATGTTTTACAATTATTTTATCAACGAACATATACGTGTTATACATTTTTAGATTTAGAAAAATATGCACTATCTTTTAATACTAAAAATGAAAAATCGATTTTTTGAATCTGTATGATGTCCTGGTTTCTTAAGAGAAACTAAAAAAATATTTAAGATAAAGCATTACATTTTGTAGCATTTGCTTTCTATGGTAATTAAGAGTTAAGGAATATAAATAAAAATAAATGTATTCACTCAAAAATCCTAAGCGCAGTCAATGCAGGTTTATCAAGAGAAAATAAATTGGTAATGTATTAGCGTATCGATTAATTTAGATTGATTGATTGTTTATTTAAGTCACTGTAAAACAACACGACAGATACTAGTGGAAGAAGACTGCTCACGTTCATATTCTGATTTATTTTAACATCTCAAGTTTGAGTCAGAGACATATTGTTTTTGATGACATTTGTTTGTTTTTTTAAATAAAAATCAATTTCAATTGCTTATAAAAAATATTTTTTTGGAAAACTTTTTCAAAGAATATAAACCAATACAGTAAACACCCCGAAATTACATGATAGGTGGGACTGAGTAAGTTGAGGTATAATTTTGCATAAAAATTATTAATACATATAAATTATTTTTAGTTGGGGACGAAGTCGAAAGAAAATTGTAATTTAGAAAAAAATGTTTAATAAAATCTTAGGTAACAAAAATACAAAATCGCAAGCCGAAGTTATTTTTATGCAAGAGGTTTCATAAAATTAAACATAGTAGAGTTCCGCGAGAAAAAAAAAAAAAAAAAATTTCTCACGAAATATTTCCTCCTAGCATGCTAATAATTTTTTATTCCTTGTTTCGTGGAAAAAATACGCTCTTCGTTGGAGTCTATATTTTCTAAAATTTGTAACCCTTTTTTCAATTTAACTGAGTCCTGTCAAATTCCCAACCGTCTTTCAATCTCTGATTGAACTGGGTCTAAAGACTGTTCTTCAAGCTGTCTTGCCTTTGCTCATGCATTTCTGTGAGCTCATCCATTGTCAGCTCCTGATTGTGGGAATTCAGCAGATCTCTAAAACGTCATTAATCTCTACATCTCAATTTATTTGCCTGGCCAGATCGACAACTTTTTCAATCGCATTACCAATTTCGTCAGGCTCTGGCACTGACTTCATCCGAGTTTCATTGATGGAAAAAAAAACGAGTTTTTTTTTTTTTAAAAATAACAAGCAAAAGCACTGAAACAAAAGACGAATTGACGAGATTTAAAAATCGTGTAACTCCGGGTTCGCGTAAATCAGGGTAGCGTAAGTCAAGGTATTACTGTATAAGCTAATTAGCATAATAAGAAGCATAATTAGAACTGTTGACATGCATGGTTACTGGGAAAAGTTAAACAAGGATTATTCTCGTATGTGACCTTTATACATGGTTTCAACAAGAATTAAAAATGTTCCACTTAAGGTATCCGAACACGTTGAAAATAACCAAATTCGATCAAGACAGATATTTTTGTTTTTATTTTATTGAATAGAGCTATCTTTTGGCTTCACAAAACATACTTTGGTTTGTTTCTACGCTACCTAGAGGCCAAATTATAATCAATTTTATAAAGTTAGAAAAGCTGAAAGAGTGGGTCTTTGATCTACCAGAAGTGGGCATTTAAATTGCTCAAAATCTATCATGGCGAGTGTGATAACTCAAAATGTTACAAATGTAATTCTATAAAACTTTTTGAACCAGATATTTATGTTATTTTCTAGAGAATTTACTAAAATATTTCTTATTGTAGGAATACTCTTTGAGTTATGGCTTGTTATTTAAATAATAGTCTCATAAAAAGTGTCACGTTTCTTATAGTGTTTACTCAATCAGCTCTAAAATTTGCTAATTTTAATAAAACATTAAAATTTTAGTACATTTTCTAGATAAATGCAACTAATTTGTTTTAGCAATACTTTTACTAATTAAAGTTTATTACATTTTTCTCTAATTGCTTTGAAGTTTTTAAAAAATATTGCTAAAATTTCACTTGTAATTGTGATTTTTTGTAAAATTTAGGTAGTTTGCTTTAAATATTGTTAGTTAAATATTAGTATTTATTGGTATTCACTCCTAAAAATGCTTTTATAATGTTTAAATATGTTATTTTGTTAAAAAAGTACCCTGAGCGTGTTCGCGCGCGCGCGGATACCTTAAAGGGAATTTTAGAATTCATCAAAGTTTATTTTTACAATAGGAGTAATAAGCAAAATAAAGATAAGAATTATCATTATTAAAAACCATGCTATGCTAAGCCATTTTATTCATTGATCATTATTAACAAATAAATTAATGTAAAGATGTAAATTAATTATCTAATATTATGGTAAGCACACAACTCTAAAATACCTATAAGAAAAAGAAAATGTCTAATAAATATTACAGTATCAGTTCACATTTAGGATTTTTATTTTATCTTCTAATCATTTATTTTTCAAATTTTTGTCATTGAGTGATGCTTTTTTACTTACAATTTTGGTTCTTTACACTAATGAATGTTAATATATCTACTTAATATTCTAAATACAGTAATACCCCAAACTTACGCAATAGGGGGGGGGACTGAGGGATAACCTCTCATCGAATTCGAGTTAGTTGGGGTACAATTTCGCAGATAAATACACTTAAATTATTTTTAGTTGGGACCGGAGACGAAACTATTTAATAAAATCTTAAATAACACAAATACAAAAAAGCTAATCTAAGTTATTTTGATGTAGAAGGTTTCATAAAATCTTACGAAGTAGTCTGCCGGCTCAAAGGTTTTCTTCCTTTCCCGCGAAATTTCCTCGTAGTATGCTAATAATTTTTTTATTTCTTGTTTTGTTGAGAAAATATGCTCTTCGTTTGAGTCGGTATTTTCTAAAATTTGTAACCTTTTTTCAATTAAATTTAGACGTTCTGTCAAATTCCCAACCATTATTCGATCTCCTGATTGAACTGGGTTTTTAGACTCAAGTTTCTCAATGTCCGGCTCTTGCTCATGCATTTCTATGAGCTCATCATTTATCAGCTCCTGATTGTGGGAAAATCCAGCAGTTCTTGAATGTCATCACTATCCACTTCTAAACTTATTTTCCTGGCCAGATCGACAACTTCTTCAGTCATATTACCAATTTCTCCAGGCTCTGGTACTGATTTCGTCTGAGTTTCAGTGATAGAAAAAAAAGAAAAAAGACGAATCGACGAGATTTGAAAATTGCATAACTGTATTTGCGTAAGTCGAGGTATTACTGTATTGCAGTAGTTTTCAAACCTTTTCAACTCATGTAACCCTAGAACTTGAAATTACTTTCGCGGAACCCCATTCCATACACATACTTCGAAGAATATATCTCAAAATAATATTTAAAGTAGATCTACATGTAATGGGCACTTTATGTAAAAACAATTAAAAAAAATTATTGCATTTATTATTAAAAGGTCTTTATCTAATTGTTTTAATATAATTTACTCATTAATAATATTAATTTGCGATTCAAATGCTACATATTCATGCATTATATTTAGTAACTGGGACATATGCTAGTATTGTTTACACAAACTGTCGAAATCTAGGTCTATTGAGATGAAATGAAATCGCGTTACATATTCTTTTAATTTTTTTTATAGCCATTCACGTTGAGAAATATATTTCACTTAAACATAATGTTTTGAATGGCATTAAAATATTTATAGCTGTGTGAGAAATCCCGAGTATTTTGCATGAGAGAGAATTTACAACCTAAAATTTAGAAGATGCTCTTGCTTAAATTTAGATTTTAATATCAACTCTGTTGATGTGTTGCTCCCTTTCCTTCATTATAGATGTTCTTTTCCACAAATGTAAAAAGGGGCTTTTCCATTAGAAAACTATTTAGTATTTCAAGCCATTGTGCTAACTAAAAATTATAAAATTATGTCGTGAAACCGGAGATAGTAAACAATAGAATATTCACAATCTAGTAGAAAATATGTATATAAAGATAAAAATGCATTTTAATACTATTTTATTATATTATAATAAAATTTAAAAAGTGTTGCAGAATAAAGTTAATATACACAAATAAAATTTTCATTTTTAATGAATTGGGGGAATTTTTAATTGTGACTCGTGGAACCCCTGGCTTCCGTGGAACACAGTTTGAAGACTACAGCTGTATTGTGATGATTCGAATGTTAAATACTCTAACCTACTTAATATTCTATAAATTCAAATCTACTCTAGAAAGCCTTTTCCTTTTTAATACCCTGACTAGAAATATTCATTGATATAATTTTTATTTAAAAGAAAGAGGGATATAAACTTGTTATTCTTAGTATTTCTTTCAGTTCACCCACGTTCGATTCTCATATGAATGACGATTATATAAATGCATTCTAATTTGTTTGATGAGAAAAAAATGACAAGAACACGAATACCGATGAATGACCTCCAGCATGATCATTCCATTTAGATTGATCAATATTATCCCTCTCTCTTCTTTCTGGTATCAATTAGTGTGATATTTTGTAGCAGAATGCTATTTGGCAAGTATGTTGTGAATTAATTCTTATATACCGTGCTAGTTAGTCTTTATAATAGGAGAGATTTATAAATTTTGTAAAATAAAATCTTGTTGCACAAATTGTTTTTGCAACAAGTGCAATATATTATACTGTATTAAGATAACTGAACACGTTGAAAATGACCAAATTCGGTCAAAACAGACATTTTGTTTTTTATTTTATTGAATAGAGATATCTTTTGTATTAACGAAGCAAACTTTGTTTTATTTCTACGCTACCTTCAAGCGAAGTTACAATCAATTTTATAAAGTTAAAAAAAACCGGAAGTGGGTCTTTGATCTACCGGAAGTGGACATTTAAATTGTTCAAAATCTATCTTGGCGAATCTGATAACTCAAAATGTGTTACGAATGTATTTCTATAAAACTTTTTGAACCTGCTATTTGTATTATTTTCTAGAGAGCGAACTAAAATATTTCTTATTGTATGAATACTTTTTGAGTTATGCTTGTTATTTAAATAATGGTCTCATAAAGAATGTAACATTTCATATAATGTTTACTCAATCAGCTCAGAAATTTTTAAATTTTAATGAAACATTATAATTTTAGTACCCCCTTTCTGGACAAACGCATCTCTCTAATTTGTTTTAGTAATACTTTTACTATATAATACATGTTTATTACTTTTTTCTCTAACTGCTTTGAAGTTTTTCAAAAATATTGCTAAAATTTCACTTACAATTGTGATTTTTTATAAAATTCAGGTAATTTATTTTAAATATTGTTAGTTAAATAGTAGTATTTATTGGTACTGTCCCCTAAAAAGCATTTATAATGTTTAAATATGTTATTTTGTTAAAAAGTTCTCCGAATACCTAATAGAAGTCTAAAAGCATATTGAAAAATAACAATTCAATTGAATAAATGATGAATACAAGGGTAATTATGAGAATTTTGTGATTCGCACAGACGAAAAGTTACATAATAATAATAATAACAATGGTTTAGTTTGAAAATACAAAATATTTTAAAACAGCAGACGATTTTATAGAGTAGAATAAATTTTAGACAGAAGAGAAAAATGGAATTGAAGCGATAACACTACCGTGCCATGATTTGCTATGATTTTAAAACAGAATTAAACCAATGCGCGCAAAGGCGTTCAACAACTGCAGTTAGCATTTGGTGATGAATCTCCATGTCGTGTATTCAGATGGTTTAAAGAATTATGCACAGTAGACGCAATTTTCTTCAGGATGAAGAACACACAGGAAGGCCACGGTCAACAGTAACCCCGGATAATGTGTCTACCTTACGAAAAATGTTAATGGATGATGGCGGAAAGGGGTGGATAGAGGATTACTGCCGATCCGTATTCATTTATTTTTTTAATTTATTCAATATTTTAAAAAATTTATTTCAATATAAAAAATTTGAAAAGTTGATAATACTTTTAAACTTAAATTGTATTATTAATGGTCCTTGGTATGTATTAAATACAATATATACATAGATTTGTTACCCGGAATCCTCTGCAATAAGAGAAATACATTATAATACTTTTAAGCTAACTATTTAAAAGAGATTTTGCTTTGAAAACAGCTTTAAAAGGAAGCGATAAAAAATATTTTCTAAAAGAATGAATGCTTTTTTCGAAATACATCTGTCACAAAATACTTATTTTGCACTTGTTTACGGCTAGCATTTCAATAAAATAAACAAGTGTTTACAATGAATTATCTTTTTTTAAGGGGAAGCATGTATATACATAAAGATTTCTTCACTTTATAGATTAAGTTGTACCACAATTTTGTTGACCTATTTTTTCCTCCTTCCGCTTTAAGATTGTGAAAAAGATATCTGTTTGACAGTTCGGTGCTATGTTGTCAAATGCGTTGACCAGATAGATATAAACGAACTTTAGTAAACAATCTAAAGAAGCAGAGTGGCCGCGGTAGCTTAGTGGTCAAGGTCACTGACTCGTGGCCGGTGTGTTATGAGTTTGAGCCTAGCACCGCTGAAGACTTGCCGTGTAGGGGAGCGATACGCAAGACCTCAAACGTCCTCTCGTTGGCGTGGTGTAGAAGTTAGAAGAGGGAGGTGCCAGCTCAGGTGTCGTCATCGTCATTTGACCATGGTTCAAAATTACGAGGTCCATCGCCAAAAGCTCTCGAGCTCACTAAAGAAACAGAAGCTATTATATTGAAAAGATGCAGAAAAGGAAGAACCATTTCAATAACATTTAAAAAAAAGAACAAAAAACCAGATTTGCATTTTTTAAATTTTATGTGTTATCAGGATCAATAGAAGCGAAATATAAAAATAGATATGTATGTGTGGAAAGGAGGCCTTTTAGATTGAGAATTTCTAATGCTGTAAAATTATTGATTTAAAGGAATGATTCTCAGCCTTTTTTTATTATTGTTGCGGTACCCTTTTAATCATTTCAAAATTTGGCGACATACTAACAATGAAATAAGTTTAAAAGAATGTTACGTATCTATAATACATTTCCATTCATCCACGAAGGAATGCTAAATATACCACAGATACCCTTAGTTTATTTCTATAAAACATCCGAATGATTCGGTTCCGGATGTTATTTTTTTTTTTCTCAGAGTATAATTAATAATTTTAAAAAAAATTGGTGGAACACAAAAGTGCCGTGATACAGTGGTTGAGAATCACTGATTTAAAGGAATGAGATATAATATATATATTGTGCTAAAAATAGGAATAGTAAACATTTCAAAACAAAAATCTTACAATTTCTTAGTCTTTTCTTTAAAAAAAAAAATCTTTACAGCTAAACAATATTGGTTAACCATGAATGACGTGAAGCTTACGTCTTTTGCAGTACTTGTAGGATTTATAGTTTCCTTTTTTTTACATTCCAGTATACAGAATTTCTCAATTAATTATTTATAAAAGCCAAACTTCGAAGCAACATTAGAACTACTGGTGACTTTTTTCGTTGTTCTGAACCTTGATAAAATAACAAAGAGGACACTTGAGCTGACGCCTCATTGTCCAAACTTACACACCATGCCAACGTGGACACTTAGAGCTTCAACAGATATAACGTACATCAGCCCTTCAATATGATAGAATATTTCAAAGATATTAATACGAAAATCTCTTAATGAAATATTTTAATAATATGTAACAGTGTTCCGTTTTTACTTTTTTTACTTTATGAAAGACTTTTTTCGTCTGACATTAAATATGACGATTAAAAAAAACTAAGACTTAAGAATATGTTTTGCTCTACTATTGTCTTTTCTTTTAAAAACATTACAAATGCTAAATTAGTTTAAAGGTATTTTTTCTTACGTTGACTTCTCTATGGTTTAAATGGCAGAAAATTCACTTATTACATTTAGATTTTGAATATTCTTTTCCCTGTGGGACTTTTCACGAAACTGAACAAAAAAATTATCTTTCCGAAATATTTCTAATATTTTAATTTTTATTTATGTGATAAATTTTTATCTATAAATCTTATGATAATACCAACTTACTCGATAAAAATAAAATTGCTCGCAGTAGATCTTATTTTCAACGTCTTATAGCAAACATATTCTTTAAAAGTACATAGAGCTTGCAAAATACTATCCATATAGTTTGAATAAGCTATAATTATAGTATATTCAATTTCTAAGTGTTTATTTTACCTGAAATCATAAAGAAATTCTTACGGGATTTTTTTTTTTTGCTAAAAAAGAATTTTATTCCAATTAATGCATAATTTTTCATATTTCTCTCGTCACATTTCCCTATCCTTTTACAAAGATAACACATTATCCTTTAAAAGATATAGATGGTAATTATCATATCGGTGTTAAAATCATCTCCTTCTGTTTGTCCTGTTTTTCTGCAATATTTTCTAAACGTTATTAAAATGAAAATGACAGGAAATTTTCTCGGGAATTCTGCTCACTTTCATACTATACAGTAGTACCCCGAACATACGAGATAGGTGAGACTGAGTGATAACCGCATAAGTCGGGGTATAATTTAACATATAAATACAGTCGAACCTCTATATTGCCAATTTTTTATATAGCGAACTTTTTCCTGGAACCTTGAACATTTCACGATTTCCTTCGTAAAATAACCTCTCTATAGCGAAGTGCATTTTCTATATTACGAACTTTTTCTGTTGTGATTCAATTTTTTTTTCTTGATATTTTTGAAGTATTTCTGGACATTTAAAGTTTTTCCCTCTTTTCACTCATTTTATGGTAGTTATAAATCTGGAACTGGTTTTATTAGGTGCCTAACTCGTCGAGAGCAAAAGAGTTCTGGACGTTTAATCCAAGAAGGGCAACCTTTAATCCCAATTATCCAATTCACTAGAAACATCTTCGATATCCCCTTTTACACTCAGTGGAGTTGTTCCGTGTCCCCGTGTTCTGGTTATAAAATAATGTATGTTTAATATTGTTTGTATGCTTTAAAATAGAAAATGTCCTTGAAATTCGTTAATTTTAATATAAGACATTTTGGGGCGACTGCTTGAAGATTAGCCGTCAGTAATGGTATACCGAAATTTTCTAGAGATTGGCTGAAAATATAACGACTAAGTGTTTTAATGACTATAACAACAAAAACTAACTTTAGATGAAAATGTTTTATTTTTTAATGTATTCGAATTTTTTGATAATAAATGCATCATTTGATATTATTTTTGTGGCTATTATTATTACGTTAGTATCTTGCATTTTGCTTTAAACGCGATTTTAAAGTGTTCGTTTTTTTATTTTTGTTCTGTAGGTAAGCACACATATTCCATATTTATTATTTAGTTATAATAAATATTGTAGACCTTTTCCTTACTTCACCACACCTATGATACTGGGAAGTGGCTCACACAAGAATTTTTTCAAGGGGGTAGGGTCTTAAGTCTACCATTCTCGTATTATACCTCTCAATACGCAGCAAAGCATTTTTTTTTTTTTTTTTTGATTTTACAGATTATTGGGGAAAAGTCAGTAAAAAATAAAGTACTAAATAAATAATTAGAATAAATTTTAAAAAAATTATTAATAACAAATACTTAATTAAACTTTACATATTGTATACATAGGATTATAATCAATCGGGAAAGAAATCAAGGACTATGGGGGAGGGTGCAACTCCGTGGAAACTACCCCCACTCCCTTATGTTCGCCACTGACGCTAAGTGGATCGCAACACTTTGAAAAATTAGAAGTAGCTCGTACCCTGGAAAGGTCTGCCCACCCCCGATGTAGAAGGTTTCATAAAATCTAACAAGTAGTCTGCCAGCTCAATTTTTTTTTTCCTCTCCCAAAATTTCTTCGTAGCATGATAATAATTTTTTTATTCCTTGTTTTATTGAAAAAGTACTCTCTTCGTTAGAGTATGTATTTTCTAAAAGTTCTAACCCGTTTTTTTTAATTAAATTGAGACCTTCTGTCCAATTCATAGCCGTCATTTGATCTTCTGACTGAACTGGGTCTAAAGACTCAAGTTCTTCTATATCTTGTTCATGCATTTCTATGAGCTTATCCATTGTCAGCTTATGATTGAGGGAATCCAGCAGTTCTTGAACATCATCACTATTCACTTTTAAATTTATTTGCCTAGCAAGATCGACAATTTTTTTAATCACATTACCAATTTCCCCAATTTTCGCCCCCCCCCCCTCAAATAAAAGACGAATCAACGAGATTTGAAAATCGCGTAACTCCGAATTCGAGTAAGTCGAGGTAGCGTAAGTCGCGAGGTATTACACACAGTACAATAATAATTCAAGGTACTGGCGATCTATATCCACACTGAGAAATAACAACGGCTAATGACGCTGGACCATATAATATTGAGCATCTAGTGACGAATACAACAGACGACACCTGAGCTCCAAATTTCCACATCACACTAACTTTGAGAACTCTTGGAAGGACTTTGCAGGAGATTCTAATTGGGTTATGGTCGCGAACTCATTGCCGACGTTTACGTCGAATAGTGGGTCCGAGAACTAACGCCGCAAAAGAACCAGGTTACATTTGTCAAGGCTCATCATTAGCGTGATGTAGGAGTTTTGAGAATAAGGGGCAGCTCAAGTGTCGTACGCGTCACTTGACCAAGTTCATATTCACGAGGTCCATAATATAGCTCTTCGTGTTGTCTCTACGGACGACAACAGATAATCAACGAATTGTCATAAGTAATACGAGGTAGGACACAAAAGTTCCCGGACTGAGCCCATAACATGAAAATTTTTTGCAGTACAGGACTTCGATAACGTTTCTGCGTTACTGCGTTCTTCGCCTTTTCAAAAAAAAAGTTTGTCTCAAGTCGTTTGGTCGTGTTTCTCGCCACGGCGTCATATTTTGTAGGCGAATGCATTTAGTAGCAGGCGATTGAAAGAAATGGCGTTTGTTGAGCAGAGAATGAATATAAAATTTTGTATTCGCTTGAGAAAGCGTGCTACGGAGACTTTCTAAGTATTGAGCATGTGTAAGACAGTGATGCATTATCGCAAACCCTTGAGTGATATCAACGTTTCAGAGAAGGCAGGGAAAATATGGAAGGCGACAATTTCCCTGCCGTCCGCAAACTTCCTGCATTGCTGAAAACATCGAAGAGGTTTTTGCGACGTTGCGTAAGAACAGTCTTCAAACAATAACGCGAATAGAAGAATCAGTTGGGATATCCGTGATCATTTGATAACGGATACTGACTAAGCATCTTAGCATGCACAGGGTGTGTCAACACATCATTCTCTGCTAGTTAAACGAAGACCAAAAGACAATTCAAATGAAAATGGCGGGAGACTTACTCTCGTCTGTTGACAAAGATCCTTCCCTACTTGGCAGAATTGTTACTGGAAACCAGAAATTATGTTTTTATACGACCCGCAATCCAAAAGAGCATCGGTAATTTGGAAATCACCACAATCTCAATGCAAGTTGAAATTCTGTAAAAATAGCTCTAAAGGGAAGGTCAACCTAGAGGTGTTCTTCGATATCCAGGACATTGTACCTCTGGAATTCATCCCCAAAGGACAAAAATGAAAACTGTTTTGCCTCATCCTCATTACTCCCCTGATCTCGCACCCTGCGACAAGCCTATTTTCTGGACTAGAACGTCACTGGCAGGGTAGTCGATTTTAATCTGTTGATGAAGTTAAAAATGCATTGCAGGCTGAATTGAAGGACATGGTTAAAAATGGATTCCAGAAATGTTTCGATGACCTTTGCAAGTGATGGCAAAAGCTTGTTGTTGCTCAAGGGTCTTATTTAGAAGAAGAGTGCGTTTCAGCCATTTAATTGGTAATATTTTTTAAGTTATAGACTAAGGCTGGGTACTTTTGAATCCGTACGTCTTTTAAAACGAATTGAAGATCTATGATCCCCGAAAAAGCGGTTTTCTTCAGCGACATAAAGTATGACGAGAAACTTGGTTCCACCCTGATATTGCCACGCATAATAATAAGACAGCAGAGCATTAAATTTAATTGTGTTTCAAAATTCTTATTTGGTGGGATGTGAAATCTAGGATAAACTGCAATTTATATGTACACAATATGGGATAAAGCAGAAAAACATTGTGCTTGTCAGACAATAGTTCTAAATATTGCATCTACTTATAATAATCTACTATATCAACTCTTGTGTACTCTAAACTATATTTGGTACCACATGAAGTAAATTAGATAATAAAGACCAATCAATTCAAAACGCCTTTGATGGAATCCTAAAATAATAATAATAGTCATAAGCCTCTTTTTATATGTTAATTTGAAAAAGTTGCTATTCCAATCACCAGTTGAAAATGTTGACATTAATTTGTTGAGCACATATCAACAATACATTAAATAAAAAATAGAAAGATTAATGGATAAAAATGGATAATTTCCGCATTTCATAAACAGGGAAGTGAAAGAAAGAAAGAAAAAACTCAATAATGATGGAAATTAATTTTCTGTAATGATCCCACAAATGAAATTTTTGAACAATGAGAGCTATTTTAACCAATCTTATTTGAATCTAAAATCGTTTATTCTTTCTTATCCTTGAACATCTGAAGAAAAAGTATGAATTAGATCTTGAACAGAGAAAAAACAAAAACTTTTTTAGACAGTTCAAGGAGACGTAACTCATTTTGAATTACAAACTTAAATTTCAAGGATTTTGGCCAAAGTTGAACAATGTATTTTTCAAAACTCCACATCTCAGTTAAAACTCATTCTTCTCTTTTTATTAATGAAGAGAGCTACAATAACAAGATGTAATTATTATTTAATTCAAATTTTCTATAAGTATCTCTACTGACATAAATTTATATATATATATATATATATATACGTCAATTTATAAATTTATTATTTATATCTCTTAATTATGTCCTCATTCAATTTATAGAGCTATTAATAATATGACTTTCAATCACAAAATCTGTTTCCTCTCTTTTGTATTATTTTTAAATTTTACCGTCACCCAGTTTCGTCATATCAAAAGGTGTTTCTAATTCAAAAGAAGTCTCTCGCCAAATGTTATCTTTATTCTTATTGTTCTTGGGCATGCGTGAATTGGTTTTCCATTATTGGCTGCTTATCGTGGGATTTTGTGACGTCTTTGGATTTGACGAAGTTAATCAACAGTATAATACGTAACTACCAAAAGTTGCGAGCTCGTTTGTGTGTGAAAAACCAGTTCCTTATTTTTCATTAACATATTTTTCACTCTTTTTACAGTTTAATTTGGTCACTATTTAAAATAATGTGATAATTTATTTCATTTATTGTTATAGTTTTAGCTCTTAAGGAAGGATTTGTCATTTAATCTTAAATATTAATTTAATTTTGAATTTTATAATATAGTAATGTATAAAATAAGAATTTATATAAATTTCCTTTTTATTTAATCATTTAACTAAATAAGAGTGCCCGCAGTTCTGCTCAAGTGAAGTAATTATCCACAATTAGATTCTAAGGTTACATGTTTTTTAGAGAATTTCAAACACATTTTAGATCTGATAAAAAAAAAATTGTAAAAAAATATAACTATTTTGTGATGAAATGCCCGATATTCGTCATCCAGCTATTAATCGCTTCCCTTACAAATTTTTTTGGAAAAAATTGCAAAAAATAATCGCATTTTTTTTATTTTATTATTAAATACAATGAAATGAAATAAAACAAAATATATAGATTTTAAGTTGAATTTTTAATTTTTTACAGGTGTAAAAGCATTTAGTTTTAATATTAGTTTTCTTTGCCGAGTTATCTCGGGCAAATGGAAAAATGTGTTAAATATTAGTCTTTGTATGATAGTTTTGAAACAAGGGACAACACTAAGTGATACCTGACATTCTGTACCCTGGTATTTGGTCCTTTTCTAACTGTCTTACTTCTGGAATCGCTTTTACGGGAGCATACAGAGTACACTCTGTCTCAATAGGGTTACAATCGTCTTCAATAAGGCTACATACAGAAGAATCACTTCCACTATTTTCAATGTCCACCTCTTCATAATCAATATCTGAAAAATCATCACTTTCGCTATCTTGCATCATTGGCATTACTTTACCTTTTTTTTTCAATACAACTATCCTTTTTTATACATTAAGAATTCACAAGCCGACGCATACTATATATATAATAGGGAAAATACGTGACCAGTCCTGCCAAGAGAATCACGAAACTAACAAAACTTAGCAAACTGCCAATGAAAGCTCAATATTTCCTTTCATTCCCTCCAGGCCGAGTAAAATCGTGATAAAATAAATCTTACTGACAAATTCTGTTTCACCCGAGTTTTCTCGGGATAATTAATATATATGAACCCGAGATAACTCGGGATAATTAGGCAAGCGGTTAAACAAGCAGATTAATGAAATTATACTTTAGAAGGAACAGATTTTTTAACCATATAATTTTCAGCAATCATTTTTCACGCGTATTGTTCTTTATAATCATACTATCTCACGAGAATTAAGAAAGAAAAAATTTCCCATTTGAAAATGAATTTAAGCACCAGGAAGAGAAATTTCAAGCAATAAGTATTTCCAAAAGTATTTTAAACTTCTTTTTCTCAAATAATTTTCATTAATCTAAATAGAAAGATGTCAAACAATTGATTGAATGTTGATTTTTTTTACTTGGCAATAAATTCATATCCTTTTCATGTCTATGTCTTCTTAATTCTTGAAATTAATACGTTTATCACAACGAATTTCCGCCGAGACAGAAATCATATATCTTCATCATACGGTACATTGCCTACTCTTTCAATGTGCTGATGGAAATAAACTCATGGCCGACGAGTTCTTTTACATGTAGCAATGGTCAAGGTAATCCTTTTTACAATCCTTTGCTCCTCCAGGCATATTTTGTCGTGTTTAAGTAAAAAAGATTTTTTTCCCCTTGTGAAAATTAAAATGAAATAAAAAAGAAGAAAAAGGGAAAAAAAACATGGATAGCATGTTTTATTTTCTCACAGCTGTCTTTTTTGTTTATTCATGTTTGTCTTGTGAAGTACATAACACTTACATAACAAAAGGTTTCAGGTGTTCTTTCTTATGTAAGATTTTTATCTCGAGTCCTTTCGTATAAAAAGCGAAATTATTTCATGTAATTTTACTTGATTTTTTTACATATTCAGGTTTTTTTAAATTGTTTACTTTTCTTGAAGGTCGGACGCGAATTTAGTGAGTATTATTCTGTTAGTTCTTTAAGATGCTCATAAAAATTTAAGCAACGTGGTGTCCTAAAAATGATATTTTTTGCATTTTGGTGGCCTATCCGGTTAGGATGCTCGACTCCGAATTCTAGATCTGTTATCCCCAATTAAGTTATCCATCTTGGTAAGTTTCCTAAAAAAGCATGTGGTTATAACTTATAATGCATTTTCTTGATGCTTATGACTGGAAACAATGAATAACGTTAATTGGGAAACTGTAATGAAATAATTAAGTTAAAATTAGATGAAAATAACAGCAGAATTCAAAATGCTCTACATGGAATTCTAATAGACCTATTTAAATTATATATATATATATATGTTTAATGCAACATACTCAACACAAAAATGAAAATAATGAACTAAAATCTGACACATTTACAGTTACAAAAAAATTCATCATCACATATTTTCTTACAGAAATTTTACATGATGCGGATAAGAATAAATGGCTATAAAATTTAGAATATTTTAACAGAATGAAATTATTAGTTCTCCGTCTTTATTATACTGTAAATAATATATATATACAAAATGTCATTCGCACTTTATAGAAACGATTTTGATACTTACTTTTTATCAATAAATATCAGTTTTTTTGTGACAATTTGCTTCTATTTGATAGCCAGAATTCTTGACAATAGCTCTCGCTCGAATTTTCCATGAAAGTAAAATTTTTCTTGGTACTGTCATGCCAATTTTACTTCAATCCTCTTGAACTGTTTTGCCGTTCAGTGTTCTTGGATACCGTTTTCCTATCAATTTTTCGTTTTAACAATCGAATGCACAAAAGTACATTAGAGAAGAGTCAGATGGTCTTACACATATTTCATCCAATGGGGTACACTTTATTCTTGTTTCTGATTCTTTCTTTGCTAAATAAACGGCAGTTAACTTAGACGTGTGACCAGAGGCTTTGTCCATTTGAAAGCTCAACTTTATCAATGTCTTTTCCATATAAGATTGGAATTTCTTCTTCAAAAATTGGTTCTAAAGTATTCTGCCAATAGTACAATGAATTAATTTCGCCTTTTCTTGAGACTTTTTAGTTTTTAATTTGCCGTTATTAGAAGATACTGCAACGATCATGAATCCCTTTGGGAACTTTACTGTGCACTGATGAAGCCATTTCGTAGGTCATTCTCGCTAGTTAAGCAATAGAAAATTGATCTTTTATTACAGTCACTTTAAGGGCAACGGCCCCCTCCTCACGGCGGACCTTCAGCGACACTGGGCTTGAACTCAGGACATGCCAACCACGAGTCCTTGAACATAACCACTAGGATACCGAGGCCATCAGTGCCAATTTATGCCCATTTCGGGCCCTGGGCACGGAAGATCTAAAGGCCCCTTTGGCAATGGCGGATCGAAATTTATTACCAGAAAACCTGGTTAAGTCCAGCTTATCCGGGCCCCTGGGCACTTGTCTCAATCGCCCAATGGATAAATTGGCACTGGAGGCCATCATCATTTTTCGGTACCCAATAAGGACATCACTCAAATAATTAACTGGTTTAAGCTAAATAGTTTCTCGAGCTTTCTTTCAGTAAATTATTGTACCTGTGATAATCGATTGATAATGATCGCGAATCCTCTCCCGGCATTGTCATGCGTTCGAGTTTCCCTTAGAGCCAATGAAGCCCCACCACGCTAAATCTTTTTCAAGGGTCAAAGTCCTCTCTTTAAAGTGGTGTAGAAGTTTGTAGAGTGGGATGGCTGCTTAGCTGTCATCTTATCGGGGTTCAAAATTACGAGGTGAATTTCGATAGATTATGTGCAACTTTAAAATGCGACGCCAGTTAAAAAAAAAAATCAGTATTTTTTCGATTTGCGGGCACAAATCTCGCCAAGCCGTCTTTATTGGTGACAAGACACAGTCTTCACATAAATAAAATGTTAATAAATGTTAGTTCTTATTGTTTTTTTATCCATTTTTGATGAATTTAGAAGAAGACATTATTGATAAGAAAAGACCACGACATGTTTTGAAACTGGGGTTGTAAAAGGTTACCAGCGGGAATATTCCGCTTGGCGTCGATTATATTATTTTTGGTGATATCATTGCCTGCGCCGACGAATCGGAAAAGAACCACAAAAAAAAATCAAATCCGTAAATTATTTTGAAATACTTGATATTTTGTGTTCAGATATTTACGTTGCAAATATATTTAAGAGTTTCTTTAACGTTGGACTCTTCGATCGAGGTTAAAATATCTAAAATTTCCTCGCGATAAAAAATATTTTCACGCTCAAGGCCACTTTAAAAGATTGTGTAAAGGAATAATATTCATTTATTCAAGGTTATAATAAAAAAAAATTCCGTTAAATGGTTCTAAAAATTCTACATCGTTTTTTTTTTAAACAAAAACTTTTTTTATATGATGCATACTAATTTCAAAAACCTTATTAAAAATTCGATCTTGTTAAAACTAAATTCTCAGGAAGCAGTTGTGTTGGTCAAAAGTGACCAGGTAAGATGTTTTCAAACGATATTATAAGAACGGAAGAGTTTTTAGAGATTACCATCGATAAAAAAAATAATACTTATAATTCATTGAAACTTTAATTATAATTAATGATCAAGTAATAGTACTTATATTATGGCAAGTTAAAATGAGTATAAATATAATTATAAAAAAATGAAGAAAAAATTATTTGCCTATTCGGAACTTTTTAAGAAGGCCGAATTGATTAGTCCATGGACCCTCAGGCACCCACATTCTGAGTGGTGGATATAAAAAATTGTTTTGATAACTTGGTAGATTGGGAAAATGTTTTAAATAAATCAGAGGCTATTAATTATGCCAAATGGGTGTTTTATAAATAAGTATGTTATGTCCAGGGTCATAGTATTATAAAAGACACAAATTTTTTTTTTTTGCCAGTAGGCAGAAATTGTAGTGATGTAATTATTCTCAGTTACCGAGAATCCTGAGATATATTCAGCGAACAGTTTCTCTATCCTCTCTGAAGGAGATTTTCTAAATCTTCTCAGTTCCTGAATGATCGGATATCTATTTTTAAGCGAAAATTTAAAACATTTCATAATTACATAAATCAAAATTCTAAAAATATCATCTAGATCAATTATAAAAGCAAATTAATAATTTTTAGATAATTTTTTCCCAAATATGTTTGAGCCAAGAGCTCATGATTGTAAGTTTCGTAGACGGCGATATCCAAGATGTGATATATGCAATGGATTCGAATTCTGATTCCATTGAAAACCCATATCATGGAATGAATGAATGATTGTTTATTTACGTAAACTATACACGGAAACTAATGACAACGGACCTCGTAATTTTAAACCATAGACAAGCGAACAGGATGACACCTGAGCTGTTCCTCATTCTTCAAACTACCGTACTACTCCAATGTGAGAACTTGGGGCATCGAAATATTTAATGTCCATCAGCAGTAATGCATGACGGTACTTAAGGAGATCAGTACTTGAACTGATTCCATCTCTAGATTCTACTAAGACAGGGGTCTTCAATCCTCGGCCCGCGGGCCAACAATGACCCACTGAGAAAAAAAAACACCTTGTATGCTTTTTGTTATAAAAAACGCAATTTTTTCTGTTATTCTTGACACTTAAAATATTTTACTGTAGTGTTTGATCTCCATTTAAGATGAAATTTCCTGAAAATGACGAATTTTTCAAATAAAATATTTTAAATATAAAAAAAATCTGACTGCGCATAAAACCTCAGAAATTTTCGGGAAAAAGGTGTACTCTTATATTTAACAGGTTTGCAAAGTATTTTAATTCTATATATTCTATTATTTTAATTTTGTTCTACATATACATATCTGTACACATCCATCTCTTTCCTTAGAATCACTTGTAGTCTTGTTAAACACAAACCTCCCTTTTCCTCCCTTTTTCAATTAATTTCTGTTAGTTCCCAATCTCCCAATATATATATATATATATATCTTGTTCAAATTTTCAATCGTTAATAAAATACTTTTTATTCATCCTTTCAAGTTCAAATACATTTTTTTAAACTTGTAGAGAATGACACTTGATGTTAATACAGTTTTTTCAAATATTAGTTCATTAATTAAACTTTATTAATTAATAAATAGTAACAAACAAAAATAATAGTCCGACACCCTATATAGAAAGGAAAATCGCCTTCTATTTTGCCACTTAATACTGTGATTCTGTCATATGTATATACATATTTATATTAATTGTAATTATTTAATAAAAAGTAACTAAAATAAAAATTTACTTTGTTGACTTAAGTAGGAATTAATTTAATTTTTTTTTATAATTCTTGTTTTATATAAATTTTTAGACTACGATATTTTTTTGACAGTCGAGTGGCCCACGGATCACTGAGTTTATTGATGAGGCCTACGGATCATTGTAAATTTATTAATTTATCCTCGAGTGTGAAAGGGGTTGAAGACCCCTATTCTAAGACGCAATGCCAACCATCACAGCAATTACACCACTGACTATCACAACCTTCAACTTGTGGTATAATTGAAGCTGTCCTCCTCGAATTTCAAAGAGTTTGATCTTAATTTGGAACACGTTTTCAGAGAAAATTTTTCTAGATTTCATTGGCAGTTGTGATATTGTAACAAACATACTCAATTTATAATGCAAGTGTTCTGGTAGTTACAAATATTCCAAAAATGCACAATTTTTACCTTAACATCTAGTTATTTATTCTATTTATTTATTTATGAATTGCCTGGCCATTGATCATCAAGTCATTAGGCAACGAGATCGCCAATATTTTTTACAATACATACTAAATTCGTAGGTGCACTTTCAAATGAGAAGCATCCATGACTTCTCCAGAGTCACACAAAACATATAAAGGTGAAACATTCAAGTTAAAACGAAACAAATGAGCACACACAAAAGCAGTCCTGTCCAGTTAATAATTTTTACTCAGCTACAACAGTAGTCCGAGAAGAGTCGGAGACACAGTCAGGTTGTTTATTTTTAGTAGCACTGGCAGCTGCACTTCGAAAGCCTTTTTTATAGATCTTATTAATCTCAAGCTCTTAGTAGAGTGAAGAGGTAGGCCTTTAGAAGACCTTTGGAGAGTATCCATATGCCTCTTTTTGCCAAGAGATCTGCCATCTCCTTTCTCTAAAGACCACAGTGGGATGGCTCCCACTGGAAGGCAGCCTTTGTCTGAATTCTGTGTAGTAGCTTCCTTTCAGCTCTGGATACGGCAACTTTGTCTATCAAGATTACTTGCCAGGGCCTGAAGGACAGAACTTGAGCTCGATAAAATTATGATTTTAATCATGAGGGGAGAGACGGGCAGAAAGCTGCAGAAGAGCTAAATGGATGGCCTCGATTTCATCGTCATAGTGGATCGTATGAGAGTTAACATGTAAGTAAAACGAAAAGAAACCTTTGCATGTAGGCTCGCCTTGACATGCAAAGATTAACTCTCATTCAGAGAGAGTGAATGAATGTTTATTAATGTCACAATTAAGGTAATTCGAGGGCTATTGTCAATGAACCTCATAATTCTGAGCCACGGGTAAATGTTGAGGACAATCCCTGAACTGTGAGCTCTCATTTAGCATTATGGCCGCGGTAGCCGAGTGGTATAGGTATCGGATCGTGGCTTGCCTAGTCACGAGTTCGATCCCAGTACCACTAAAGACCCGAAGTGTAGGGCAGCGATGCACGTTAAATCTGTCGAGAGCTGAAACGTCCTCCCGTTGGTGTGGTGGGGTAGTTAGGAGAAGGGGTGCCAGCTCAGGTGTCGTCCACGTCACTTGACCATGGTTCAAAATTACGTGGTCCGTCACCAAAAGCCCTCGTGTAGCTGAACAGTGTGACGTTAATATTTAATCAATCAATCTCATTTAGCATTGCAGTACAGGAGATGAAATATTGAGCACATCTTATATCAGAAAAATAAATCAACTCATACATAAAGTAGTAAGTATACCCATCCCCCTGAGGATAGGTATAGGATTTTTTTAAAAAAATCTACAATAATTTTTAATTTAGTTCACTTGGTAACAAAGAAGATTTTATATTTTTAGTAAATTTTAATTTTATTTTCTATATTCTATGTACTGATATATAAAAATAGGGATTCCCCAATTTGTATGTATCGTCAAACTTCCTGTATGTATGATTTAATTCAATTAATTCTTAGTATCTAGAAAGGGATAAATATTGTACTTTCTATTCAGAATTTTTTTATATGTTCAAATTTACTTGTTAAGGAATAATGATTATAGTTTTCCTAGCATTTTCATTATTTTATTAAAATTTTAAGGGGTTTGCTATGTTGAACGAAATTTTATGAAAATAGAAAGAAGAGTCAGTATATTTTTAGAAAATAAATTTTTTGAGAGATCACCTACGTAATGGAGATAGAGTAACAGATGTTTCTAAATTTCACTCCATGAATGAAGCTACAATAAGGGCAATAAAAATAAATGAAGACTATTAGAAAAAGTCTAAAACAGCTGGATCTTCTACGAGTATGAGCTCAGCTCTATGCAAAAGATGTTGCAACGTAAAACATGGAAAAAGCATTAATATCTCCAGATGACACCACTAAAAGCGGATTTCAATTGCTGCCAATACAACAACAAAATAGTTTTATTTTACGTTGAAATAAGTGATTGAAATATGTACATTTTAGTTTTTTTTTTTTTCTTTTTCGATTTACATGGTTTTACGTATAAAAATCTACACTATCGATTTACACAGTTTTCTAAGAAACATACCGTAAAATCCGTCGTGATAACGCACCCCTATAATTTCAAAGAGCATTTTTTAAATTTTGGGTACATTCGCCGCGTATAACGCTCTCCCCCTCTGTTACTAAGAAACCTGAAATGCACGTATGCAATGCTCTTAGGTTTTAAAGTCATTCATTCGAGGTGTTATCCCAGGCTTTTGAAAATATAGTATACTTCTAGAAGTAAAACTCTTTAAGCTCATAAGGTATGTGTGTCATCTCTATTTAATAAAGAGTACTTCAGTCTATATAGAAGTATAATTTTTGTGTGTGTTTATGCTCAGCTCTTTTTTTACTTGTAAAGCTATCATTTTTATACCGGCGTATAACGTGCACCGGTAATTTCGATCTAATTTTTGATGTTCAAAGTCTGCGTTATATACCAAATTTTACGGCATCTTCCGTGTAAATTGGAGATAGGTTTATTTTAAAATATATACATTGTTCTCTAAAAATAGAGGCCTCTAGATATTTCTGACCGAGTAATCCTAAAATAAAAATTAAACAAAATTTTCTCATTTTAAGTAAAAGTATACCTTTAACGAATCCTTGCATAATTTTTAAGTAACTCCAGAGCACTCATCATAGTTTGATAACCTATATCCCATTCCGCTCTTACGTTTGGATTTATGTGCACTTGGATGGGGGCATGCGCGTGGTGTTGCATATACAACGATGATTTTCGTTCACTTTATTGCTTACAAAATCGTTACACGCACAGTAAAAAGCATCGAAATACACGTCGAGGTTTGAGTATGTATATATTTATGCCTTTGTTTCTGGATATTCACTGAAGATTAAATGTGACTTTACGGGAAATCAAACTAGTAATGTAGTTGCCAAAGCCGAGTGATCAAGAGCTCCGTAACCAGCGATATTTAAGTCGAACCTTGAACTCGAAATCGAGAAGTAAATGCCAGGGTTAAATATGCTTATATATGTGTTTTGTTCTCAATTTGCATTCAAGACTAAAAATGACTTAATGGGAATCGCGGGACTAGTAATGAACGTTGTTGCCATTGGTGAGTAAGAGGGGCTACGAGCTCCGTTGCCAGCGGTATTCAAATCGACCCGTGAACTCTAATCCCAATTCAATAAATACGTTGAAATTTGAGTATGCATACAAGTGTCCTTAAACGAAAAATGATTATATGAGAATCCAAACTATTGGGTATAAGGGAAAGTTCTGCCGTTTTTGAACAAAGGCTTTTATGCGTTGTCGATCCTTAGCAAGATTTCGGATCCGACTGAAGCCAATTTGAACAGATTAGTACACTATTGATGATTTAAATACATTTTCTCGCATTTCCGTTAGTTTTTTTAAACTCATGAAACCCTCTACACGAGTGAAGAAAAAGTGCACTTAAAACATTGTATATTGTTTAAGTTCTAAAAAGGGAATAACGCGATTGAGGGGAAAAAAACAACTTCTGTGAAGTGTTTGGAGAGGAAGCAGTAATAGTTCAAACATGCCAAAGATTACTCTGATTTTTCTTTGAAAGATGAACCCAGATCAGGAAAGCTATCAGATATTAATGACAAAGTGCTACGCAGTGTATGATCAGGCCCAACCTCTCGTTAATTTCCCCAGAGGTGGGCTTCAAGCTTAAAATTTATCAGACTATTACCTTGGATTACATTCAAAGGCTTGGTTTCGTTTCCAAACTCTCATTTTGGGTGCCACAAGAATTAAGCGAAAAAATTTATGAACAGAATTTCAATATGTTCTTCAAATCTTGCTCGTCAGAAAAGGAAACCGTTTTTGAACCACTTGGTGACTGGAGATGAAAAGTGGATAGTTTTCAAACACGTGGTTAGATGAAAAGTAGGGAAGACACCATTATCCACATCTAAAGCTGGCGTGCATCAGAAGAAGATTATGCTGTGTTGTAGGGGGGGGGGGGAGCAAAGGTATAGTGCACGATGAGTTGCTGAAAGAAAATGAAACGGTCTTCATTGTTTGCATATTGATATTTTGAATAAAGAAATTCAACTTAAACGTCCACTTTATCCAACAAAAAGGGCGTGATTCTTCATCATGACAACGCTTGACTACACGTGGCAAAAAACACCGCATAAAAAAATTGCAGAGTGGGGTGGGAAACTTTACATCTCAGCCAGCATATACTCTTCATATTGCACCATCTGACTATTATCTGTTCAGGTTGCAGCAAAGTTTTCTTAATGGAAAAAAAATAAATAAATTATGAGGGTGTACAAATGGCTGTGGAAGAATACTTCGTCTCGTCTCTCTTCGTTTTTTCCAGGGGGTTAGATTAGCTACCAGAACGCTGGCAGACAGTTGTAACTAACAAAGGACATTATATTTTAGATTCGATTTTAAATAAAAAATGAAAACAAATTCGTTTTTTCTTCTGGAAAAAAACGACAGATCTTTCCCTTTCACCTAATATTAATGCAGTTGCCATAGCTAAGTGGCAGTGATTATGAGATCAGTGACTAGGGGTATTTAAGCCTTGAGCTCAAGTCCCAATCCGACATATACATCGAGATTTGATTATACATACATATACCCTTTATTTCCGATATGTATTCAAAACTAAAAAGGATTTTACGGGAATCTAAACTAATAATGTAGTTGCCACATAGCCAAGCAGCAGTGATCACACAAGAGCTCCGTAGCCAGATTTAAGTCGAACCTTGAGCTCGAGTTCCGATTTGATACATTTGTCGTAAAATAAAAGGTTTAAATACGCAGCTATATACCCTATATTTTCAATATGCATTCAATATTAAAAATGGCTGTACGGAAATCCTAACTATTAATGTAGCTCCGTAGTCTTAGGTATTCAAATCGAACCTTGAACTCTAGTCCCGATTCGATGAATGGTATACCATGTGAAATAATAGTAGCCGTTGCACATTACACTTTTTATTCCATAATAATTATGATGTCTGAAATTATAAAATTGGGTTCCAACTAAAATATGTTTAAAATTTTATTTGGTCCGTCGCCGTAGACTCCATATTACTCTATTGTAAAATTTAAAAAAACCAAACCTTTTACAAACTTCAAAACGTTGCATATTGAGGCAATTGTAAACGAGTTGACCTTAAATACACTAAAATTTAAAAAAAAGGTTAGCTGAGTCTTTTAAATGGAAATATAAGCATTTGTGTTTAAATATAACTTGTGTTTAATTCTTAATAAATTTTTTTTAGCGCTTTGAAATGAATCACATATATCACTATCATTAATGTCATTGAGTGTAAACCAAATTCGTTCGCAATGACATCATATAGACTCTTTTTAAAGAGATTGTTGTCCTTCAAATTTCACACAGGAGAGTCATGATTCTAAATGACAATGCCTTGCACGACTTTTGCAACGTGAGTTGAGACACGTCCAATGGGAAGATCTTGTTCATCGAATAAGTGATGTGATGCGTTATCACATGATTACCATATCTTCAATCCATTGAAGAAACTCATAAAAAGAAAGAAGTTTTCTTTTAGAAATAAAAACTCTTTGGTTGGTATGTTTAATAACCAGTATAGCGCTTCATGAGCGGAATCTGTAATTTGGATCACGCGTTGGAAAATGTGCGTTTGCTATGGAATATTCTCGTTAAAAACATGTGACAAGTTTAATATTTTTATTTTTCATCGACTAACTTATTTATGGGACTAAACTACGTGCACACTTTCGTTCAAACAATCATTAAAGTATAAATGATACCAACAACTAGTCCCTTTTTGTTTGCTTAAACCATCTGTCCCTATAAATGTCGACTGTGATATTTATTTTCATGCACACATTAAAAAATAAGGAAATAAACTATTATCATTGCGGCTATGAAAAAAGTTCTTTTTTTCATATTTGGTATTTGAAATTCATTTTTTAAAAAAAAATTGGCAATATCATGTGTCATTGGTTTTGTAAATAAAATGGACATTTTTATATGTGTCGCCTTTCCCCTCCTGTTGTTAATGATAATTGCATTTCAAATTAAAAGCAAATTCTATAAGGCTTTATGATTGTTGTATTTTGCATGAGGGGTAATAAAATTAGAATTATTACCTCATTTCTCGCAATTCTGATTGTCTTCTGCTACTTCTCATCGTCCTAATTACTCGAAACTATTAATTATATTCTAATTGTAATAGATTTTTGGATAATTTAAAACTTTTCATATCCCTTCAAGAACTTTAAGATGGAGGATTCAATTTATGTGCTTTCAGTAAAGAAAGTGAAACAGAAAAAGTTCTGTTTCACCCACTGCTGGAGGACATTTCTCCTTCCAAGGAATTTGGGGTGAACGATCGCAAATTGCAGCTGTGTGACAGTTGATGCCGGAGGTTGAAATCCACAGTCCAGTCAAAACTAACAACCTCAGATTATTTCAGCCCCTTATTGTTCCCGGGAACGAAATATTATTGCCAGGAATACAAAAAGTATGAAAATCTTATGATTCCCCAGAAACCCGGGAAAGGGACCGTAGTTGGAACAGCTCGGGCCTGTCGCAAAATCATTCGACCTTACTTAACATGTGCTTTGGTTTTCTAAAGACTTCTTTCAGACCGTGAGTTTATTATAGCAACCATATATTGCTCCCAGCATCTCTGCTCAACCGTATCCTTATAGTACTGGTGGGGGGCCTATTGCTCAGTATGAACAGCCAGTTCCCCACATCCCGACTACGCGACCACATTCTAAGTCGTTGAATTGGCTATAAGGTCTTCGACAACGTCGTAATGGTATTATTGGTAATGTTTCCAGAGAACTGAAATGATGAAAACGATAAAAGATAAACCGTAAGTAACTGTTACCTGTTTTATACAATGCTGTCTAAACAGTAGAAAAGAGGGTTGTGAGAAAGTTAGCATTCGCTGTCCTTGGAAAAAATAATCATTTGAATGCTTCATACAGACTTTGTATGCGAAATTTCGAGATAATTGAATTATTATTCGGAAGTATTTCGTCCCCCCCCCCTTTTTTTTTTCTTTCTGCATAAATACAAATTGCGATATTTTATCAAATAAATGAATTAATTGTAATTCAT
>BMAV01007444.1:57973-70631 GCA_019973955.1 Trichonephila inaurata madagascariensis
TTGCAGTACAGGAGATGAAATATTGAGCACATCTTATATCAGAAAAATAAATCAACTCATACATAAAGTAGTAAGTATACCCATCCCCCTGAGGATAGGTATAGGATTTTTTTAAAAAAATCTACAATAATTTTTAATTTAGTTCACTTGGTAACAAAGAAGATTTTATATTTTTAGTAAATTTTAATTTTATTTTCTATATTCTATGTACTGATATATAAAAATAGGGATTCCCCAATTTGTATGTATCGTCAAACTTCCTGTATGTATGATTTAATTCAATTAATTCTCTTAGTATCTAGAAAGGGATAAATCATTGTACTTTCTATTCAGAATTTTTTTATATGTTCAAATTTACTTGTTAAGGAATAATGATTATAGTTTTCCTAGCATTTTTATTATTTTATTAAAATTTTAAGGGGTTTGCTATGTTGAACGAAATTTTATGAAAATAGAAAGAAGAGTCAGTATATTTTTAGAAAATAAATTTTTTGAGAGATCACCTACGTAATGGAGATAGAGTAACAGATGTTTCTAAATTTCACTTCATGAATGAAGCTACAATAAGGGCAATAAAAAGAAATGAAGACTATTAGAAAAAGTCTAAAACCGCTGGATCTTCTACGAGTATGAGCTCAGCTCTATGCAAAAGATGTTGTAACGTAAAACATGGAAAAAGCATTAATATCTCCAGATGACACCACTAAAAGCGGATTTCAATTGCTGCCAATATAATAACAAAATAGTTTTATTTTACGTTGAAATAAGTGATTGAAATATGTACATTTTTTTTTTCGATTTACATGGTTTTACGTATAAAAATCTACACTATCGATTTACACACTTTTCTAAGAAACATACCGTAAAATCCGTCGTGATATAACGCACCCCTATAATTTCAAAGAGCATTTTTTTAATATTGGGTACATTCGCCGTATAACGCTCTCCCCCTTTGTTACTAAGAAACCTGAAATGCACGTATGCAATGCTCTTAGGTTTTAAAGTCATTCATTCGAGGTGTTATCCCAGGCTTTTGAAAAAATAGTATACTTCTTGAAATAAAACTCTTTAAGCTCATAAGGTATGTGTCATCTCTATTCAATAAAGAGTACTTCAATCTATATAGAAGTATAACTTTTGTGTGTGTTTATGCTCAGCTCTTTTTTTTATTTGTAAAGCTATCATTTTTATACCGGCGTATAACGTGCACCGGTAATTTCGATCTTATTTTTGATGTTCAAAGTCCACGTTATACACCAAATTTTATGGCATCTTCCGTGTAAATTGGAGATAGGTTTATTTTAAAATATATACATTGTTCTCTAAAAATAGAGGCCTCTAGACATTTCTGACCGCGTAACCCTAAAATAAAAATTAAGCAAAATTTTCTCATTTTAAGTAAAAGTATACCTTTAACGAATCCTTGCATAATTTTTAAGTAACTCCAGGGCACTCATCATAGTTTGATAACCTATATCCCATTCCACTCTTACGTTTGGATTTATGTGCAGTTGGATGGGGGCATGCGCGTGGTGTTGCATATACAACGATGATTTTCGTTCACTTCTTTATTGCTTACAAAATCGTTACACGCACAGTAAATAGCATCGAAATACACGTCGAGGTTTGAGTATGCATATATTTATGCCCTTGTTTCTGGATTTTCACTGAAGATTAAATGTGACTTTACGGGAAATCAAACTAGTAATGTAGTTGCAAAAGCCGAGTGATCAAGAGCTCCGTAACCAGCGATATTTATGTCGAACCTTGAACTCGAAATCGAGAAGTAAATGCCAAGGTTAAATAAGCTTATACATGTGTTTCATTCTCAATTTGCATTCAAGACTAAAAATGACTTAATGGGAATCGCGCGGGACTAATAATGTGCGTTGTTGTCATTGATGAGTGACAGGGGCTACGAGCTCCGTTGCCAGCGGTATTCAAATCGACCCGTTAACTCTAATCCCAATTCAATAAATACGTTGAAATTTGAGTATGCATACAAGTGTCCTTAAACTAAAAATGATTATATGGGTGATTGATTGAATATTAACGTCGCACTGTTCAGCAACACGAGGGCTTTTGGCGACGGACCACGTAATTTTGAACCATGGTCAAGTGACGTGGACGACACCTGAGCTAGCACCCCCCTCTCCTAACTACCACACCACCCCAACGGGAGAACGTTTCAGCTCTCGACAGATTTAACATGCATCGCTGCCCTACACAGCGGGTCTTAAGTGGTATGGGCTCGAATTCATGACAAGGTAAGCCACAATCCGATACCTATATCACTCGGCTACTGCGGCCCTGATTATATGGGAATCCAAACTATTGGGTATAAGGGCAAGTTCTGCCTTTTTGGAACAAAGGCTTTTTTATGCGTTGTCGATCCTTATCAAGATTTCGGATCCGACTGAAGCCAATTTAAACAGATTAGTATACTATTGATGATTTAAACACATTTTCTCGTATCTCCGTTAGTTTTTTTAAACTCATGAAACCCTCTACACGAGTGAAGAAAAAGTGCACTTAAAACATTGTATATTGTTTAAGTTCTAAAAAGGGAATAACGCGATTGAGGAAAAAAAAAACAACTTGTGTGAAGTGTTTGGAGAGGAAGCAGTAATAGTTCAAACATGCCAAAGATTACTTTGATTTTTCTTTGAAAAATGAACCCAGATCAGGAAGGCTATCAGATATTAATGACGAAGTGCTACGCATTATGATCAGGACCAACCCCTCCTTAATTTCCACAGAGGTGAGCTTCAAGCTTGAAATTTATCAGACTTTTGCTTTGGATTACATTCAAAGGCTTGGTTTTTCGTTTCCAAACTCTCATTTTGGTTGCCACAAGAATTAAGCAAAAAAAATTTATGAACAGAATTTCGATATGTTCTTCAAATCTTGCTCGTCAGAAAAGGAAACCGTTTTCGTACCACTTGCTGACTGGATATGAAAAGTGGCTGGTGTACAAACACGAGGTTAGAAGACAAGTATCTTTTTTACAAAGAGAAGACACCACTATTCACATACACAGCTGGCATGCATCAAAAAAGGTTATATTCTGTTGTTGGTGAGGCACGGAAAGGGTGCACAATGAGTTGCTGAAAGAAAATGAAGTGGTCATTACTGTTCGCACATTGATGTTTTGAATAAAGAAATTCAACATAAAGGTCCACTTTGTCCAACAAAGAAGGCGAGATTCTTCATGATGACAACGCTTGACTACAAGTGGCAAGAAACACTGCATTAAAAAAAATTGCAGAGTAGGGTTGGGAAACCTTACATCAGCCAGCATATCGTCGGCCTAATTATCAGAATACGTAACTCCTTCTGGGGTGCTAATTTGATATGGGAGTGCTACGAGTCAAGATGTAGTTTATGTTCACCAAGATGGGTGATAACATTACAATATGGTTACTTTCATATTTTTATCGTGTGGTTATGTTGTTGCTATGGGGATAACGGCGTGATTAAGGAACAGCGCCAAACAACGCTTGGCGCGTAGCACTCTTATTTCAAATTTAGTTCCTTTGTGTTCCGCATTCTAATAATTAGGCCGATGATATATTCTTCATATTGCACCCTCTGACTATTATCTTTTCAGATCGCTGCAAAGTTTTCTTGATGGAAATAAATATATAAATTATGAGGGTGTACAAATAGCTGAGGAAGAATACTTCGTCTCCAAAACTGAGGAGTTTTTTCCCAGGGGGTTAGATTAGCTGCCAGAACGCTGGCAGACAAACTAACATATGACATTATATTTTAGATTCGATTTTAAATAAAAGGTGAAAACAGATGTGTTTTTTTCTTCAGGAAAAAATGACATAACTTTCCCTTGCACTTAATATTAATGTAGTTGCCATAGCTAAGTGGCAGTGATTATGAGATCAGTGACTAGGGGTATTTAAGCCGCGCCTTGAGTTCAAGTCCCAATCCGACATATACGTCGAGATTTGAATATACATACATATACCCTTTATTCCCGATATATGTATTCAAAACTAAAAAGGATTTTACGGAAATCTAAACTAATAATGTAGTTGCCATAGCCTAGCAGCAATGATCAAGAGCTCCGTAGCCAGATTTAAGCCGAACCTTGAGCTCGAGTTCCGATTTGATACATTTGTCGTAAAATAAAAGGTTTAAATACGCAGCTATATACTTTATGTTTTCAATATGCATTCAATATTAAAAATGGCTGTATGGAAATCCTAACTATTAATGTAGCTCCGTAGTCTTAGGTATTCAAATCGAACCTTGAACTCTAGTCCCGATTTGATGAATGATATACCATGTGGAATAATAGCGGCCACACTTCATATTCCTTAATAATTATGATGTTTGAAATTATAAAATTGGATTCCAGCTCTCAAATATGTTGAAAATTTTATTTGTGGTCCGTCGCCGTAGACTCCATATATATTACTCTATTGTAAAATTTTAAAAAACCAAACCTTTTACAAACTTCAAAACGTCGCATATTGAGGCAATTGTAAACGAGTTGACCTTAAATACACTGAAATTTTAAAAAAAAGGTTAGCTGTGTCTTTTAAATGGAAATATAAGCATTTGTTTAAATATAACTTGTGTTTAATTCTTAATAAATTTTTTAGCGCTTTGAAATGAATCACATATATCACTGTCATTAATGTCATTGAGTGTAAACCAAATTCGTTCACAATGACATCATATAGACTCTTTTTAAAGAGATTGTTGTCCTTCAAATTTCTCACATGAGAGTCATGCTACTAAATGACAATGCCTTGCACGACTTTTGCAACGTGAGTTGAGACACGTCCAATGGGAAGATCTTGTTCATCGGATAAGTGATACGATGCGTTACCACATGATTACCATATCTTCTCTCTCTCTCTCAATCCATTGAAGAAACTCATAAAAAGAAAGAAGTTTTCTTTTATAAATAAAAACTGTTTGGTTGGTATGTTTAATAACCAGTATAGTGCTTCATGAGCGGAATCTGTAATTTGGATCACGCGTTGGAAAATGTGCGTTTGCTATGGAATATTCTCGTTAAAAACATGTGACAAGTTTAATATTTTTATTTTTCGTCGACTAACTTATTTATGGGACTAAACTACGTGCACACTTTCGTTCAAACAAGCATTAAAGTATAAATGATACCAACAACCAGTCCATTTTTGTTTGTTTAAACCATCTGTCCCTATAAATGTCGACTGTGATATTTATTTTCATGCACACATTAAAAAATAAGGAAATAAACTATTATCATTGCGGCTATGAAAAAAGTTCTTTTTTTCATATTTGGTATTTGAAGTTCATTTTTTAAAAAAATTGGCAATATCATATGCCATTCGTTTTTTAAATAAAATGGACATTTTTATATGTGTCGCCTTTCCCCTCCTGTTGTTAATGATAATTGTATTTCAAATTAAAAGCAAATTCTATAAGGCTTTATGATTGTTGTATATTGCATGAGGGGTAATAAAACTAGAATTATTACCTCATTTCTCGCAATTCTGATTGTCTTCTGCTACTTCTCATCGTCCTAATTACTCGAAACTATTAATTATATTCTAATTGTAATAGATATTTTTGGATAATTTAAAACCTTTTATATCCCTTCAAGAACTTTAAGATGGATTATTCAATTTATGTGCCTTCAGTAAAGAAAATGGAGCAGAAAAGGTTCTGTTTCACCCACTGCTGGAGGACATTTCTCCTTCCAAGGAATTTGGGGTGAACGATCGTAAATTGCAGCTGTGCGACAGTTGATGCCGGAGGTTGAAATCCACAGTCCGGTCAAAACTAACAACCTCAGATTATTTCAGCTCCTTATTGTTCCCGGGAACGAAATATTATTGCCAGGAATACAAAAAGTTTGAAAATCTTATGATTTCCCAGAAACCCGGGAAAGAAACCCTAGTTGGAACAGTTCAGGCTTGTCGCAAAATCATTCGACCTTACTTAACATGTGCTTTGGTTTTCTAAAGACTTCTTTCAGACCGTAAGTTTATTATAGCAACCATATATTGCTCCCAGCATTTCTGCACAACCGTATCCTTATAGTACAGGTGGAGGCCTATTGCTCGATATGAACAGCCAGTTCCCCACATCCCGACTACGCGACCACATTCAAAGTCGTTGAATTGGCTATAAGGTCTTCGACAACGTCGTAATGGTATTATTGGTAATGTTTCCAGAGAACTGTGAAATGATGAAAACGATAAAAGATAAACCGTAAATAACTGTTATCTGTTTTATACAATGCTGGCTAAGCAGTAGAAAAGAGGGTTGTGAGAAAGTTAGCATTCGCTGTCCTTGGAAAAAATAATCATTTGAATGCTTCATACAGACTTTGTATGCGAAATTTCGAGATAATTGAATTATTATTCCGAAGTATTTCATCCTCCCTCCCTTTTTCTTTCTGCAGAAGTACAAATTGCGATATTTTATCAAATAAATGAATTAATTGTAATTCATTCAATTCAATTTGCTGCTACGGTCTTTGATGCCAACGCAGTAGCAACTCTGCTCAAACCCAAGAAAAAAATTTATCGCTGCCAGAATTAAATTATAGCCGATAAATTACGTCAACAATAACTAGACTAAGGACAAAGTATTTTAAGGGCATGAAAATCCTGCCCGATGGTTCCAGATCATATTTGGAATACAGGCGCTGCCCAGGCGCGCCACTGGATCCCAAATACCTTTTTAACTGTCGTTCTGTTGTTGGTGTCTTTTTTAAAATAGACAGTGACTGCAGCATGGACATTCTTTACTCGGATCGTGCCATGGATGTTGCCACGGCAGTGATTTACGTCTTTAGCAATATCTGACTATATCCTTATATTTTATTATTACAACCTGTGCACTTTACCATACACGACAACAAATATTGTAATTCCTATTTCCGGAATATTCAATGTAGTAGAATAGTGTTAAGTTGAATTTCAACAAATGCAAGAGAATTTAAAAGAAATTTTAAATATCCGGAGCTGTGTGTTGAGTACTTTCCTTTAATTTCTCGATTTTCATCGGATATGATACAATCTTCTTAATATATGGATATAATGAGATAATCCAGATAATTTTTTCGATGTGATAAATCATAGATTAAAATTATAGGACAAAATGTTGCAAAATTTATTAAACTCAAAACTTTTTCATTCACAGTATGTATCGAAGAATGAATTGCACATCTTAAATTGCCAAAATATAAAGTTTTTACAGAAAAAAAATTAGTTCCTATTAAATATACCGAACCGGAAATAAAGAGGAAACGAAATCATAAGCAGGATTTTGTGAGATTTATGGCTCTTACGAAGAAAAGTTCCGAATTTCTGTTCCATGACTTAATTCTGTCAGATAAGAACAAGAAGAGAGATGTCCTGGTGTGACGCAGTATGTGATAAGGATCTTTGTTTTTATTTATCTAATCCTGTTGTACTTTTTAAGTTGGCCACGCCACAGTCAGCAATTTATTACGCATTCAAAGCAATAATGGAATAAAATTCGGTCAAATCTTGTCTTTGAAAATGATAATTGTACTACAAGTTAATGCGAGATAGAGAGAGAGAGAATTTACTTTTTATGAAAAATTATATATTTTATGTAATAATATTTATAATAATAAATATTTATGATATTTAGTGTCACTTAGATTAGAAAACGTATATAGAAATGTTTTAAAAATATTATTACAATAAAAATTTATTTAAGTACAATATTTTGACAAAAAAAGGACATAGAATGACCCATTTTCAAAACAGTCTCCTTTTATGGAAAATGATTCTATTATAATAATATTTTGCCTGTCTATAGCTCAGACCTCTGTACAGAGGCTGAACTAGAATTTTTGAAACATATTACTTAGAAGTGGATTTATCCATATTTTACTACAACATAGGGGAGAAATTTTAATAAAAAAACGCCGATAATTATTTCATTTGGTAATAACTCTGAAAAGAATGGGAATTTTTCAAAAATTCTAGTTGAGACTCTCTGGAGAAGTCTTTACTTTATCTAAGCACACACACACACATACACACACACACACACAAAATATTATTATTATAGAAGCATTTTATAACAGGAGAACGTTTTGAATAAAGGTTATTCTAAGTTAATTTTTTTGCCAAAATATTGTATTTAAATAATTTTTTTTGTCATAATGCCCTTATATAAAACAATTTTATACATGTATTCTAATCTAAATATCATGAAAATTATCCATTTATGCGCTTTTTTAAAATCACGGTTCTGAACGTAGTCGGATACCTTAATATCTACGAAATGTTTCATTTTTTGACTTGGTTGATCCTGGTACACACAATTGATAAATCTATACCATTGAGTCCCATTAATTTCTTTTAACGAATTACCTAATATAATCTCTTTGAGGTCCCTTCTGAGAGGGAGGTGTACTCGAAGGGTTCCAAAATCGGATTCAAGACAAGATACGCTATGTGCGTCTTCTACTGGGGTCTCTACTCTTACATTAAACTCGCATGTTTGATCTTTCAAACTTAAACACTGTTTTCCAAACATAGATTTCTACTATCAGTTTCTCCGTCGGGTGTGCAATAAACCATAACCAAAGAATTTCCTTTTTACTGACAACCTGTCTTTGATTTTATTTTTACAAAATGTTTAAAATCAGTTATAGTATGTAAATAAGATTACAAAGGAATTTTCCGGCAACAGAAATTGTATTTCAATATCTACTAGATTAAGGTATCCGACTACGTTCGGGACCGTGATTTTAAAAATGCGCATAAATGGATAATTTTCATGATATTTAGTGTCACTTAGATTAGAATACATGTATAAAATTGTTTTAAAGACATTTTGACAAAAACAAAATATTTATATAAATACAATATTCCGTAAAAAATTAACTTAGAGTAACCTTTTTTCAAAATGATCTCCTTTTGTGAAAAATGCTTCTATTATAATAATATTTTGCCTGTATATAGCTCAGACCTCTGTACAGAGGCTCAACGATGATTTTTGAAAAATTTACATTATTTTCAGAGTTAACCATTTGAAATAATTATCGGTGGTTTTTTTTTTAAATTCCTCCCCTCTGTTGTCGTAAAACATGGATAAAACCCCTTCTAAGTTATATATTTCAAAAATTCTAGTTGAGCCTCTGTACAGAGGTCTGAGATATAGACAGGCAAATTATTATTATAATAGAAGCATTTTTCGCAAAAGGAGAATATTTTGAAAGTTGGTCATTCTATGTTCATATTTTGTCAAAATATTTTGTACTTAAATAATTTTTATTGTAATATTATTCATAAAACAATTTTATATACATTTTCTAATCTAAGTGACATTAAATATCATAAATAGTGTCCATTTATACGCGTCTGCAAAATCACGGTTCCCAACGCAGTCGGATACCTAAAAGATCTATGGTAATTTAATTAACAATGAAATAATAGAATAAAACCCGAAACTGGCTGTTTTCTGTGGTAAGTAAGTAAGTATATCTGCCCTTCGTTTCTTCGTTATAAAAACTTAGAATAAAAAATTCCTCGGGGATTGGAAGAGTAATGGACCAAGTCTAATTCTGGGTTTACGGTTCAAAAAATACATATCTACTCTTAAAACTAAAATTAGCTAATGTACCAAATTCACCACTCAGTATTGAACTAACCATGACCCGTTTCTGTCATACTTAAACAGATTCAAAACTAAAGCCACCTCCAATTGCGCAAGTGGATCTACTGAACATGCGGAACATTACGTGCTCTAGTATCTTTATACGAAAGATTTTCAAAAACCTCCTAATTTTCCAAATCTGCCTGGCTTGCTTGTATCAATTCCTACAACTCAGAGCTTCCCGACCTTTTTATCACAGCGGACCGGTCAACGTTTAATAATTTTACTGTGGTTCGCTAAGGGGGGCGTTAGTTGTTTATATTTTAGATTGTTTTAATTTAATAATTTTAATTTAATTGTATTTAAACATGCCTTTAGAATAAAATACAGCTACCCCCCCCCCCCGAAAAATATAAAGGGATTTAGCATGGAATATAAAGTGATTTCCGTAAACGTCGTACACAAAACCGAGTGAAATACATCACAGTAAATAAAATGGAAATAATTTAATATTCCTTTCGCTGCCTGGTACTATTTGATCCACGGACCGGTAACGGACCGGGGGTTCGTGACTACTGCTACAACTCATAAGGTTAATTTCTTGCATTCAAGTAGCTGCAAAAATTACCCAAGTAGCTACAATTTTTTCCCCTCTCTTTGTTAAAGGCTCTCTATCCTTAAATCCATTTACTAAACTTCAATATGTTTATGATTGTTTAGTATATATGTGTTTATATAGTTATTTTCATCCCGATTTTTGTACGTATACGAGTTTCTATTGTTCCTTCTCTTGATTGCATTTTTTAATGTAAGTTGCGTGTATTGTTTTGAAACTATGTTAATATTTTTTTTCGTTGTTAAAATTTATTCTGTTAATTAATTTTTTTTTTGTTAATCTGAAAGCCAAAGGAAAATTTAAAATCTAACCCCATTTTTATGTATAATATGTATTTTTTTAATATTTAAATAAAGCAGCTCAGAGTGGGACGGTGCCTTCTGGAAAGGACCTTCTGGTAGAAAAGCTCACATCACTGTAAAACTTAAATGGGTGAACTCAATCTTCCTTGGGAAATAAAGTAATATATGGAATATAAATTTCATTCATTTCTGATTATTCTTTCATAGTGTTGCGATTTTCTTGGGCAGTCGTTGAGCAGATGTTATAACCTGGGACGTTTTAAGGCAGGGGCCAACTGGGCCCGGGTCCAGACCAGGTTGGGGAAAGGATGCTTGACTCAATCTGAGTAAGTTCATGATCCGAGTAATTTTGATTGTCAAATACTATTCCTGGACATATTCACCAAAAAATTGGGAATTTAGAACTTTATACCAATTGGAAACGTGGCAAGATTGCTTCATAATGTCATGTCCAACATCCCAGTCTAGACCTACCCCCATCCACCATCATTATTTTTTTAGTCGAAAGGAGGTAGTCGGTTTTTCCCAGGTTTGTGAGACTGTCAGTCACGCACATTTATTTGTTACGAATTGCCTTTTGCCCGAGTATTTGAAAATGTAGCTATATACTGCTGATTTAAAAGGGTAGCAAGGCCAGGCCTACTTTTGAATAGGGGCATGTGGTCCTCACAAAGTCTTATGACATTATTGACTATGACAGAACTTATAGCATATTCTAAATTCAACCGCTGAAGTACTTCTGCTAATAATGTTGCAATAAAACAAAACCCACTTGCAATTCAAAATGAATATACTGTGACTTAATATTTGAGTAGACAAACGTTTACCTTTAAAATTACGAATGCAAAAAAAGGGAAATTTTTCACATTTCTCTTTAGATTTATTATTAAAAAGTATTTATTAGCTTAGAATATCATTACTAAGTAGTATTTACTATTTAAAAAAAAGACATTTTTCACATATTTCATGTTAGACAAAAATTTCTTTTTCTTATGCAGATTTTTATCTAGGACAACAACAGGATGTCTTAACCCTAAATATTATTTATGGTACTAACATAGAAAAAAGCTCGCGTTTTTTACCAAAAAAGTAGGACGAAGAATAAAAATGAAAAACAAAAGTATTAGATGCCCAGAACTCTTTCGTTGGTATAACCCAGATGTAATTTCAGTTTATCAGAAGAACAGCAATCAATTTTAACGACTCTGCACGCATAAAGAACAATCTTAAAGGCTATTCACAAAGTTATCCATGCAATAAATGTAACGAAAAGTAAACCTATTGTTGGTGTTTGTGACCTAATTCTGCTGCGAGGGGAAACAATCAGGTTAAAAGCTTCAAGTTCACACTTGACATGATAAGGTGAAAGTCGTTAATTTCGAAACATTGTTTTAAATCCCTTAAATCTAACTCCCCGTTCCAAACAATTGCGAGAAATACATTTGCTACTTTGAATATTTACTGAACTGATGATCTAAATATATTCTGTAGGCAAGAACTGTTTAAATCGATAATTGGTTTCAATATTTCTTTACTAGGGTTAAATAGATCTAAGAAGTTGAAATTCAGTTCTTTTTATAGGACTTTTTGCTGTCTATTATGATAAAAATAATAAATATAATGAAAGCTACAATTTATAAGAACCTATTAAATATATTTAGTTTCGGAACGATCAATATGAAAAGTTTATAAGCATAATTAGTAAAACAGTATTTTTTTCCATTTTATCCCAAGGTATGATTAAAATTATAATCAAGTTTCCGTGGTGTAATTTAGTTATGGTGACGATAAATGTGAGATTTTATATATAAAACTAATTTGATATACCAGGGCTAAGCGCCAAGCAGCGCTTGTTATCAATGACGTAAAATCCAAGATGGCGGCCTAGCGGTAACAAAGCGTTAGGAAAATAATTTTAAAGAACTGTTTTGAAATATATTGAAATACATTTCAAATAAAGAAGATAGGAATGGATAGAAAATATTTAATATCAATCAATAATTAATATCAATTAAATTTTATAATAAATATACTTACTAATATTTATATAGAGAGTTTGTAATATATAATACTCATACAATATAGTATAATAGTAATTATTATATATAATAATATTTATATAATAATAATTATTATATAT
>BMAV01007444.1:70641-81446 GCA_019973955.1 Trichonephila inaurata madagascariensis
TATTATATATAATAATATTTATATAATAATAATTATTATATATAATATTTATTCTAAATAAATAACACAATTATAAATAAATATTATAATAATAATTATTTTTTAATAAAATAACATAATAATTATAATAACTGTATGACAAAATTATATTTTTAATTTTGTGATACCATAAGCAAAATAATTGCACATTATACATTAAAATTAATAATGAATATCAATTAATATAATTGCTGATAACTTACAATATTCCAAAAACTGCAAGTTCCTTTAATGAATTTCATCAAACAAGGAACGTTTAAAAATGCATCATTTAAAAGTAAAAGGAAGTGGTGCAATTAATTAAATAATTTAAAGCACAGCCCTCATATTCTTTAAAAAAATATATCCTAGTACTCCTCCATGATATTAGAAATATCCATATACAAAAATAGCACAAAATACAAGAGAAGACTGAAATAGTAGCTTGAAGAACAAATGCAATGAAAATGGCTAAATTTTGAAAGAAATCTAATTAAAATCGTCTGAAATTAATAGGGTTACCGTGGAAAAAAACAATAAAAATTAACCACAATATACGTTATCCCCATGGCAACCACATTACCACACGATAAAATATAAAGGTAACCATATTGTAATGCTATCGCCCATCTTTGTGAATATAAACAACAAATTGGCACGTAGCACTCGTATATCAAATTAGAAACAAAAAGAGAATTCTTCATTCGAATAAAAAATTAAAAAGAGATTTTTTTTTTTATTGATATAATATATTTTTATAAAATTAAGTTTATTATTGGTGAAAGCAGGAGCGAATTGCAGAATAAACACACAATTGAAAAGTGATTACCCTACCATTTGAATAGATTAAAAGGGAAACAATGGTTCCTTTGATGACTAATAAGAGAAAAGTTGAAAAACTGTCATAAAGCGCTTAAGAAATCTCAAAATAAATAAATAATTTTATTCGTCCCGTACGCATTGTTATTTGACTTGCTCGTGATATTCAAGCGTGACCAAGATAAGGAAAATCTATTTGTAATTATAATGAACCAGCTGTTATTTATATATATATATATTTATATATGTAAATTGATATCTAAGTCCTGGCATTAAGAATTCAATTGTATTGAAAAATATACTTATACCTGTAATTTTTTCGCCTCTTGATATTTAAAAAAAAAAAAAAAAAAAAAAAAGAATTTCTAACAATCCCTAAAATTGAAGTAGAATGACTTTGTACTCTCGTAACCCAGTAACAAAGTGGATTTCCTCAAAACCAATTTTCAGTTGATCTCTGTAAAATAAACATGCATGACAAATTTCAAATCTAACAAAGCAAAAATGGAATTTTTATCGTCAATGCGCCCCGTAATGAGTCGATTTCCAAAGTGAGTGAGTGGCTTTTGGCGACGGACCACGTAATTTTGAACCATGGTCAAGTGACGAGGACGACATCTGAGCTGGCACTCCCCTCTCCTAACTACCACACCACACCAACGAGAGGACATTTGAGCTCTCGACAGATTTAGCGTGCATCGCTGCCCTACACGGCAGGTCTTTAGTGGTACTGGGCTCGAACTCGTGACAAAGCCAGCCACGATCCGATACCTATACCCCTCGGCTACCGCGGCCACGTCGATTTCCAAAAGAACCATTCTTAGCGAATTTTAATTCAACAAAAGAAATATGCACACCAGATTTCATTATTATAGTCCTAGTAGTTCGAAAACGGGAATTTTTTTTGTCAGAAAAACCCTAGCTCCTCCCAGGAGTGGATTTCCGTAAAATCCATTCTTAGTTGATCTCTACTCAACAAAAGAAACATGCTTAACAAATTTCAAGCATGTGGATCTGACAATTCGAAAACAGGAATTTTTTCAGTAATTTCCCTTGACCCCTAGCAACCCCCTTGAAGGTCAATTTTCGAAAAACTCTTTGTTAGTGGAACTCTACTCCGTGATAGGAACATGCCTACCAATTTTCAAGCGGAAAGGTATAATAGTTTACAAACGGAAATATTTATCTATGACGTCCCTTAATTCCCCGCAAAGCTCCTTGGGTTCAATTTTTGTGAAACCTATTTTGTAGCGGATCTCTACTCCATGAAAAAAAAAAAAAAGGGAATCTTCTTACCGAATTTCAAGATATATAACAATATTTTCCTTTATTTGTGATAATTGTAAATAGTTATCTTTATGTATGGATTCCATTTTGAGGAATATTCAATAATTGCATGAGGATCATTTGGATGCATTGTCTATTTAACAATGGTCGTCAGTGAATTCCATATCCTTCAAATAAGTTCGTATTAAATGAGTACAGTCTGAAACCTAGGAGAACTTTATACATTGCGTTTCCTGTCAAAATGCCTTTTTAAATTTGAGTGCATAATGTTAAGAATCCCAGGGGTGTTAAATTTCTCTAAAGGTCTGAAAATAAAAACAATTTTCAAACAGGTGTAATTCTTTTAAATTTAAATTAAATTATTCGAATTTTTTTACACATTATTTATAAAATAATAGGGCTTCAGAAAAGAATAAAATGTTTAAAATTTAATAATAATTTTAAAAATCACACACACACACATAAGCATATGAAAATTCTATAATAAATATTAAGTATTTTTTGCGTTGCGCATTTTCTAAAATAGTAGCCTCTGTTGTATAAAACTTTATATAGAATTATAAAATGCATCACATACTCTTTAAACCTTACCTAATTTTAGTATTATATATCCTTTGTATTTCAAAATATTTGTAAAATATTGCAGTTTTTTAAAAATTATTTTTTTATTTATTAAAATATGTAAGTTACTATTCTATTTATTTAAAAATAGCTACAGTGTAATAAGAATACATTTTTAACTTTATAAATCAACTTACAGCTAGTAATTAAAGCTACTATTTTAGAAAATAGCATGCGCGATGTAAAACTTAAATATTTCTTATAGAAAAGTTTCTTATTTTCATATGCTTATAATTTTTAAAATTATGATTATATTTTAAACATTTTATACTTTTCTGAAGCTCCATTCTTTTATAAATAATGTGTAAAAGATTCGAGTTATATTTAATTTAAATTTAAAAGAATTATACCTGTTTGAAAATTGTTTATATTTTCAGACCTCTAGAGAAATTTAACACCCCTGAGACCTCTTTTTTAATCCATAAAAATTACTACATTCGTTCGCAAATCTTAATTATTACGTTTAATTTAATTCACTAAATTGTATCCGAAGGAATTAAAAATAAAATAACAAATAATATGAAAATTATTTCGAGAGTAATGGAGAGTGATATTAGCGTCGCACAACAGAGCTGCACGAGGGCTTTTGGTGATGGACCTCGAAAATTTGAACCATGGTCAAGTGAAAGGGCTAGGTACTGCAGTAGCCGAGTGGTTAAGATATCGGATCATGGCAGGTATGTCATGAGTTCGAGCACTGTACCACTAAAAACCCGCCGTGTAGGGCAGCGGTGCACGTTAAATGTGTCGAGAGCTCAAACGTCCTCCCGTTGGTGTGGTGTGGTAGTTAGGAGAGAGGGGTGCCAGCTTAGGTGTCGTCCTCGTCACTTGACCATGGTTCAAAATTACGAGGTCCGTCGCCAAAAGCCCTCATGTAGCTGAACAGTGCGACGTTAATATTCACTCAATCATTCTGCGGTACTAGGCTCGAAAACATGACACTGACACACTGGCCCACGAGTCCATTAAGACGAAATATCGGTTAACACGAAATAATACAACGGTCCCGACAAACTATTATGTATTTTCATGCACACTTTTTCTCCAAACACGAAACGAAAATCGCTTAACACGAAAAGGTTTTTTCTTTCTGGGACTGCGAATAAAATACGGAAAACACCAGCCGCGCAGGCGATATTTAAGAATATGTGAAATGAAAGAGAAGTGGTTTCACATGTTTTGTAATTTGGCTTTGAAATACCCTCCGGACAGTTTATGATAAGAGCCAACTTTGATTATCTATATAAGCAACTTTCACCCTTCTCATCCCTACAAACGCCACACAAAAACATCTAATCTGTCATCAGTTGTCTTTGAAATTCAGTGACATCGCAGGGTGAGTAAAAATCAGTGAGTTTATTTAGTTCGCATTATTTTTTCTATTTTATTAGAATTTTTTTTGCGATCCTAATGGCAAAGAGCTATTTCGCCTAAACTGAAGATGGAGCTTCTTGAGGCTTTTGATTAAAACAGAAGACGAAAACGAAAATCTTTAATGATATTGGTTTTAACTAAAATTTATCAACAATAATTTTAAAAAAAGAAATCAAATTACGTAGATGTCTGAACGGTTTTTATTAAATTGATGCATATAAGCATATCTATGTCAATAAAATGTGCTCTAATAAACTTAATTTTGGTGAATATTTGCAATATCTTTCAACACGAAAAAATATTTCAGTCTCCTCAGTTTTGCGTTAAATGATTTTCACTGCATATTATACGTATTTTTTTATTCTTATCAAATGCATTTCGTTTCAATAAATATAAGGTGGTTAGTAAAAATCCCGTAAGATTAACACCGAATTTACAAAGTCAATATGCTGGAAGACAAAGTCCAGTCCTGAAAATGATTCTTCAAATATTTTTTCTCATATAAACTCATAATAAAGTTATAAAAACTGACATATGGGAACTCTTAAGATCCTGTCAAAGATTGATATTGTTCAAAGTGTCTAAGAAAAATTGTTCAATACAAATTATATCAACAATTTCAATAACAAATTTAAGAACTATTTCATAACATTTTTTAAACATTTATCAAAATATACACCACAATATTGGAAAAAAAATTGCAGAAAACAATAAAACAATAGGCTATAAAATTTTGAAAACTATGTTCTTATATATATTTTAAGCACATATATTGCTTATTTAAAACCTACTGTACATTTTACAATCATTCTCATCACAAACATACACATTTTTTAAATAAAAAATGACAAAAAAAAGAATAAATTTAAAGAATAATTCACAGAAATAGTTACCAAAAAGTGACAAAAGAAAGCTACAACACTTACCTTTTCAATCCGTTATATTCCGGTCGTTTTGCGCATTAAACATTGGAAACTCTCGATACCAGCGTGACTAGTTAATTTGTAGGAAGTCATTAAAAAGCGTGACAGGTCGCTCCTTGCAGATAATATTGCAACCTGCGACGGTAAACAGACAACATTGAAGAGAACGGAACAAGTGAAAGCAGAGAGAAAAATAATAATGACCGTATACATATTCAAAATAACCGCGCGCAAGGATTTTTCATGGCCTTCGAATAAACGGTTCGAAGAACTCGTCCTTACTAAAATGCGCATTAATGTTCTGCTTGACAATGCCTTCTCGTACAATAAACAACAGATTAACTTTGAAACTGAAATACTCGTAATCCCTTCAGTTACCTGTATCATGAGAAATCCGAAAAGGTAATCGGTTTGTATGGATGTTTTGATTGCTTGTAACGGATCATGACATTAACCATTGTTGCTGATGTGTTCGTAAAAGTATTTAAAGAACTATTAGTGTGTGTATGTATTATTTAAAAGATAATTTACTTCTAGAAACATTATATAAAATTTAAGTACAAACGAATCATTTTTATATATAACATTTAGTGAAGATAGAGAACATTTACACACAGATTGCATACCTGCATGCAACTATACTGAAATTAGTCTTTTAAGAAAATAGTTCACATGGATATATTAAATGACCTTGGTTCAACTTGCTTGGGGATGTTTATTAAACGTCCCACAAAAGAAGTAATGTATTTATACATATAATTTAGTCAATTCCTACTTAGGTCAAAGAAAAATTTTATTTTAGTTACTTTTTATTAAATAATTACAATTAATATAAATATGTACATACATATGACAGAATCCCTCTATTAAATGGAAAAATAGAAAGCGACTTTCCCAGCAATTTTCCATTTTCCTTTCTATATAGGGTGTTGGACTATTATTTTTGTTGGTTACTATTTATTCATTCATTAAATTTAATTATTCCGATAAAATAGTATAGTAAAAAGAAATCACGTTCTCAGAAATTAGACCATCCCAGGTGGGATTCGAACCCACGACCACGCTATCCATTGCACTACAGGGATACAAGGAGAAATTCCCTTTTTATATATGGTATTGGACTATTTTTTTGTTTGTTACTATTTATTCATTAATTGAATAGAATTATTGAATTAATATTTGAAAAAAGTGTATTAATATCAAGTGTCATCCACTGCAAGTTAAAAAAAATATATTTGAACTTGAATGGATAAATAAAAATTATTTTATTAACGACTGAATAGACACATACATACGAGGGGAGTCCTAGGGCTCTGGATGCCCCCCCCCCAAAAAAAAGGCCCTTGATTTTTTTTCGATTGATTATAATTCTAAGTAGATACTACGTAAAATGTAATTAAATATTTGTTATTAATGATTCATTTTATTAATTAAAGCTAATTATTTATTCAATAATTAGTTTTTTACTGTTTTTTGTTCCCGAAAATCGACAAAATCAAAAGGAGCATGATACAAGTACGGTGAACTTTCAACCCTGGACTCCCCCTTGAAAAATTCCTGTGTGCGTTACTGAGGGAGAGTATAAACTGAGGGAATTGAAAAAGCATTTCGAAGGCTATTGGCGAAGGACCTCATCATTTGGAGCCATGGTCAAGTGACGAGGACTATACCTTAACTGGCAATCCTTCTCCAAATTACAAAACCACGAAGGGTTATTGAACTATGGCAGATTTAACTCTAATGCAGCGTTTCTCAAACTGTGGGGAGCGGCCCCCTGAGGGGGCGTGATAATCCTACAAGGGGAGGGGGGTGAGCATATCGAAAATTAAAGGTTTAAAAAATTAAGTTATCGGCATGAAGTAAACAAAATACTTTCTGACATAATAAAAAGAACACATTTACAATGATATAATTCATATGTATCATCTGGTGATATTACATCTAACATAAAAACTTTCACTCTTATACATTCATTATCTATCTGTGTGTGTGTGTGTGTGATCCTATAACTAAATAAAAAACACAATATTTTGTTTAATTTGCTGTAATCCCACGATGAGAGATTTTTTTAAATTAAGTTTTCTTTTTAAACCAAAAATACTATTTCAGAGAAAAGACAAAACCCAGACCCAGAGAAATATTCTAGGAAGATAAAAAAATTCATCTGTTCGACCTTCGAACTTACGGATATGGTTATAGTTCGTTCCTTTTTTTTATGTGTCTTTATTTTTCATTTAGAGAAGTTGTAAATAATGCGCTTTTTCTCATACGAAAGAGTTATATGACATTTGGAAAAGCAAAGAAAGGCATTTGAAGGATTATTTAGCCGAGATTTATTTTTATGAGTATTTTGAAACATATGAAGTATGCTGAAAAACGTTTTACACAATTCCTTTTTAGAGAACTAACATTCATATTTTTACATTGATTACACATTTAACCCGGGAGCGGTCGCGCGGGGTGCAGAGTCAAAGGACAGCAAAACTACAAAAATTTGAACAAAAAATATGATAGTTTTGCTTGCAAATATCATTCCTGTAATGTCAAGAAAAAGTGTCTGTGATTTGTGTCCTTTATTAAGGTCGCATACCTTAGAAACATTTTAGTTCGGTTCTATTGGAATTTTTTCTCAAATTATCAAAGAAAAATTCAAAATATCTTGAAAGTTATTCTTCTACTTTCTCTTCTTTAAATCATTCACAGGAATCACGGTTTTTATCGTTTGCAATAAAAATAATTATAAAAAAAAGGATTGGGGTTAGTATCGAGTGAGGGGGTCCCGGGTTAAATCAATTTGAAGTCTTCTCGCTTTAAATATTACAAATAACACAATTATTCATCATCGGAATTTTATATTTTTCATTTTTTAACATTAATTATAATTGCTAATTATGTGAGGCTTAAAATTACAGTTCTCTTAAAACTAATCATAATATGAGCAATCATTAAGAAAAACCATTTTACATTTTTCAATTCCTACTCTATTATATATATAGGTCACACTCTATTTATTTATTTATTTGTTTATTTATCTTGGTGGAATTTTCAATCGTTAATAAAATACATTTTAAAGCGCTCAATTGAGCTGAAATTTTATATACATGATTATTTTGGATGACAATACAATAATTTAATTATAACTAATAAAAATTAATTGATTGAAACTAATTATTTAAAGAATTACAAATACAGCCACGTTGGCGACTTAGCGACCATTTTGGCGACTTGTATCAAAACTTGAAAAGGTTTTTTTCTCACTTGCATTCAGTTGAACTGAAATTTTATATACACGATTGTTTTGGATGACAATACGATACTTTAATGATAATGAATAAAAATTAATTACCATTTAATGTTGTGATTCTGTCGTACGTATATACATATTTATGTTAGTTGTAACTATTTAATAAAAAGTAGCTAAAATAAAATTTTTCTTTGTTGATCGAAGTAGGAATAAGTATTTGTTTATTACTTGTTGTAAACGTTGTCGCGCATTTGGGTTTACTCTCCTTACAATTCAGCTATTATATCAAGAATAATGTTTTATTTTTTAAAAAAGGGACTCTCGTGCGAAGAGCGGGTACTTCAGCCAGTATACTTTAATGTATCAAAACGCATGCTGTCAGTGCTTGCAGAGAACTTACATATTTACTGCAAATTCAATATCGTACGTGCAGTACTGTCAGAGGAAAGTACTCAATCTATTTTACACGCTTTAGAATAATACACAAGCTTGTAGAGAGACTTCTTGCGATAAGTGTAGTCGAAGAGTTTAGAATCGACAAAAGTATTGTTTTACGAAGTTAGAAAGCTTTCCGAACCACAGGTACAGCTTCCCAATAGGTCATACGCTTACGTTAAACTTCTGCTATTTAAAAGGTTTCTAATTTGCATACTCACGTTTCGCTTCTGGAATTGGATAGAAAGAATTTGCCTTCTTCGGCCCCAAAGAACCCAAGATTAGTTTTTAGTAGAAAACGCGATGAGCCCGTCACAAATTTAATTATTCCAATAAAATATATATTATAGTAAAAAGATATCACACATTCTCAAAAATTAGACCATTTCAGGTGGGATTCGAACCTACGACCTTTGGATTAAAAGTCCAACGAGCTATCCATTACCCTACAGGGACACAAAGAACGATTTTCCTTTCTATATATGCTGTTGGACTATTATTTTTGTTTGTTACTATTTAAATTTAATTAATGAATCAATATTTGAAAAAACTGTGTACTAACATCAAGTGTCATCCACTACAAGTTTAAAAAAATGTATTTGAACTTGAATGGATGATTAGAAAGTATTTTATTAACGATTAAAAATTTAAGCAATATATATATATATATATATATATAGGGAGAGAGTGAACCAATTGTAGGAATTGAATAACTGAGAAAAGCTTTTAAGAAGGTGCATACCAGTTGTATGACTATAAAAAAAACTTCTCAAAACGAGAGATAAGAAAGTCATAATGAAAAAAAATTTTATTTACCAAAACACATATTTCAAAGCAAACCTAGGTTTATGTAATTACTTTAAGTGGGGTGAAAGAAAATGTTATTCTTCTGAAATTGATAACTGAACGCTACATTTTGGAGAAGGGGGATGGGGATTTCGCAACTTAAAAAAAAAATACTCACCTAATGCACTTTTCTAATCATGAAATAAAAGGTCTGTCAGTGCATACCCGCGCGGGGGGGGGGTATTTAAGCTGCATGGGTAGATTATCTAATTTTTTATCAATTCATAGTTGATGGCAAATTAAAATTCATGATCCTCTCATATAACTCTAAAGCAGAGTTTCTCAAACTGTGGGGCGGAATAACTCTACGATGAGGTTGCTAGCATATTGAAAAGTCGAAAAGAAAAGATTATTTAAAAATGTTATTAATTTACTGAAAGTAAACGCACACAAAATACATTGTGACATAATAAAAAATAAAATACACATTTACACTGATATAATACACTTATAAATAAGTACTCTCTCTGCACAATGTATTTTATAATTCATTTTACAATACTAAGTTAAGAAAAAGATTAATAACTACCAGTGACCCCATGGACTTGTTATATATAAAATTATATACAAAAATTAACACTTATCAAGATTATTTGTACGGATTATATAATTAATCCCTTAACTGTGCCGATTAAAAATTACGCGGTTCGCTCTCCAATGCCACCGTTTCCCACGTAGCGCGCGTATGTGATGTATTGGGGGGGGGGGGGGGCAGAGAAAAAGAATAAAAATAATAAGTGAATTTCTTTCCTCTGAAATAAGTAAATCCTTCATAAACACTGTCAAGGTCTTTTTTTATTGCATTTCAAAGCCTTCAGAATAATTTTATGGATAGCAGTGCACAGAAAAGATCGTACTCCGGAAAGCCGTATATATACGTCTGGGGCAATTAACACTTTTGAATAGCGAGACGTTTATATACTCCGGTGGCACTTAAGAGCAAGTCGTATTGTAGCTTTTGCGTCAAAGTATAGTATTATTGAATGCACACAATGCAATGCTTGTATGGAGGGGGTCGCGATGAAAATTATAATTGAACATTGGGTCACATTTCAACTTTGAGAAGCATTGCTCTAAAGAACAATTGAAAATTTCGAATAAACGCGAGTGATCAGTCGCGTTTTTACAGACATATGCCAACATTTCAAAGAATTGAATGTAAAGCCTCAAGACACAAATAAAAAATATTATCTTCAAGATGGATCGCAATGTTTTTGACGCTAAATTGCATACTTTCA
>BMAV01007444.1:99961-128930 GCA_019973955.1 Trichonephila inaurata madagascariensis
TTTTTTTTCTCATACATGAAATTTTTTTAGAAATGATTAAGACAAAACAGTTAAGCAAATTACTTAATATTTATTACTATAATGATGGATGAAATAGGAAAATCTTGTCATGATGGGCTGATGAGCAACATCAAAATAAGGTCCCTCAGAGTCCTTCAAATACTCAAGTTAAGCCTCTTAGTTTAAATGAAAATTGAAAGAATACATTCAAATATAAATTCTCCTTAATTTATTATGCAATACCATGGGCAAATTTAAAATTATATATATATATATTCTTCAAACAATATTTTATTCAATGGAGAATTGGCTAATGTGAATAAAAATGAAGCTGTAGCGGTATAATCTATATAAGCCAGTAACTGCCTCTGGACTGAAGTGATCATTTTGGTCCAGCGGTATTGTATGTGCTTACGGAACCGAAGGTACTGGATTCTGTTCTCCAGATAAGCGCGCCACTTCATTGGTGACCCTGGGTGAATTCAGAAAAGGCAACCTTCTGATTTGTTGTGGTACCATCTACCCACAAAAAGAGCAACCATAAACTCGCCAAACTTACTTGGTTCAGCAAAATAAAGTCATCCGAATCGCGTGACGCAACTCCTCCAATTACAACAACAACTGCTTGACATAACTGTATTGTTCATTCGCCTATCCACCGACTCACTGGTGGAGAAGTGTGCAGCAGTTTCATCTATATAAGCCAGTAACTGACTCCGAACTGAAATGATCATTTTTGTCCAGTGGTATGTTACATGCTTATGGAATCAAAGAATGCAGGATCTGTCCTTTGCAGATAAGTGCCACTTCAAAACAATGTCTAAAATTATTGTACATGAAACAGGTTTATTTCGGGACAGATGCCTAATTATACATTTCTATTGAAAAAAGAACAAATTGTGTTGCCAGACTCAAGTCTTTCGAAAAAAGATTTACATTGCTCCTTGATAGAAACTTGGCTGATGATTTAAAATTGAAACCATAATTAGTTTACCAAGCAGAAAATTCCAGAGATTGAAAGGGAAAGATAAAGAATTTCTTCTAGTCATTTGGAAATCTAATTAAATCCCGGCGTGCGCCTTTACAGCAATAATATTTAAAGATCGGTTCCCATTTTTCAATTTGTGCTAACAGTTAAAATTACATACATATTGTAAATGCATACGTATACATACATATGTTAAAGTTACATATTGTAAAAACAATAAAATGTATGATTTAAAACACTAGTTATAAACAATGCTCCAGGACACCCAAGGTCCCTGCAGAATTTATAATCAGAAATCAATGTTGTACACATTGATAAACAAATAAATACTTTAAAATATAATTTTTGATACATATATTTTTTAAATCTCTCTATTTTCAAGCATTTAACATGCAGACATTTTCAAGAACCTACAATGGCAGCAAAAAGTCCTGAACACACTACTTCTTTTTGCTTGATATCCGAGTTTCACTTAATTTTTCCCTTTGTAATTATTACACTTTTTTAACAATTGTTATTCATTTTAAAGGATTTTTTCATGCTGATTTCAAATCTGTTTATAGATTTTGTGTAAAGTAAATAGTTTTATTAATATTATAGAAAAACAATGATAAAACAAGTACAAGGTTATAGAGTAATAAATTATTTTTTCAACCAATAAAGTACTCCATTATTCCAACCAATTAGAGAGCATTAGCGATAAAAGGTTGTAAACAGAATGTGTAGCATAGTTAAGTGCATTTAAAAGCAGTTCTGTGTTGCAGTTTGAAATGCATGGTTGGATAATATTGGAATTATGGGTAAATTTTCGTTTCTGCCTTATAATGATTGATACAAAATACTACTTAAGAAGGTAGAACATTATTCTACACACCAAATAGTTGCTGAAGTACTATGTTGTCTTTCTAGTGTCATGAGAATGTTGAAAATATATTCTGAAATAAATTCAATTGCAAACAGGATACGATCTGAACGACAAAAAAACCCAACTTTACGTGAATACAGGTATTGCACAGAATTTTACTTTCAAACAGATAGCTTAATTCACAGCAAATTTTGAAGTAATGAATTTGGACATTGAATGTGAATGTGTGTCAAAGAACTGACAGTTACAGTTGTGTCAAAGAACTGAACATCGGATTACGAGGCTTCAAAGTTCATCCAAAATCATTACTAATTGGGGCAGGCTAGTGTTCATTCATTATGAATTGACAAAGACTTAGAAAAGGTAGTATTTGATGATGAAAGTCAGTTTTGTAATTCAGGTAACAAAAATAGGGCCTATGTAAAACCACACACTAAAAGAATTCAGCCCTCAGTGTCTGAAGTCGAAAAATAAAGCATCCCCTGAAGGTGATGATATGAGGCTGCATGTCTTCTAGTGTTGTTGTAAGGCTTCACATCGTGAGAAGAACATAGGAAACCAGAGAATATCACAAAATAATACAAAGTACTACAAAATGAGAGATATTTTTGGAGTTCAGTCATGGATTTTTAAGGGCGATAATGCTTTATGTCACCATGTAAAAGTAGTCCAAAAATTGTTCCAAGACAATACTGTAAATAAACTGAACTAGATAGGACGTTCTTCGGATCTTAATCCAATAGAGAACTTAAGGAATAACATTGATTATAATATTTGGAAGAAAAACCTTCAATTAAAATGTAAGTTTATTGAAGTTTTAATATTTTTTTCAACCATGTTGCCACAAAAGAACTTTTTGTGAAAGTGGTGCATTTCACGCCCAGCTGTAAGTAAAACAAATGACTAATCCATAAAATGTTGATGTTCAAACATGCAACAATCATATATTTTTCAAAAGGCTTGTTAAATGGACCATGTTTGTAAAGTTTTGTGTTATTTTACTACATGTATTATGTTTTTCTACAATGTGTTATTTTGTACATACTACACTTTCTTGTGTTCAGGCAGCGGTACAGTAAAAAATACTTGCAGAACTAAAAAACAGTTACAGATTTGAAATCAGCATTAAAAAATATATTAGAATTAGTAGCAGCATTTAAGATAGTACAATAATTTCATAAGAAAAAATTATGTTGAACTGGGGGAAAGATAAGACCAAAGTGTGCTCAGGACTTTTTGCCACCTCCGTACATGTAAAAAGCAAGAGCTTCCTGTATATATCATTGACATAAAACTATTTTGATTATTTACATATGATTATTACACTTAGGAGTATTAAGTTTAAAATCAGAAAAGACACAAACTCACTTAAACCATCTACCAAACCATTCCAAGGCAGATCGACGCTTGTATTTGTCTTCATCATGATCAGCAACAGGAGGTCTGAAATGTCCATGATCAGTAGCATCATATAACTTACGAGGGCTGGTGTATGAAGCTATATTGAAAAATTACAAAAAAATTAAAGTAATTATAGAAACATCAATATCAGATAAGAAAAACTTAAAATTATTAAAAACGGTAGCGATACATTTTCTTGTAGTTAATAAAGTAAAAGCTGTATGAAATATTAAAAAGAAAACCTCTTAAATAATGTACAGGACAATACTTTTTTGAAATAGTAATTGAAAAAATAAACTAGAGTACAATTATGACATTGAAACAAATTATTTTATGCAATGATTTAAAGAAAATTATGGGGAGGGGGGGATGAATACTTTATGTAATAAGTTTTTTTTTTCTTCAAAACAATCGTATTACTTTATTTAATTTAAATTACAATATTTTGCTTTGTAATACATATTTATTAAGACAATCTCTCTCTCTCTCTCTCATTTTTTGTCTAAAACTTTGTCAGTATAATTACTAAAATATCTAATTCTTCAATAATTATTCAGTTTGAATAAAGGATTTAAATAGCAAAAATTCTTTGATGAAAAAGATTCTTTTGTCGTAAATACATCAAAATGAAGGGATTAATTATATTTCATACTCACATTTTCTCTTTCACTTTTAAAAATCATTTAATTTTCCGTTCCCTCTGGTAGAAATTCCTTGACTCTCAAAAAAGGTGACAAGCATCGTTTTGATGCGAGAATTTTCTGTTCAGACCATTTTCCAACAAGATAATGCAGAAGAATGCCATTCCCTGCTTTACTGTTTCATTTCAGGGTCATACCCGAAACATCAGGGCTCATCCTCGGTAACAATACAGTTCAAGAAATTTCCTGTCATATCCGCCGTTTTGACAAAATCCTGTGAAGCCTCTAAACATGCCCGCTTCTGACCATCTGTCAAGTGATATGGCACAAAAGGACAACATGTTTTTCTCATTCCTAAGATCTGGATAATGATTTGCCTCATATAGTTAATCGACAATCTTTTGTGATTAATTACCTCACTTTCTCAGTGTTTTTGTCACTGACAGAGGTTGGCAGTCTTCTGCTACGAGGGTTGTCAGAAACACTTTTCCAATCTCCTCAAAAAAGGGTGAACCCCTTGGACACACACTTCATGGGCAGTGCTTGATATTTATAAACACATACCAGCATCACATAAGTTTTTTTGGTGTCTTGCCAAGATAAAACAAAACTTTAAACTGATCTTTTGTTTGTTCATTTTCCTGTTCTCATTTAATAACCAATGCACTGAACAAGCACTTTGTAAAACAAAACTTACACAGATCACAAATGATGCTCAACTGAACAACGATGGGGGCAGATGGTCAACACCAACTGCTATGTATGTGCAGCGTTTTGTTTCATTAGTGTTGTTAGATCACCCGTTCTGACTTTATTCACCAAACTTTATTGTCAGAGGTTGTATCTGCCCTAAAAACAATGTTGAAATTTGGATGTATAACTATTTTTCAAACCCAATGTTCTTCCTTAACCCTCTCCCCCCCAAAAAAAAGAATGTACACAGAGCATACCTAGTTTTGTACCATGTACACCTCCCACTCTAAAGAACTTTTGTCAGAATTGAAATGGATGATTTTATAATTAGGCCTTATAGAATAAAAGGGAATATTACAATAAATAACATTGAGATTAACAAATCTGAATAAAACAGAATTATGTGTAATCCATATCCAATGTTTTAAAAAGTCACTTTCGATTTTTAAACGGAAGGAGGTAGAATTTGTTAAGATATGAAGAAAATTAGTATTTAAAATTTAAATCTTAATGTATAAACTAAAGTAAAAAAATAATAATCCAAAAAATAATTTAATTCTTAAGTACATTTTTTAAAATATAACCATAATGGCACATTAATATTTTAAACCCAACTTAAACATTTCAAAAATTTTAAAAATATATATAATAAAATGTAAATGTATACTTGTATAGGAGGCTCCATATGGTTCTGGTCTAACACTGTTCATATCCATTTTAGACACAGAATCAATATTAATAGGAGCAGGTTTAGAAGACGTTTCAAGAGGAAGTGAACTAGGTGCCCGCAGAGGAGTGTATTGGACGTTATTTGCATTTGAGCTTTCACTCAATAAATTGTTCTCCATCTGCAATAAAAGAAATTTAATTTATTAATTAAAAATTAACAGAAACACCCACTTTATTATTTTGATTTTCTTACTATTATGCATAGAGAGACCCAATAACTACTAAGTCTAGTATTTCAACAGTTTTGGCACTAAATATATTGTCATGAAATTTAAAGCATATTCCTACTTCACAAATAAAATGTGTGCTGGCTTAAAACACTTACAAGAAGTCTCATTTGCTTTATATTGCACCATATATTGAAATGCTCCAAATATTAGTATGGTTCTCAGGAGTAAGTTTATTATCACTGCATTAAAAGTTTTGTAACTATTTGCTTCTCAGATATTTAGGGTTTTGTGGATTTTTAGCATACATTTTCCTTTCAGGACATTCTATAAAAATAATTAAACAGCAATGGACAATCCTAAAATTAATTAGAAATTATACAGTTGCCAGGATTACATTTCAGCTATACTTGGGAGTGCAATGAAGGGATAATTTCACATTCAAGAAAATGTCCAACTGAGAATTCCTATTGTTATATTGATTTATAAAGGCAGTAAAAAAATTTTCAAATACATAGCTATTATCAAAATAAACAAATAAATAAATTGACAAATATTCTCTCTAACAAGGTGATATATTCTTATATTCTAAATAATATATGTTGTAGATGCTTTACATTTTCTACAAAAAATATAAATACTCATTAATTTTATTGTATTACTGCCAATAATAATTAGATTAATAGAAAATATATCTAGATTTGAAAGAGAGTAAGAATATTTCGTACAAATATGTTAAATTCCTTACATTTACATTAAATTTATTTTTTCACATTATTATTAAATTAAAATCTTTCAAATAATTTATTTAAACGATACTTACAGCTGGATATCCCAAACCCACTCTTGCCCAGTTCACATTCATCAAAATATTTCTTAATGCTTCAGTAACTGGGGAAACTGCATTTGGTTGAGGAAAAATACAAATATTGCACATAGGGCATGTATATCCTTCAGGAGGAGTCTGAGGAGGCGTACTCAGGGCATATTTGTTCAAGCAATCCCAATGAAAAACATCTACAAAAAGAAATTTCCCACATTAAATAAAAACTGTACTTCCAGTTTACATTAATGATCATAAAAATTTTGGAAAGCTAATTATTTATGCCAATGGTTTTCACACTCTTCTGAATTATGGCTTCAAAGATTTATGAAAGAAATTTGTGCTTTTTTCTAGTAGGATAATGCAGTCTTTTAAGATTGTTCTGGTACTAGAAATACTAAACTAGTAAAATTTAATGAGCTTTTGTAAGTATTGATAAATAAATACGTCATTACTCTGGGACTGGAGAATGACAGATGGTATGAAGTTAAAGGGGGGGAGGGAGATCATGTGTTATAAATAGATATAATCTTGTAAAACTTAGATTGGAAAAAATTTATTTGAATTTGCAGTTCTATTTCAATTATTAAACATTAAAAAACAGAATCCTCCTTGACTAGCTAACATTTATACATAAAAAAAAAGAGTACATAGAAAGCTACAGCTACTTTCATATCCAAAGGATAAATAGGGCAAGTTACATCTGTGCAAAACCTACCAATAATAAAACTAATTCCCCTACTGATTAGTACAACTAATTTTTAAATGTATTATTTTGATTTTTTTATTTTAACTTAATTATTTGTATAAATATTCTTTGAAAATATCATGTCAAATTATACAAGATCAAAAGTAATCAATTTTATTATTCTTCAACAAACTATCATCATTAAATGTTATATTTGATGATGATATTAAGCTTACACAATGTGAGGAAATAGCATGATTGTCCAAAAAATTTTAAGATCAAATTCAATACTTAACTTTTATGATAATTTGATCATCAAAAGAGCAAAGAGAGGTTTCTAATTTGGTTTAAACTTCAAATGTGATTATTTGAAATTATAAAAGTTCAAATCTTTCCTCGTAATAATAATCCCACCCCCCTCTGAGATATGTCTACAATGCAGTTCAGTCCTCAACACAGGCTTTTTTTTTCAATACATAATAAATAACGATATTAAATCAATTCAAACCCTAATAATTAACAAAGTACACATATAAAATTTATCACAAATTAAAATAATCAAATAAAATAATTAATTTAAACAAGTCAGTTTTAATTTTAGAATGTATATTATACATTTCAGAATGTATATTATACCAATATGATTCAGGGTGACACACAGTAGGAAATATTTGAAACAATTCAATACCCGCTGCAATATATGCAGAATTAGGGGATAGAGGTCAAAATTACAGATTTAGAGTTTTATTATATAATAATTAAGCAAAATTTTAAGATATTTACTAACAAAAAAAATAAGCACAACATAAGTATTCCTTCACTATAAATAAAAAATTAACTTGTACATATATTATGTATCTTTTAAGAATATTTATTAAAATAGGAAATAAACATAAAATATAAGTATTCTAGCAATATAGTTAAATAAAAAATTTAAATCTTAATGTGAACCTTATCCCTGTAAAGCTCTATTTAATACTACAATATCAGGGGTATAATTTGTTCAATTTGGCACACGATTCTGAATGTTCAGTAGACGAACAACTTGTTTGTAAACTCAAAATATATCTCATACGAGAAAAAAAAATGTTCACATAGATGTGTAGAACCAAAAGTGGAAAGTGGAACTCACATACAATTTTCTTTAAACCGTTAAATTCCTCTGGCAATGACATAGGGCAATTTATAAAATAGCTCTTAATTTATCAATAGTTATCTTTCACAGAACTTTCCATAATTCCACAAATTTTGCTATCAATAATTCTGAAGATTTTTTTGGACTAATTTGATATAGGGGGTAATAGCGCCAAGCGCTGCTTGTTGCTGGATTGGAATCCAATATGGCGGCCTAGAGGTAATTTAATGATACACAATAATTTTAAAGAATTGTTTTGAAATACATTGAAATGTATTTCAAATAAAGAATATAGGAAGAGATTGAGAATAACCTAGATCAATCAATAAAGAATATCAATAATATGTAATAAAAAGTAACATGTAGTAATAATAGTATTATAAGCAGCATATAATAATCTTATATTATTTTATCCTAACTATACATAATATTCATATAGTATGATTTAACCCTTAATTTGACAAGATGTTTTTTCAAATATTTTTTAATTTCTGTTATTTTCCCATGTCTGTATAGACATTAGGATCTCTGTAAAATAAACACAAAAAAAAAACATCATTTTCCATTTTTGAGATAATTAATGTCCGCTGCGGCGAACACTGACAATTATGTTATATAGTAGTTATAAATATACATGTCCGGTGTAGTGACCAGTACTAAATATGCGGTAAATAAAAAGTTGAAGTATTTTGTAGACAGATATAATAAAAAAAGAATTTAGTTATGACATTTACACATTTATTTAGTATGAAAATTAAGGAAACAGTTTCTTGCATTTTTGCCAGTTACAAAACAAAGTCTGACATTGCATTTTATACAAAAAACAACTGTTTTTTTCTGGCAATAACTGCAACGTCCTTCATCCAAAATTGACGGGAAATGACCTACATCATATTTTACAGGGCTTGAAGGTTTTGCTACGTAGGGTTTGTTTATTTTTGAGTGTTCTCTTTCGATTCTTTTGGCACTTCGATCGGCCAAAAGTAGGTTTTCATACGCCTGATGTCTAAATACCTTTAGGGAAATTTTACTTCCAGACCCACACCAGTCTCGATAAACAAGCCAAGCATCATTCAGGCAAATATCAACTATTTGTGCAAAAATACCTAAGTACCACCTTCTACTTTTGAAAGGTATTTTGTACAATGATATCAGCATGTCTGCAAGATCTACACCTCCCATGTGCCTGTTATACTAACGTACTATTTGCGGACATTGTACCTCAACCTTTTTTCGCGAGTACTTGCAATATCTTTGAATTTTTTTGACGGGATCACTAGCTACATATGTGCTTATAAACATGACCACGAGAATGCTGTTAACAAGCGCAAAAAAAAAAGTAAGCAAATCCCATAACCAAAAGTTAAATAGCGTTAAATAAGTATAAACAAATATGTAAATTTAATAATTAGGTAAAATATTAGTAATCATCCCAATACATGTTTAGCCCGTAATAACTTTGGTAATGTTCATTGTGGTGCAGTGTTGCCAGATCGTGCGATTTTTCGCTACTTTTTTTTATCCTATTGCTACTTCGCGAATTTTATGCAACTTCACTTGAAGAACTCACTACTTTTTGCTACTTTCAACCATATATAAAAGTATTGGAACAAGATTTGGAAAAATTGCAAAGAAAAAAATTAGAGACTTTAGTACCCAAAGAAAACATGGAGTTGCAGTATGTTTTGCCACTCCGAAAAGACACGAAACTCTGTAATTTCCCCCCCCCCTACCGCCACGATTCGGAGCCTATCTAAGAGGGACTTCCCTCCCCCTACTCCTGTCCACTGTAAGTAATAGAAAAAAAGAAATAGGGACTTCTAATCCCGATAGAAACATGAAAATGAAACATGCAATATTCTTAAATACGCTTAGAGAGAATTTCTACATAAATATTAAACTGGAAAAGTAATTGTGAAAGGACAAATTCTTATAGAACTAAGTAAATTGTATAATTATCATCAACAGTACTGCATTGAATTAATGAATAAAAATCTATTTTTGTAATTGACTTACGTTGCAGCACTGGACTTATAAAAAATTGCATACAATGACAAAAGTAAGCACTTGTCATCTAGAGAGATTATGTGATAAAAATCTGATTAAATCCCTTTTGAAAGGTTTTGATCTAGATTCAGTGGCGTAACATACATCCTCGCATTGCGGGGGGCCCAGGGATTCTAGAGGGCCCAAAGCCTGACTGATGCCACTTACCTATTAGGGCTTGGGGTCCAAAAGCTGACTTTCCAAGGGGCCTTAATATTCTCCGTAACGCCACTGCCTAGATTCCTCTCTTTCCAATCAACTACTTGTCTTACTATCCCTTTACTTATATTAATACAAGGATAGAATTAAATATTGTTAAATTACAGCTGAAATTTTAGCAGAGTTTGAGTGGATTAATTTACTCTTTCAAAGTGATCATGGTCAGTAGCACACACAGGAATTTTTCAAGGAGGCCTCCAGGGTCACAAGTTCACCATTCTTGTATCATGCTCCTTTTGTTTTTGTCAATTTTCGGAAACAAAAACAGTAAAAAAACTAATTATTGAATAAATAATTAGCATTAATTAACAAAATTAATCATTAATAACAAATAATTAAATTTTAAGTTCAATATACTTAGAAGTATAATCAATCGGGGAAAAAAATCAAGGGCTTTTGGGGGAGTCCGGACCCCTAGGACACCCCCCTTGTGTGCGCCACTGATCATGGTAATCACTGCAAATTACTGAAAGCATTAAAAGAGTGCATTACTCTTTTAAGAAGAATAATTTACCCTAAATGTATGAATTTCGAAGTTGACATGAGTTTAAAAAGCATTCATTTGCCTATTGAAGTATTTGATGGATGTCTTTTTGAATAAACTGACAAGAAAAAGTAAAGTAATTTCTACAGAATCTACAAAAGAATTCTATCAAAGATGTCATAATTTTCTCAAGATTTCATGTGAGCAACTTTTAAACCAAATCCCTTCAAATTACAGAACTTTTAAAAAAGATAAAGAATTTTTCCCCTGTATTTTTTGAAATTCAAATCATTCTTTTTTTTTTAAGACGAGAGTTTTAGAATTAGTAGAGCAATCAAAATTATACATTCTGGAGAATCAATGGAGACAAATTTTCAACATACAGTTGAAGGAGGTTTTTCTATCTGAATCTGAACTTTTAAATGATGGAGAATTATTTTGGTGACACATTTTTAATATAAAAGACTCAGTTGGAAATTCATTTTTAAGATATTTAGCTATATTTGCTTTAAAGCTTCACAGCTCACCCATAAGTAATGCCACTGTAGAAAGGGCATTTTCCAGAGTGACGTAAAAAAGACAAAATTAAGGAATCAATTGTGCCTTGAACTGTTTGAGTCAATCCTCAGAATCAAAAAGACTTTGGAAGAATGAGGGACTTGCTGCATTAAGACACAGCAAATCACGATACTTAGCAGGAAGAATTTGAAAGTAATTTAAATGAATTAAATAATTAAAGCATTTTAACGTATTTTTTAAGATAGCCTTACAAAATTAAAAAATTATATTAATGAATTACAAGTGAAAATCGATTTGCTATTTTTCGCTACTTTTTTTCCCTCTTTGTGCTACTTTGCTGCATAAATTTCTGGCAACTCTGTTGTGGCGGACAAACATTGTTTTTTGTAAAAAAAGTCACCAAAACCATACAAAATTACAAGATCTATAAGTGATTCAATAAATTACAATATTACAAAGTTATTTCAGTAAACAAACATGCACATTTATTAGTAAAACCTTTAAAAAAAATTATAAATACCTTGAGTAAAACGGATGGCTTGTGTTTCATCGACATTTTGTCTCAAACTGACAGATACAGTGTTGCCAAATAAGAATTTTATTTTTTTTACCGTAACAGAAATATATTTTAAAGTTTTTGTTAGATATTTAAGCCGTATAGAAGTTTTCATAAACCCGTCAGATTTTATTTGATTGTTGGTTGTAGCGGACTTAGCCGAATTAAGGGTTAATAACAGTTATTAAAAATAATAATCATATAATATAATTTAACAGTAATTATAAAAAAGAATAATTGTTGAATTGCAAAAAAATTAAAATAATGCATAAGATTACTCGTATTACATAATTATAAATACAAGTGACATAATAGTTATAAATAAACAAAAATAGTTATAAATAAATAACAATATTAATTACAAATAAATAATAACTATAAATAAATAATAACAATTATAAATAAATAACAATATTAATTACAAATAAATAACAAAATATGTAATAATATTTATAAATAAATGTTAAAAGAAACAATTATAAATAACGAATATTATATGATTATTACACATAGTAAAAATTCCATTTTTGTATTACATTATGAATAAAATAATTACATAATGTATGTTAAAATTAATTAAGAATTCTAATTACAAAATGGTGAAAGCTTGCAAAATGAAACTTGCACTGCAAGTTCCTTCTACGAATTTTATTGAATAAAGAACATAAAAAAAACAAACTTTAAAACGTAAAATAAAACGAAAATAAACAATTTATAGCGATAATTAAAAGCACAACACTTATTCTTCTAAGAAAAAAATATTCTAGTACTCACTTATTTTAGAAATATCCATATTCAAAAGTAGCAGAGAATTAAACAGAAGACACAAACAATAGAAAAATTACACTGAAAATGGTTAAATTTTTACAGAAATTAGAAATTTTTATTAAAATTGCCTGAAATTAATAGGGTTACAGCGAGAAAAAAACCAATAAAAGTTATTTCTAATATACGTTATCCCCATGGCAACCACATCGACAGACGATAAAAATATTAAGGTAACCATATTGTAATGTTATCGCTCATCTTGGCGAACATAAACAACAACTTGGCGCTATTACCCCCAATATCAAACTAGCACCATTTTTTTTTTCACAACGTAATAATGAGTGATGTCTTATTTTAAAAGTATTACACAATCATTTTCATTTGAATTCATTACTAAACACTAAGAATGAGTCACATTTAAACAGAGGATGTCATTTTTTATCTAAATAACACAAGCTACATGCAAGCAGATTCAGTAGAATTGTTTTGTGTTTTTATGTCAAAGAATCAAAAGTAAGAAAGCGCCTTTAAAAATAAATGAATGAATGAGGGATACAGAGAAGAGACAAAGAGATTTAACTTTATCTCATAAATTTGTAGAATGATGTAAAGTTCCACTAAGAATCTCTCTGTGTGCCACATGTGGCATGCATCACATAGGTTGCAAACACCTGCTATACATCATGAAAAAAATTAATACACTAATATAGAAATGCATGAAAAAATTCTATACATAAATATATGCATAAAAAAAACTAGCTTACGATAACAAGTCAGTCTAATACAATCTCCTTCAGCAAGCTCTGTTTTGCAGATATGGCAATTGGGATTATAATCACTGTCTTGCAACCACTGAATGTAAGACTGTACAACACACTATAATGAAAAACAGAAACATAATTTATAAATTATGACCAACATAAAAATGCGTTTTACACTTTTTTATTATAGTAATCGCATTGATAAAAGTTGCCAAAGTTGAAAAATGCACAAAATTTTGATGGCCTAATGTCAGTACTTCCCAATTATTTACATCATTTTCAAATGGTTTTGTTTTGGCTAATAGCATAACCATTTTTGACAATATTTATTTTTTTGGATTTTCATACAATTTTTTTCAACATGATTCGAAATTTTTTAAAATTGAGATGTCAAACTTGAAATAAACTCATAAAACATGGCAGCATAATTCCATGATTCAGTTAGCTTCAAGCACTGAACTGTCCATCAAACATATAGCTTTATAAATATGGATAGTGTCATTTACATGCAACACATTAAAAGAACATAGGAGTCAGTAAAATAACAAAACAATACAGAGGATGAGCCTTCTTAATTTTGTCTGGAGTAATTTAAATGGCTCTAATCAAAAGAAACAGTTGCTTAGATTCTATTTTGATGAAATTTATATTCAAAGGAAAAACATGGAAAACTGCTCAAATTTTTTAAGAAATTCAATAAAAAGTAATTTAAGATTGTACTATGTTAATACAACAATGAAAACATTCAATAGTGTTTATTCTCTGGCAAAAAGATCAATCTTTGAAAGCATGGTTGTAATGGTATACAAATCATATATTTTTTTAAAGAAAATTTTTATTCTTTTCCCCCATATTAAATAAATAGTAGAAATACATGGACACATGTTTACATAACACTTTTAAAATTTTCAAAATAATAAAATTAGATTATTAATTTAAAACATCATGGAAATTTAGATTATATCAATATTTTAATATAGTACTTGTTACGGTACTTGAATATTATCGCAACAATCACCAACTCTATTAATAACTTGCCAAATTGGCAACTGCAATTTTTTATGTGTCGTATGCACTGAATTGACAACTATGTGCTTCATTTCATATAATGTCCCCAATAGGTTGCGATAATACGTAAGTACCCTAGGTACTTACGTATTATCGCAAACGAAGCACATGGTTACCAATTCAGCGCAGACAACACATGCAAAATCGGGGTTGCCAACTTTGGCGAGTTATCTTAAATATTGACATTGTTGTGATAAGTACCTAGTATATTTTTCAAAACACAAAAAAATAATTTTGAAATATGCTTCAAAATATCTGGCTACATTTAATTTTTCTACTGACCTAATTTCAAAATCATAAAGAATAACAAGTGATTCATTTAAAGCAAAAATTAACTTTCTGTAATGCATCAAATCGAATAATATTACATGCAGAATTTGGTTTTAGGAAAGATAATAATGTATCTCAAGAATAACCAAATATAAAACACAATAAGCAGGGAATGACTTAGATATTTTACTTATGAATAATTGTGTATTTTTACAGAAACTCATAGAAGCTTGGTTCCACAAAAATTAAGCATTTGCATATAGATTTAACACTCAAAAAACATATTTAGATTATAAAATAAAAAGAGTAATAACACGATGTGACAAAACTTATATAACAAACCAAAAATTAATAATTTAATCCCATTTTAATGCAAGATTTATTTTGAAGTTATTAACTTAAACACATCCTACCAATCTTGCACTTCACCATTACAATTTATCATACACTAGAGTAATAATGTAATACTTTATGGTAATATCAATCATTCTGGATATTTCACCAAACTTATAATAACATGGAATTCAAGTTTTTCAGTTTTTAAGTACAGTAATGATAATTTCAGCAAAAATCAGAACTTTATTTAAAAAATATACAATTTTCACGAAAAGCAATACCGGTATAATCGTCAACCATATTTCAGTTTATAAAATCTTTCTGTGAATACTGTGCCATGTAAATAATTTTAAGTACGTAAATGCATTTATAAACACTTTTATTTCACTCATTTTAACGAATATTTGACGAAATATATAATTAAAAATTGAACCTATGTATTACACTGATTCATCACATTACTTGCATAAAATATATATGAACCATATGATTCAATTCGGACAAATAAAAAAGAAACTTTGCAATAATTTCGTATTTATAATCCAACATTTATAACTTCGGTGTGCGCCTATTTTTTTTTTTTTTACCTTAGAATGATTTGTAACCATACAATGTTCACAAACATTCACACGGTGCTCGAAGCAGAACTGATTTGTCACTTTTTTCTTGGGACATTTGCAGAGGCCCATTTTGGAGAAGTCTGTTAAATGTAGTCAAATTCCACTGAAAATTTTTAAGAAACTAAAATCCACTACATTCCGCCCTACGCAATAAATCAATAATATGAAAAAAATACTAAATAATCATATATTTACACCAAAACACGTCAGACTATAAACATTTTACTTAAATCGGAGAGAATTGTTGCCAAAAATTTTTTAACTTTCTTTTAAAACCGAAACTAAGGTGACGTTTATTCAGCTTGTCGAATATGCATCAGATTAAATCACTGAAATGTTCACATTTTGTTAAATTAGTTTGAATCAATCCTTTAAGGAATAAACTCAAATGAAATATAGAAATACAATTTTCTCGGAGGTCTTTGTAAAGGATATAGCTCGTATTTATCAACATCGCATTTCTAAGCATCGCAATGGGAATTGGCGAAGGACCTCGAAAGTTAAAATCAGTCATGTAGAGAGAAGTACTTCTAAGCTGATACCTTACTGTCCAAACTTCAAAATCATGTTGCGTGAGGACTTTCAACCTTTTTAGATTTAACCGCCCATCAGCCTCTCAATCGGGTGAATCTTCACAAGCACCGCGACACGAATTTATAACTTCTCATCTATTACACATCGCCTGATTTAGAAGACATACTCATTAGATTAGATTTCCAGTATACAATCTCAAACTTTTGCAATATTCTGTCGCAACTCCTCATTGTGGCTCCCCAGGACTCCGCAGTGCACACTTTGGAAATCTCTGCACAGTTAATTAAAAAAAAAGTTCGAACAGTGCTTCCGTTTTAGTGAAAGTAGAAAAGTACATCTTGAAGAATCTTCAAGTAAACAAAATGAGAATTTCATTTCCTGTTAAGCATTAAATTAGTTTTACACAAATTTAAAAAGAAGCATTTGCCTGGTCATTTTTATAACATTGGTTTGAGACAAGATTTTACAAAAATCCAGAAAATGTTTAAGTTTTGTGTATATTGTATGTGTTCGAAGTCTTAATTGAAACTTAATCTAAATGTGAATGCTAATGCTTCCAATCCTGATATTAGCTTGAGTTCGAAAATAATGAATAGTATTAAAACAAAAGTTATAGTTAAAAATCAAATCTTGAAACTTAAAAATCATTTTTATGAACACGAATAAAAGGAAATAAATTATTTATTTACAGATAATTTATTCACACACACGAATAACAACGAAAATATTTATAGATGAAATTTACAACAAATATATTTTCAGATTATCTAATGCATATACTTTTTATAATAATGAATCTCTATATTATAGATTTTTATAGCATCTTCACAATGTAAAATCATAGGAATCAATGTATTCAAAGAAATTTATGACTCCTTTGATTTTTCAGGATCGAATTTTACTATTAAATAGGCATACACCCAAATAAATTATACACTCTTATTCTGTGCTTAAATGGTGAATTCTGTTCTCTAATGAGACAGTATAAGGTTTGCGAAATCTTTAAAACAGTTAAATAATAACTGATTACGCTTTTTGCATAATTCTTTTACCACCGACCTTCTTTTGAAAATTTTCAATAGGTAATCCAACATATAACTTTATTCACGCCTACTCTCCTCATTTTGAAATTCTAAAAATTACACTATATTTATATATCATCTAAACAGGGGGAAAAGTAGGTTTTACGTCCTTATTGAATGACTTTCAGCAACTTTATTGCTGCTTCAATTAATTCCTTTCATTCAGTAAAATAAATAAATAATTTATTAAATCTAACTTCGTTATCGGTTATCGAAGCCGCATTCACACCAAGGCGTACAAACGTCGAGTGTTAAGTGTCTAGCCAATCAGAGTCTTCCTCTCGCCCGAGAAGAAGTCTCTGATTGGCTAGAAGCTTAACACTCAACGTTTGTACGCCTTGGTGTGAATGAGCCTTAACGCTCATAAGGAAGAGGTTTGTGGGCTCAAACATCTCCCACAGTGCCAATTTAAGCTCAGTTCGGGCCCTAAGAGCAGAAAATCTACTGGTCCCCTTGTCACTGGTGGATCGAAATTTATAACCAGAAAATCTGGTAAGTCTAGCTTATCCGGGCCCTAAGCACCCAGTGGATAAACCGGCACTCCTCTCCCGTATATTAAAGGATTTTTTTAACGTAAAGATATTTTTTTTTTGTCTCGGTGCTTTCATATAAGCTGATTTTTTTAAAAATACAAGCCTCCCATGAAAGTAATCTGTGTACTAATTCAATAAATTATATTCAATAGTTTCCTCAGTAAAAGTAATAACTTTTTCAGTCAAAATATAGCCATAGCAAAATGTATTAATTATACCAGTGGTCTTCCAACTGTGTTCCACAAAACCCTGGGGTTCACGAAGTGTATCTAAGGGATCCACGAGTCACATCAAAAAATCGAAAAGAAAATTATAAATATGTACGCAAAATGGATTAACGTTCCCTATGAAGTTTATATTACCACAAGTATCTAAAGCTCATACCACACACACACAGTCGCGTGTTAAAACTAAAAACTTCTATTTACACAAAAAAAAACTTTAGGGGTGCACCCGAGTCCGGCGATTGAGAGGGACCACAACATGATAAAAAACTAAAATAATATATTCATGTGCACATGTAACCTTGAAAATATTCATATCATTGTCAATATGAAGAAAAGAACATTTCATCTTAAACATTATTATTGTAGATTCTTGAATTGAGACAATCTTTAAGCTAATTCTGTTGTTGTTACTGATGCCACTTGATCGACAGTAGCATCAGATCAAGGTCCACGAAATGCATCGCGGCAAAAGGCTAGAATTTTACGCCTGTAATTAGCCTTAGCTTTGAGCACCATGCAGGTGACAGGACGATTTTGCTCGGTTCTACTCCAATTTTCAGGGAGAACACCCTTGGAGTGATCAGAGGCCTCCCACCTCTCTTCCCCTACCACTAACATCCCGAGAGGACTTGCGGCTTGACGGCTATTTACAGTACCCCCATGCCGCGAAGGCAATATACATTTACAAACACTCATGCCTTCTCCGGGATTCGAACACACAGTCCCTAAGGCATCACAGTCAGCGTCACTAACCTCTATACCGAATGTGTGGCACCCAAATCATTATTCTACGTGTTGCTTTAACTGATTTTTTTTTCTAAAGAGAAAAACTCGTCAGATTTTATTATTTGCAAAAGAAAAAAGTTAACTCGCTTATTTTTCGTTTTTAAAAGCATTAACATTGTAATTTGAATAAGATTAGTTTGTTACACGATTTGATTTCGAATGGAAGGGATGTAAATAACCGGGACGTAGCTACTACCGTATCAATGATACGTGGCTCCTATGAGGGTTTGGTGTGTTGTGTTGAGTAGCCAAGTAAAATTGCAGTGATTTTACAAAAATAAACTTTATTTCTCAACATAACAAAATATTAAGTTCGAGTATATATATTCCCTTCGTCAGAGTGGAATTCTGGGAAGACAGAAGAAATGCCAGAAGACATTTCTTCTGACCAATGAAATTCAATAGTAGGTTTTAAGAGCCAATAAGACGTAAGGATCAAGAATCCGTTTCTATGAGTAAGAATGATCCGTTATTATGAGTAAGGATGATCCGTTATTATGAATAAAGATTATCCGGTATTACGAATGTACACTACAAGTGAATGCAAAAAGATCGTAATTTGTTATAAATAGTCTTATTAACATAGCTCCCATTTACGATTATAAAATCGTTAGCGCTGGCTTCAAACTGTTAAAAAAAATTTCCATGAACTCTACATATCTGTTCCGATGATTAGAAACCTTTAAAAGCAGGTATCGTTTTACTCAAAATGATAAGAGAAAGGGAGTTATAAGCTCGGAAAAGATTCTAAAAGTTTCTTATTCAAAGCGGCTAGTCAGAGAGATCGTTTTAAGTAAAGTTAACGTAACATTTAGAATAAAGAAAATCCATTCAAATTGTTATTTGCTTGTACATGACATCACTTCGTCTATTGATAAACGTCTGACTATTGATTAATTATAGATAAACGTCGCACTTAGAAGGTATACGAAAGCTTGTCCTTTAGTCGAAAGTTTGTCCTGAAGGGGTCTAAAGAAAAAGAACAGATTTTGCTTATCTCTGTTCTTTGTTTATCCTCCAAAGAGCCTAATGTGCTTTCATTGTCAGCAAGAGCTGAAAAGCTGCTTTCCTTTCTGGGAAAAGATAGGACCATAAGTGCCAGACATCATCTGTCACCCTCTCAGTAGCTGGTTAATTGTTCAGTATAATAGCTTAGTATACTTAGTAATACCAGTGGACAGCCTTACCCAGTAAGATTTTCAACAAAAAATCAAGAAAAAATAACGAAAATATTGCAAAGAAATTGCCAAAAATTTCATCTTTTTTTCTGCATTCAACAAGCTTGACTCATTTGGATTGTAACGGTAAGAAATGTTTTTTTTTTTCATTATTTTTATAATGCATAATAGAGTTCACCCGACTTTATTTTTGCATGGTTAATAAAGTTAATAGACCCTGAAAAACACAGGGTAAAAACGCGCAAAATGGATACTATATTTGTATAGTAAAAAAGAGTGACGTTCCACGTTCTTTTAAGGTATCCGACTACGTTCGGAACCATGATTTTAAAAAAGTGCATAGATGTATAATTTTCATGATATTTAGTGTCACTTAGATTAGAATACATGTATAAAATTGTTTTAAGGACATTTTGACAAAAAAAAAATAATAATAATAATTTAAATATAATATTTTAACAAAACATTTACTTAGATAACCTTTTCCCAAAATGTTCTCCTTTTGTGAAAAATGCTTCTATTATAATAATATTTTGCATGTATATAGCTCAGACCTCTATACAGAGGCTCAACTACGTTCTTTGTGAAACATTCACATTATTTTCAGAGTTACAACCAATTGAAATAATTATCGGAATTTTTCTTAAATTTCCTCTCCTCTATTGTCGCAAAACGTGGATAAACCCACTTCTAAGTTATATATTTCAAAAATTCTAATTAAGCCTCTGTACAGAGGTCTGAGCTGAACACAGGCAAAATATTAATACAATAGAAGCATTTTTTACAAAAGGAGAACATTTGGAAAAAAGATTATTCTAAGTTAATTTTTTGCCAAAATATTGTATTTAAATAAATTTTTTTGTCATAATGTCCTTAAAACAATTTTATACATGTATTCTAATCTAAATTACACTAAATATCATAAATATTATCCATTTACACGCTTTTGCAAAATCATGGTTCCGAACGTAGTCGGATACCTTAAGCAATGTTATATGAAATTAAGAATGTGTTACAAAAAATACATAAATTTATATATATATATCATAAATCTTAAATTTGTATATGTTTCAGAAAATAATTCAGATAAAATGGGGAATGCATAGATATTGCGTTAACATAGGAAAATAAATTAATATTTGAAATAATATTAAATTATTCACTCCTATTCGTACATAACGCATTTGTCAACACGCCAAGATGATGTGAAATAGCTATATTTAATATTAAGACCTATCATACATGATACCAATAAATGGTCTCACCCTATAATATCAGCTTGAGAAATTTAACTGCCTTCAGAAACTTATTTGAATCGGAGAAACTTTAAATTTATAACAGCTGCATAGTCTGGCGTTCGACGGGCTGTCTTGAGTGTAAAATGGGAACTCCAGAGAAAATAGGGAAAAGTCCTCTAGGGAAAAATCCCCTTCCCCTCTCGACATCAACTTTTTTTGAAGATTTCTATATTTATGTTATTAAAATGTTATTTTTTAAAAAAATTCTTTCACTTCTCTCCCCAATTCAATCTAAGATCGAAAGGTGAGGAAGTAGACTACAAAAAAACTTTACTGCGATTAATTTTCTTAAGAATACAGTTTTTACGTTAAAGCTTCCAAATTGCCCATATGGATCACAAAGAACAGTAATTTTTAACACAAAATGAAAGGAAAAATTGTATAAATAAATCCTCGAGAAATCCTCCTCATTATTTGACGAAAGAACATACGCAAATTTTCAAATTCGTAACTTTTAAGTAAATTTTATAGTCGTCCGTCAAAGCTTGGATAAGAAGGTTTGACACGGAAAAAATTTCGTACAGTTACTTTCATAAATTGCGAAATTTAAGTTAAATTGGTTAAACACTTCAGTAAAATTTCAAATAAATTTTTAAAAAATCGTTAAAAGAGATAATCGATTTTGTTTTTTTTTAAATCACCGGATCTAAAATAGCAAAGTGTGAACTTTTTAGGACATAAACTCTACTTATCACAACTATGAGAAGGAGATACAGAGCGATTTAAACATTCTTTCATTGAAAAAGCTTCAAAATTGATTCATTTTAGAAAAAATCGCTAGAAATGCAAAATATCGTTACAGAAAGACCCCGCTTAACGCTGTTTCGGTTTAACGCTCTTTTATTTCAATTGTGGGATTCCCCGAAATTACATACAGCGGTAGGCTTCCCGATATCCGAAGCAGATCTATGTTTCTTCTTTCCAGCGGTGTTATACGAACGTATTTTTATCGTTTCAAACATTTGTTAACGTTTTTGTCAGTATAAATTTATATAATATAATGATCGCTATAGTGACAAATATTATGATTTTTAGTTTTTATCATGGGTAATAGTAAAAAACACGAAAATAAAGCAACAAGAAGAAGAAAAAAAAAAGCAGGAGCAAATTTTGCCAGGAGTCCAAAGGAAAGACGGGGCGTTATGGATGCTTCCACTTACCAACAACTTCTTACAGAGCGCAAAAGGAAAACGCAAATTACATTAGATGCCTTCTTGATAAAAAGGCAGAAAATTGGAAGTACAGAAGATACTGTATGATCTGAAATGTAAACATACTGACTTAGAATTTTATTTATTTTTATATGTATGTGGAAATCCAACCAAAATCTTCCAAAAGGTGGGATTCTTCAGATGGCGGGGTTTTTAGGGTGTATTAGTTAATTTTGAAATAAAATAGACAACATAGTTAAAGAAAGAAACTGGTTGAAAACTAAATAATTTATTATGAATTATAGGGGAGTATTTACATGGGGAATATTTCAAAAGAACAGGAAAGTTAGATAAGCATATTTCGGAAGAATAGAAAAGTTAGATCACATTACTTTAAGGGAGGCAATTGAGATTAAATAGAACTCATTATGGTGCTATTAAGACTTACCGCCTGGGGCGGACGAACGGCGCTGGCGCGCAAAATACGGCGTTTCTCGACGGGTGTTAGTGGGCCTCTGCCGAAAAAGGTTGATGTCGGCGTTTCTAAAGGGACGCTAGATGGCGTTGATGTGGAAAACTGTTTTGATTAGAATTGCCAACCTCGGTAAAGGAATATGATCTAACCTTTTACAAATGGGATATCCTACATGTATATTCGTTTATTATGTTTCTATATTTGAAGGAAATACAATTTTGTTTCATTGTTATAAAATGCATAGTTAAATTTAATGATAAAATACCTGGCCAATTTTCTACCCATCTTCCCCTAATCCCATTATTTACATGATGAGGTAACCTCGTTTAACGATCTTTCGTATTACGCTCTACTTTGATGGAACGTATACCCCGCGTTAAGCGGGTTCTTACTGTACTTCGTTAAAAACAAAAATATACTACGTTCTAGCGAAATAAACGATCTGTCCGATTCCGGAGTTTTATTTTGTCTGATTTCAATGTGAAATGACGTATGGCAGTTTTAAAATGGATAGAAAGGCCGGAACTCTTTTCCGCAGTCGTCTTTCGGAGTTTTTGTTCGATAGATGGCATACGGGAGTAGAACAACTATGCATTTTAACGTTTTCAGTTAATATCTTTTTAACTAATCATAATTTCGAAATTTCAATGATCAAAATGAATTAATCTGATCATTTCCCATCCTTTGATACCTTCGGAGTGTTTCTGCATCCAGCGGTTCTTCAGAAGATAGCCTTACATAGATAAACACATTTATTTACTCTCGATTTTAATAGTGTTGAAGACTGTTTTGGTTCCGATTCCAATTTCCTGGTCCCGTTGATGTGGTGTGGTAGTTAAGAGAGGGGGTGTCAGTTCAGGTGTTGTCCACGTCACTTGACCCTGGTTCAAAATTACGTGGTCCTTCGCCAAAAGTTCTCGTGTAGCTGAACAGTGCGACGTTAATATTCACTCACTCACTCACCCAATTTCCTGGATGTTATAATAGCATGCCTGCTATTTGTTATCTTTCCGATCACTCCTGCAATAGCTAAAAGGTTTTTTCTAACCTAAAAGTTACTAGAAAATGTTTTAGAACTTCCATAGCACAAAATCGATTTTCGGACTTGGCAAAACTTTCAGCAATAGAAACAGAAGAACTTGAAAAAAGGAACTCCCCTTCTGTTATATATGTTTTAAAATAATTGAAAAAATCTACAAAAGCACCCGCGTTAAACAATTAGGTTAATTCTCATGTAATAATGATTTTTAATGCATGCAATGAAAATCTCTTAACACGAAACTGAGTGAACTGAAATATTATTTTCGTGTTAAAGGATATTGCGAAAAAAAAACATATATTCAACAAAACCAAGTTTATTAGAGCACATTTTATTTACATAGATATGTATATAAATCAGTGAAGCAAAACCATCCAAAAGAACTTAATAAAATTAAATACAAGATTTTCAACTTTTTTGAAAAACAAAACAATTATTGAGTTTTTGGAAAATAATCTGATATTTTGCTTTGTGTGCATTTTTAATTTCAAAATATCCATAAATAGTTCGATGTCCTTCATTTTATTATTCATTTCACCAATGGAATGTGCGTCTAAATTACTCCGCATATTTTTTATTTCGTGATATTCCTCATTACGGATGTTTTTGTGTGGCATTTGTAAGGGTGGAGGGTGAAAGTAACTTAGATAAACAAAATTGGCTCGTGTCAAGTTAGCCTCCTTTCTACGAAACATGTGAAAAGCACCTCTCTATATCATTTCACATCCATTTCAAAACTCACCTGTGTATATGGTATTTTCCGTATTATGTTCATTCCCTCGTGTTGAGAGAAAACAAATGCATAAAAATACAAAGTAGTTTGTTGGTACCGTTGTACTGTATCGTGTAAACCGAGATTTCGTCTTAAGCGTTTTTGCGTTAAGCGAATTTCACTGTATGTCCGTGCATATTTAATACTTTCAAATAAATTTTATTAAAACAATCATTTTAATTAATTTTCGAAAAATGAGCCCCTAAGGAATTTTGATACGGTGCCTAATCAGGGCTGGCTACGAAAATGGTAAATAACACGCAAGACATATGGCACAATACATAGTAAATAAAAATTGTAATGAATTATTTCTAAATGTATTGTGTTAAAACTTTTCTTTATATTAGCAGTTACTATAGTAAGTGCTCCGCTCTCTTTCAGCAAATTAAAATTAATAAAGAATTATCTTCGGTCAAAAATGTGCAATTTCTATATTAAGCATTTAAAAAGAAATTGCAAAAGGAATTTTATTGAAGTGATTCATATATTAGCAAAAACAAAATCACGTATTAAATAAACATGCTTTAGTAATACAGGGTGGTCCCGAATGCATGGTACGTACTTTAAGGTTAGGTTCAGGACATTGTAATAATCACTTATTGTATAGGATTGTATGGGCGCAAGTGACGCGGTGAGGCATAAACACAAAAAAAATGAGACAAAAGGAACCACAAAATGCTTATCAAAAGCGTCGTTGACAAGTGTAATGCTTACAACAAATGCTCATAACTGTTCAGCACATGAGCTATGGAGTCCAAATGAAGCGCACATTGCTGTACCACCCACTGGCAGTTGGAGAAGATAGTCTGCCGGATTCAAAGCTTGTACTCGCTGAAAATGGAAGAGGGGTAAGCGATTTTCGTTTAACACTCTACAAGTGGTCTGATGACTCACACTTACGTGACGAGCAACAGCTCTTGTACTTAACTCTGGTCTATCAGCCACAACGTACAGGTCTTCGTCGACCAGCATCATGTCTGGTGACGTGGAACGAACGTGTTTCACGAAGTTGACGATGTAACCGTTGAAAAATTCTGTGATCCGGCATTCGTCGATTAGGAAACTGCACGTAATACATTCATAGAGCAGATCTGTCGTTACCATTTGCACGGCCGTACATGTAATGCATGTCTGCTTTTAAGGCATACGTAAAGTCTTCATCGTAGACGTCAGCACAATTGTGAATGGCGCTTTCCCCTACTGAAATGCATCATGTTGAACATTTAGACATCTACTACCCCTACCTGCAGCACAACCAACCGATAACTCAATTTCTCTTTTCTTTTATATCCCCTATTTGTGCCTCACCGTGTCACTTGNATACATTCCTATACAATAAATGATTGTTACACAATGTCCTGTATCTACCCTCAAAGTTTGTACCATGAATTCGGGACCGCCTTGTATATGTTCGTGTTTGTAACTTTTTTTACTTTACAAAAAAAAATTTAGGGCTCCAAATGAGTTTTTGAATCCGGGCCACACTTCATAAAAAAGGCTGGATATGGCTGCATTAGGTATGTTTTCAAAGTTTCCTATAACAATGTGAAGTATTATATAGAAAATGTAACACTTTTGATAGGAGTTTCATCAATTTCTGCTCATTGTTTGATAATTGTAGCTAAGGGGTCGACGTTGAAACTTTTTAAGACGTTCTACTAAAATATTTGTGGTCTAACGTTATTGTCAAATTCATTTAAAATGTTGTTGTTAATGCCACCTATACATTTACAAACATCCATCACTTCTCCGGGATTCGAACCCAGGCCCTACAGCACAGCAGTCAGCGTCGCTAACCACTATACCGGATGGGCGACTCATGTAAAATGTTAAGCTTTTTACTCAAGGATAAACGTTTCTGCTTAGAACGATCTCTGCCTAGCTGCACAAATTTTCAAAAACAGAATTTTTTTGCTAAATGCCGTGCGTGTATAATACACCTTATTTCTCTCAAGAAAAAGAGTGAAGGGTAAAAACTTTTAAAATATTTCCTGCATTGTGCAGTGAAATGAGATAAAAAAGAACTTTCCTGCCTTATTCAAAATTCATGCGATAGGCTACACTAATGCCTCTTCTGTACTTGAAAAGTCTAATAATGGGCTACATTCTTTCTCATCGGAATTTGCTTTCTCTTTCCCATTGAAAGAAAAATCTTTTTCTGTTCCAGACAAAAAGGATATGTCAGTTGAAAAAAAATATCTAGGGGGTTTATATTTAGGGGATAATATTTAGGGGTTTATTTTTCATTAAGTAGGATGATTTTGCCTTCATTTTAATCGGGGAAGAAGAAAAATTAAATTGGTTAAACAGAGGTTCGGTAAATCGGGGTCTGTGTGTGTGACTGTCCTTACTTTTTTCCAAGATTGGCTCCTACTTTTGCCCCACTCTTATCTAGCGCCAACTTGGCGTATTAAATTCATATTGTATTACGACCAACATTTACACCTTTCTCAATTTTACCGATCCGGAGGAGAGGAGGTTATGGTGAGTGATTCAACATCCATTTTACGATATCTCTCGTCACTAGACCACATTGGAACCATCCATACCACGTTATACTCACATTGTTGCATTTCAAAAAACATTTACTTATTAAGTGGAATGGTGTTTTTAGACCGAAATGAATTTTGAAATTTGCTTGATGTAGGTTAAACGCTTATTTTGCTGTACATCCTGTTTTATCTTCATGAACCTTTGAAACAGAATTTGTGACACTTGACTTTTCATTATAATTATTTTGTTACGGTAGATCTCTATTCATATTAGGTATTTTTCGTTAACTTTACGTGTATTAGGTATTCAATAAACGATTCTAATTGTCTCCAGAGAAACTGTACGAGTGAATCGATGCGGTAAAAATATAATTTCTAAAAATTGCTTTGATTTTTTTTTTTCGTTCTTCTTATTTTTCATTTTCGCACTTTAATTTAAGAATTAAATTTAAACGTGTTAACTATGTGCAGTAAGCATAAATTTTAAATTAAGTGATACATTTTTATTTGATGTTCATAAGTATTTACAAATACGCAATACAATACTTCACTTTCTTCTATGCACAACCATATTAGATAATGTATTGTAAATAAAGCTCAATAAAAAAACAATTAAGCTACAATATCAGCACTGGCATATTTTTTTACGGAGAACAATAGGTGTGAAAATTGTAAAACAAAGAAAGCAGTATTTAAAATGCTTATAAATCAAAACCATGATTTATGAACTATTCGGCTTCGGATACTGCCTTTGAGGGCTTATGTAATTTTTAATTTTAATTTTTTTTTGAATAAAAATGTCATTTAAACATCCCCCCTCCACATACACACACAAAAAATTCATTGATAAAAATAGTTTTAGCATGGCTAATTAAAAATATTAAAAAATCCGCTATTCTTAAATTACTTTTTTTTCCCCCGAGATTAGCGGATCTGCATATAAACCTTTCTCTCTCTAACCCCTTACTTTAACCGTAAGAAAATTTCCCCAACTTTCGGCTTCCACCCGGAAATATACGTAGATTTAAGCCGCATTCACACCAAGGCAGCCAGAGTCGAGAGTTGAGCGTCTAGCCAATCAGAGACTTCGTCTCGGGCGAAATGAAGTCTCTGATTGGCAAGACGCTCAACGCTTGACGCTTACTGCCTTGGTGTGAATGCGGCAATACACCTACAGAGAAGTTTCTGAACATTTAATTAGAGCAAATAAAATATGCCTAAATGAGAGAGATGGATAATCTGGAAAATCTTCAACTGTAATTTGTCGAATAATTTTTTAGTTAAATTTACAAAAATGTATTACTTTTCCTCCATACGTCACTGTAATTAATAATCTTACCTTCTGCTACAATAAAAAAAATGCTAGATTCAAAACCAAGTAACAAAAAATAACTTAATTTCAAAATCGTTTGATGAAAAAATTACGTATGTCAAACAAGTTTTATAATTAAAATGAACGCTCAAAATATTTTCTAACGTATATACTAATGTAAAAGATTATTATTGAATAACCACCATTTTTCGGCAAATTTTATAATGTACTAATGAATTAAAAATGCAGAATAAATAAAAGTAAATAAATAAGAAGTAAGAATAAGTATAAAACACATTAAAAAGTTACAAAT
>BMAV01007445.1:0-17548 GCA_019973955.1 Trichonephila inaurata madagascariensis
TTTATTTTTTTATATTTCTATTATAATATATATATATATATATATATATATATATATAATGTGATACGTGGTAAATTTATATATTTGATTTCAGAAAAATTGCTGCTGTGTGTCAATGAAGAATCTTTGTACTCAAATGTATATGAAAATCAAATGTATTTACTGTTTGCATTTTGTATTATCATGCTGCTGTTCGTTATTCTCCTGGTGAAAGAAAGAATACACCAGGTCCAAAAGATATCGTCGCTCAAGTAGTTCAAAAATCCTCACCTGCTCAGCCATCAAATGCCTCCAGGAGACACCCAAACTAGCAAGAAGATCATAAGGGCTGGAAAATGGGAAAGGAAAATTTTTTTCACTATTTTGGAACTTCATACGCCTGAAATGCCCAATTTGCCAAGGCCGATTGCAGAGCCCTGGGGCTACTGCATGATATAGATATTCATAGACAACTAGCATCATACCAGTCAGGATCTGGCGAGAATCTCCACGTGCAGAGTAATTTACTTTTTTGGAGGGAATGAATTTCCACAAAGGGGTTAGATCTGCAGAGTTTGCAATCAGAAGATCACATCCATTTCTTGTAAGTGTATTTGTAGTCTCGTTACCGTACATTTCAACATTGGAAGGGATCCACTGTAGGCGAACCGATTTGTTAGGATGAATTCCAGAGAGAAGTACTGGAATATCCTGGTCAGGTGTATTATAAATTTTCCACCAAATCATTAGATATTGTATAGTACTTTTACTGTCAATTAATACTCAAATACTGCATATATCGGTAGTAACGGAATACTCCAGAGACTTACCAATAGTTATTATTTCTGTCCTAAACACAAAGCAAAAGTCAGGGGTGGGTTCAGTTAATAAATTTACTATTCTCCTCATAGTTGCTGATGAAAACAACACTTAGTGCCCTATTATCTTCAAATTTGCTGCCATCTGTATAGACCAGGGGTCACAAGCTATGACCCGCGTGCCACATGTGGTACGTGGTACACTTCTCAGTGGCACTCTGCATCACTGTACAAATTCTTCAGTTTTTAAGTGGATGAAAATTGGTTAATTTTTAATGAACCTTATTTGACAAAAATCATCAGAATTATGGGCATATACGGAATTACGAAAACCACTGAAAGATAACTCTAATGATAAATGTACAGCTATTTTGTAAGTTACTGAATGTAGCTGGAAGACTTAATGTTTGAAGAGAGAAAAGTGTATGTACTCTGCTTTCCACTTTTGGTTCTACATATCTAAGAAAATTCTTTCCTCATATGAAAAACCTTTCGAGTTCCGTAAAGAAATTTTTTTAGCAACTGAATGCTCATAATCGTATCAAATTGAAAGTCACAAATCATACGCCCGAATTATAGACAAGCACCAGATTCGCATTAAATGTTTTACTTATCTTTTTATTTAACTGTAATGAAGGAAAATGCTTACATTTTATGTTATCCATTTCTTATTTTAATAAATATGTTTAAAAAAGCATAATATATGTACAATTTTAATTTTTTTTTATTTTCCTTGAAGAAATATTTATATTTCATGCAGTTTATTTTTATGTTAAGAAATATCTTTAAAAACTGTCAATCTGTTATTGACCTCTATTTTCTAACTCTACATGCATTATTGCGGGAATCATATTGTTTCAAAAATATCCTACTGTGTAGCACGCTGAATCATATTGGTAGATTGCACGCCACAGCTAAAAGGTTGCCGACCCCTGGTATAGACAGTCACAGCCTCAGGAATGATATCATTTACGACCTCTAGAACCATCTGTTTTAAAATGCAGCATTGATACTAATCATTGCTTTAGATGTTTAAACTAATGTAGAACAATTTTAGAGTTATTTATTGAATTTGTTATTAATACATTTTTTATTTTATCTTAAGGTCTTGTATTGAGTGTAATTTTGTTCGGTTTAACTCATTCACTTCCAAACAAATTTAGTGCGTCTCTCCCTGAGTGCCAAGGATTTATTTTAAAGTGAATGGCGTCACTGAATAAGATTCTAATGCTGTGTGCCACTTACGAGTTACCCCGTAGTATCTTCATGCACCAAGAGTTTTTCTTTTCGTTTTGGGATGTTCTAATTGTATCCAACATGCATAAAGATGAAATGGTTTTAGTGAAGAGCAAAAACGGAAAACTTTCGACTAAACCAGTTATAAAGCGAGATAATACTTTGGAAATGGCAGATGTTGATGTCTTTCACCAACTACTCATTCCTCAGAAAAATATTCCGTTAGTACAAGAAAAATGCATTATGCTACTTCGAAATCTTCCTGCAGAATGCATACATGTTACACATTACTAAAGAACTCAAGACAAAAAAAATACGAGGATGCCTGAATTTAGGGAAGCAGTTAGTATGCATTTACTTGGCCGTGATGGCAACAATACAGGAGAAAGCAACAAATATAACACAGATACAACTGATTTACATTACTTAGAATATCTTTATCCCGCAGAAATAAAGGATGCTTACAAAGCCCTGTCGAATGTGTACAAATGAAAAAGAATCATAAAGGAAACTAGGTATTTTTGACCAGTGCGTCCCAACAACCCAGCAATTTGCACATCCTTCCTTAAAAGCTCATCATACGCAGCAACAACAATAAAAATAATTTTAAAGTTTTGTAATATATTCATAAATACATAGGTATTATTTTTACAATCAAATAGGTTATAATTTTAATAATAAAAATGATAATTAATATGTTTATTGCAGCACATAAATTTTTCATTTATCCTTTCTAACAATTCCACACTCAAATGGTCATTTGTAATCAACGTAAAATTGCAGCACACACTACAAGATATCTTGTAGTTGACAATGAATGGGTTAAAATGAGTCAATGTAAAACCTCATGTCATTGCTGTGTAAAGGTAAGAAAGCTGAACTTATAGAGTGAGCAGATTGTATTGGGGGAACTGCAGGAGCTGATCTGTAAAGGATAGACCATTAAAACTCAGATTTTATCATTGAAGATACACTTGAAGGTGAAGGTGAAGAGAAGCAGCGTCTCAATATGGATTTGAGCAGGAAAAACTCAGATTAAAATTAGGAACACAGAAAACGATATAGTCTTCTACGAACTCGCGTGAGTTCTCTCAGACCAAGTTGAAAGACCTTAGCCAGATTTAATCCCAACGATCAACTAAATTAAATTTATTATTGACACCGCTTGAGCGGTAGACGATATATGGGTGACTTACGTAATAGGAGCCATGTTCCCAAAGACATAACCAAGTTGATGGCTAGAGAATCAGAAAACTACTGTCGAACCAACCTCCTTATTACGAACCTCTATATCGCGAATTTTTCTATACAGTGAACTTTTTTTCTCGAACCAAGAACATTTCACGATTTTCTTCGTAAAATAGCTTCCCAATATGTATTTTCTATATTACGAACTTTTTTCTTATGGTTCAATTTTTTTCTCTCTGTTTTTAAAGTATTTCTGGACATTTAAAGTTATTCTCTCTTTTAACACATTTTACGGCGATCATAAATATTGAACTGGTTTTATTAGGTGCGTCCTCGCTGAGCGCAATAGAATTCTGGACGTTACAACCAAAAAGTGCAACCTTTAATCACCATTGTTTAGTTCATTAAAAACATCTTCGATGACCCCTTTCACCCTCAGTGGAGTTGTTTCGTCTCCCCGTATCCTTGAACTAGGCTCCGTTTAATTGTAGTATTCATCAATCGTGCTAGTAACTTCGTTTCTTGTGGTCGAAAATGTCCATTCGTAATTCCTCAAAATAGCTTATCAAATATTATAAAAAAAACATAAAAAAAGTTATAAAGTTACGATTTATCAAATTCTTCCCCAAAACGTTTCAGAACATGTGTCTGTGAAGATATCCACGAGGCAGTTTTGAAGGGGATATACACAAAGTGAAATAAAAATGTCCCGATCTCTAGACCTTTGGTAAAAGAGAAAACTCTTCAGTTTGCAGTGGAATTGGGATACAACCAATTTCTAGGTAGCAATGAATGGCTAGAAAAATTTAAGAAAAGACACGGGAAAATACGCCTTAAATAATTTTTGGTGCATTGCAAAGATGTGAGGTGTATTATGAAATAAAGCATTTTTTCAAACAAAAGCAAAACAAAGAAGTAATATTAAAAAAAATTTTCTTAAGTCAATTCCTACTTAGATCAACAAAGAAAAATTTTATTCTATAGCTACTTTTTATTAAATAGTTACAATTAATATAAATATGGATATACATATGACAGAATCGCAACATTAAGTGGTAATTAATATTTATTAACTATCGTTAAAGTATCGTATTGACATCCAAAACAATCGTGTACATAAAATTTCAGTTCAACTGAATGCTTTAAAACGTGAGAAAAAAACCGTTTCAAGTTTTGACTCAAGTCTCCAAAAGGGTCGCTTTGTTGCCAAAAATGATGCTAACGTAGCTGTATTTGTAATTCTTCAAATAATTATTTTTAATCAATTAATTTTTATTAACTATAATTAAATTATTGTATTGTCATCCAAAATGATCATGTACATAAAATTTCAGCTTAATTGAGCGCTTTAAAATATTTTTTATTAACGATTGAAAATTCCACCAAGATAAATAAGTAAATAAATAAACTAACAAACAAATAAATATATAGAGAGTGTGAGTTAATAGTAGGAATTGTGAAAAAAACAACTCAAAATTGACAGATTTTATAAGTAATTAAATTTAAGGGCGCATGTGATAATATATGCTTAGAATTTATAGTTATAAAATAGTATGATTATAAAATTACTTGTATGCTTTAAATTAGAAGACGTTCTTGAAAAATCCACACATTAATTTTATTATAAAATTATTTTTTAATGTTGTTGAAAACATAGTATGTTCCTCTACATTCTTTTTTCTTGTTTTCCTTAGTTTTTCTTTCTTTTTCTTTTTAATGGATAAGATACATGAAATAAATAGATATTAATTTATAAAAAGGTGTGCATACTTACTTTTTTAATATATAGTGTTTATGAATTTAAAATTTGTTTTATATGGTTTATATATAACGTATATTGAAAGATGAATCTCTGTTTAACAAATTTTCCATGTAACGAACTTTTTTGGGAATTCAGCGACTTCCTTAAATAGAGGTCTGACTGTAATTCCAACATGCATATATCCATTGGATATTACTTAAAAGGATTTGATTTTGTATTTTAGTTCATGTCCTAGTCTGAATCAACACCAGGGCTATTGGGGATATATATAATTCGTAATTCTAAACCACGATTAAGTGATGAGAAAGACACCTGAGCAGAGCCCTTCCCCTCTCCAAAATTCCACATCACCCCCAATGGGAATCTTTTGGGAAAGGTGAGTAAGTGAGAGTTGCCACATTATAAATGAACACTAGGACTATTCGCGATGAACCTCGTGACGAGACCGACAGCTGAGTCGGCACCCTACTTCCTTAAATATTACACCGCACCAAGGGGAGAATATTGAACTTCGACATTGGATGTGGGAGATTAACAAATAGGAAATGTATTATTTTTCTTTTGAATTTAAAATATTCTCTTAGAATAAATTATGCAGTGGTATAAATTGTATAACGACGGTTGACGTTACTTGAATTAAAGAAAAAGAAATTTGTGAGTGTGTGTTTGTGTCTGTTTTTCAAAAAGATGATATTGCAAAATTAGTTCATTATTAAGCAGTGATGAAGCGGGATTTCTGTGAACAAATTGGAGTTCATATCCTTCTCTTAGGATTTTAGGTTGTTTTTATTTGTGATGTATTGCGACAGGAGAAGATGAATTGCCGGGTAATGGAAGAATTAATAATGCAGTTGTGAACGTTACTTTTTTTTGTCTGTTTAGTCTTTTACTAATGAATTGCGGGAACTGAAACTATTAGGATTGCTGACACGATGGAAAGTTTGAATAAAAATAAAGAACATTTATATATAAGTCGGGAAGAATTTAAAAATATTTTGAAATTCTGCCGTATGCTAGATATGATCTATGTTTATTCCTTAAAACGAAAAAGAGGAATTCTAATGAAGAATTGTAGTGGTATCTACGTGAGCCAGTAACAGCTTCCGAACAGGGGTGATCATTTTTGTCGAGTGCAGTGTTTCTCAAACTGTGGGGCGCGCCCCCCTAGGGGGTGATAACTCTACAAGGGGGGCACGAGCATATTGAAATTTGAAAACAAAAGCTTATTTTAAAAAAAATATTAATTTACTGTAAGTAAACAAAATACATTCTGACATAATAAAAAGTTAAATACACATTTACACTAATATAATACACTTATAAATGTATCAGTCTGTGTACAATGTATTTTATAATTAATTTAACATTACTAAGTTTAAAAACAAGTTTGATAGTCACCTGTGATCTTATGGGATTGTATTAAAACTTATCTTGATAATCTGTACGGCTTATAATTAATCCCTGAACTGATGATTAAAAGTTACGCTAATTGCTCTCCAAAGCCACTGTTTTCCAAGTAGACATAGGTATGTGATGCTTTTTTTTGGCGGGTGAATAAGAAATAAATAAGCAAATCCTCTGAAATAAGTAAATCTTTCGCAAACACTGTCAAGGGCCTTTTATTGTATTCCATAGCCTTCGGAATAATTTTATACAGATTAGTGCGCAGAAAAATCGTACTTCGGAAAGACGTATTTATACGTCAAGAAAATTAATGCTTTGGCTTAGCAAGACTTTCATATACGCCGGTGGCACTTAAGAAGTTACAGTCGTATTGCAGCTTTACCGTCAAATTATAATATTATTGATTTAAATACATTGTTATTGTATGGAGGGGGGAGATGAAAATTATGATTGAATATTGGGTCGCGAATATTGAAAGTTTGAGAAGCACTGGTCTAGCGGTCATGTTTCGTGGCTATGAATCCATAGGTCTCGGGTTCTGTCCTTTGGATATTCATCTCTTCACTGGTGACTCGAATGGAATCTATCTTCCAATTAGTGACCTTGTCACTGAATAAAGAAAAAACGCAACCTCCGCGCATCTGTCGTGGCTCTATCAACCCGCAACAAGAGCAACCAAAATCGTCATCCTCACTTGACGCTCGCCATAAAAAAATATCTTGTTCGTTCGCCTATCCACCAACTCGCTCGTGGGGAAAGTACTGTAGCAGTATCTACAAAAAACTAGTAATAGCCTGCAGGCAAAGGTGATCACTTTTATCTAGTGGTCATGTTACGTGGCTGCGAATCCACAGGTCGAGGGTTCTGTCATCCGAATAAGCGCTATATCAGACGTATATAAAGGTGTATAAGAGAGTGGGCTCATGGAGTGAGTGATAATAGGTAAAAAAAGCCGATTCTACGGTAAGTAGGTGGCATAGGCGTAGCATAGTTGAGTTGTTTCACTCCTACTGTTGAGTTGAGTTGTTCCCCTCCTACTTCTAAGTTGAGTTGTTTTCTCCTACTACAGTGTGCAAGCGGATCAGGCTGTGCTGAGTTGAATTGTTTTTCTCCCCGCTGTGAAGTTGAGTCGTTTTTCTCCTACTATGGTATTGGTTTTCGAGTTGGAGGGGGAGGCGAGTTGAGTTGTTTTCTCGTACTGCTAAGTTTAGCTTTTTTTTAAAAAAAAGTGTGCAAAAAAATGGGGTAAAGGAGCGTTAAAAGTGCTCATGGTGCCACCTATTGATTAAAATATACACTAATTATAGATTTTAAAATGAGTGAAGTAAATAACACTCAAATAAAAAAAAAATAACAATAATTAATCCAGATTCAAACTCACAGCCTCAGAACAAAATTTCTCCATAGGACAATAGTTTTTCAGTTACTCTAACCATTGTCCTATGAAGGCATACATACCTGAAGAAAACTTGTTTTTATAATCTAATGAATTGAATTTTGCAGGCGAAGCAAAATGCAGGCGAAGCAGATGGCGATATGTTTTAAAATCATTTTCTTAGTTAAAATGAAATTAAAAAAAAGCATTTAATTTATATTATTTTAATAATTTGTAAATTTTAATTCAGTATAATGATTACACATACACAATAAAGATATAAAGTAAATTGATTAGTCAGAAAAATGTGACGTAGTATACTCGTAATCAGTGTGAACGGGTTACGATTTAATTTGTCTTAGCTTGTCTGAGCTTGATTCTACAAGAAAGCGACTGAATTCTACGTCAGAAAATATCTCAATGCTTACAGCGGATGGCGACATTTTTTAAATCATTTTCTTGAATGTTTTTATAATAATCTTTTTTAAAAATAAACACTTTTTATTATTAAACCCTGTAAATTATGTAACTGAAGAATTTTTTTGAAAATCTCCGTTCAGATATTATTTTAAGAAGTAAGACACATTTTATGTCCGCCTGATTGTTTTGAATATTATGAAGGATCTGTTTAAAAAATATTGTATAAAAAGATTTTATAAGTTTCGCACAGTATTCTGTTCTAAAAATTTTATTTCTGTAAATATGAATAATTTTTTTATATGCTTAATTTGAGTTAATATTATTTTTATTGTTTGTTGGATTAATTTGTGTTGAAACAGGTTTCATTTTTAAAATAAAAAAACAGTGTATTTTTTTCAAAACAATTTACCTAAGAATGTTTAAGCATAAATTTATTTTTAGTACATTTCATACAAATGTATAAAAAAAACTTTATATAAGTTTAAAAACAATATTTTTATATAAATTTCCCAAAGGATTCAGTTTTAGAAATTTTGTTTCTATAAATCTGAATGAACACATCTACAGTAAAGATACAAAGTAAGTTGCTTATTTACAAAAGCAGCATTCTGTATTCCGTTTCACATTACAATCATTTATTTACACTACAAAAATCACATTATTGTGAATTTATCATATCACTGGATTTTATGCCTGCACATTGAATAGGTCTAAATTCATTAACTACCAATGTCCATGGGCAAGAGTAGTAATTCCATCACCTTTAATAAATCTTTTGTCATCTTTATATGACAGAGCAAGTTTGTTTTGCTTTATTGAATGTATTGAGTGAAATTTGGACCTAATTAAGTCCATATCAGCATGTTTTAATTTTTGATTAAAAAGACATATTTTGTAGTTCTCAAATGTTATTTTGTTTTTCAAAGTTTGTTTTTATCCCCTTTTAACCTCTTTTCAATCTTATTGTTTGTCTTGTAGGCATACTTTTTCGATTTTAATCCTACATATTCTGTCATAATATTCCCCTTGTTTTCATCTTTCCTTTTTCCGATGACTCTTTTGATAACAACAGGTAAATTATAAATGTTGTTTTTATCATAGTCTGAAATGTCATATAAGCTATTATATTCATCTTTCATGTCGCTATAAAATCATCAGTCTTTATTTCATACATAAAAGAATCGGCATCAGTGTACATGAGCCTTACTTTTGAGTCGTAACGATGCTGCATGTACTCAGTGAAAAGAATACTTAAGAACTTTTGAGATTTCTAAAATTACTACTTCTACCAGTATTGGTAACAATAATTTGATTTTGCTTTTTTAAATGAACAGCTATTAAGTTTTCAGAAAATATTGTGTGACGATTAAAATTTTTGATTTCGCTATTAAATTTTCGTGTTTGCACTTCTGTTGAACATAAACGTATATCGACTCTTTTTCTTATATTTTCTATCGTTTTCCTCGAAATTCCTATTATTTATTAGTATGTAATAATCCTTTTGAAAGTCATTTACTGCTTTAGTTCTTAATTTAGTATTGTAATCTATGCAATTTTTAGGCCAAGGAGACTGAAAAAATTTTAAAGCGCGATGAACTTTTTTTCAAGACTAACCCTAATTTTAAATAAAGCTTTAATCTCGAATAATGGAGAACATATTTATTTTTTGTTCCTAAGTAGTTAAAAGTCTAGGTTCTTTACTTTCAGGTGAGGGTTTATTTTTAAGGGTACTTTTTTTTTCTTTTTCATGCAAATCGGAAAGCTTTTTCACTTCTATTTTCTCGTAGCGGGATATTGCATAGACAAACAAAAGAGAAAAACAAAGCATACGTAATTTTCTAATTAGTGTTTTTAGAGTACAATATTGAAATATTGCTTTTCATTTACAAATATGATTAAAATGTGGGAAGATAGATTTCGTAAATAAACCATATTGAAAAACGCGTTTTCTTATGAATCTGATTATAATAGTGATGTCATAAGACTAGTGACATCAGTATTTTTTCCACCAATCAGTTGTTTCCAAAGTTAAGCGATGAAAATGAACCAATCAGCTTACTGTTGCCACCTTGTAATACTTATTTTTTTTCTTTCTGTGTATCATTTCTTTTCAAGCTCTGACATAGTAGAATACTTTGCTTCACGATAAAGAATTATCACGTTCCAGCCATATCACAAAACTTCATTATATTTTCTTTTGTGATTAGTGAATTGAAATTTATTTAGTTAACCATGAAACCTGCTACATCTCTTGTCTCCTCCAATCCTCGAGCCAAAAGAGTGTGTTTTGATAAAGACAATGGGAATGTTTCTTCGTTTAAACCAGATGTTTTTCCTGATAATTATTTCCATATAAGCGGTCACAACTACGCCGTTTTTTCTGATTTTGCATGTGTTGCTCGAATTCACTTGCGCCGATACAAGCTCGATGCCATTGGATCTCTCCTACCTACCAAAGATGGAATCACTGTAACACCTTCCGTATGGTTAGCCCTCGTAAGAGAATTTGCTGCAATCGATCGAGCCGTTGATGATGGAAAAGTATTTGTTATCAATGACTGTCTCTTACTTCTTCGAACAGTTACTGAAAATGTAACTTATATCATATGGCAAAGTTATTTCCAGCGAAAGGACTTTTCTCGCAAGTTTTTGACACCAGTTTCCATGCTAAAAGAAGCAGAATGGAATGCATTAAAAGATATTCAAAAGCAGATCACGTCGAAAATTATTTCAATCATGTTCGGGCGTGTTTTTCTGAAATTTCTGAGGAAAGAAGTGGCTAAACACATTCCTTTTCCAAAATCTGACTTCGATTGTATCGACGCAGAAATAGTTCTCACTACATCAATGGTAGAACTCTTATGTAACCATATCCAAGAAAATATTCCATCATTGTTCATATACTACGGATATTTGGAAGAATACGAAAATCAACTAGGTCAAGAATGTATGACATATTCAAATGAACAAAGAGTTCCCGAATACGGTGATTTAGCTATATTAAACATGGACTGGGATAAACTGGTTGCAGATTTTGTTAATCGAAACAATCAAATGGTAAATTACATGAGTGAGATATTTATCAATAAGTTGAATATGAATGTGTTGATAGAAAATGCTAAACAAATGCATGTTGCTACACATTCTTTTTCATTATTTTAAATAAAAAAGTATTATTTTTTTATTTGAAAGTTTATATTTTATTTTAAGAAAGTGGTATAGCACACACACAGATACGCACAATTCGGATAAATGTATTTTTCTCAGTAAATTTTCAAATTTAAAACCTAAGATTTTAAAAATGACAAAAATATGCTCAAAATGTATTCATTTCTAAGTTGTTGTTTTTTGTTTTGTTTTTTTAGGCAAACCAGAATTTTCTTATGGATTGAAAATATTGTTTCGAGTATGCTTTTGCTCATACGTTTCACTCGTAAAGATGTTACATTTATTCCTCTGAAAAGGTGGGAAAAAAACTGGTTGAAAATAGAATAATCACATTTTTACAATTAAGAGAGAAATAAAATTAATGAATATAAAAATAGTATTTTGAATAAGTCAACAATTTGAGAAAAAATTGAGTTCATGTAAAAAGTTTTCACTTTTTTTAACGAATATAATATATTTAATTACATGTGTCAGTGTTCTTTAAAAGTATGCCTAGGTAATACCATTGAAAAATAAGATAAACCGAAATTATTGTATTAGCTTTTTTAGAAATATATTTCTTTTCTCACATGATATCCCCCCCCTTATATTCGCCAAAAAGTGAAATTAAATTCCGAGAAATAATTCGCAATCGCAGCCTTTGAAAAATCTCCGTGAAAATATGTGAAGTATTCGAAACTTTTTCATCCAAACAAAACTACAGAAAGGTAATTGATACTTTTATGAGATAGAAAGAAATGTTAATTTTTGGACGGGGAAAAAATTATCATAGAAAAAAATATTCATTTTTTGAGGGGAAAAAAATTATAATAGAAACAAATAAATAGTCTCATTCTATTTTTTATTTGTTTCTATTATAATTTTTTTTTCCTCAAAAAATGAATATTTTTTTCTGTGATCATTTTTTCCCCGTCGAAAATTTTTATTTTTTTTCTATGATATTATTTTGTTTACCTCAAAGTAAAGAAGCGATATGGTGTAAGATTTGTGTTTAGAAAAAAAAAAAAGGTTGTGAGTTTGAATCTAGATTTATTATTATTATTTTTATTTGAGTGTTATTTACTTCAATCATTTTAAAATCTTTAATTAGTGTATATTTTAATCAACACGTGGCGCAATGAGCCCTTTTAACATTCCTATACAATTCTTTATACATTTTTTAAAAACAACTCAACTCAGCAGTAAGAGGAAAATAACTCAACTTAGCAGCAGGAGGGGAACAACTCAGCAGCAGAAGGGGAAACAGCTCAACTTAGCAGCCGGAGGGAAAACAAATCAATTCAGCAGCAGGAGGAAAACAACTCCATTCTGCTCCACCTGTACCGCCTGCTTACCGTAAAATCGGCTTTTCTTACCTACTAGTGTTTATTATCGTCATACTATAAGACAATACGAGGACTATTGGAGAGAGACTTCGTAATTTTGAGCCTGGGTCAAGTGACGAGCTGAAAACCCATCTCCAAACTAACCCACCAAGCCAATGGGAGGAATTTGAGCTCGACAGATTTAACGCTTATCATCCATCTCTAGACAGGTCTTCAGTGGCACCAGGACTCAAACCTGTGACACGCTGGAGACGAGTTCGAGACCATAACCACTAGGCTACCGCGACCAGAGTGTGCTTATCGAAGTTGAATCGCTGATGTTTATACAGTCTTATTTAAAGAATGAAAAAATTAAAAAATAATAGAAATAGCAGATAGTACATAAGTAAATCTTATTTTTTACTACATCTACCAGTTGTAAAAATAGATAGTGCGATCACTAAAATAAGACTTGATTTTGGTTGTACCAGAAAAGCTCATGAAATGAGTCATAACATACTGGTCATAATTTAATAGAATTAAACCGGAAGCCATTGCACGGGGCACAGAATCACCCCCAGGGGCACGAAATTGTTAATTCTGGGAAAACTGTTCATTTATTATCAATGACCTTGACAAAGTATCCTCCTATATGACAACCTTCATGCGAACTAAAATGTCTCTCTTTTTGGGAGAAGAAAACGTTTATTTACGATCTTAAGGTACTGGTTTTGATCGAGTTTCCCGAGCGACCACATTTGTTATAAAATATTTTGTACGAACACACACACACATGCTACACTTTTCCCCTGTAAATAACTTAGAGGTATTTATTATGGTTTATAAATGTAAATTAGCAGAATTTAAAAAAAGAAATGGGCGTCTGTGATTTCTGTTGAAAGAGGTTGAAACTGATCAAGCAAGGGAAGAATCTGTTGATATAATGCATATTAATCATGATAACGAAAGTGAATTTGAGTAAAGCTTACAAGGCACATTGTGCCCTGTCAAAAAGACACAGGCAAGAAAAAGTTCAACATTTTATTTATTGATCAGCAAAAGACCATAAAACTACAATAACTTGAGCTAAATACGACAGATTTGCCATCAAATAACATTCCTGTAATGTTAGCGAAAAGTGTCTGTGATTTTTGTCCTTTATTAAAGTCAGGCATATTTGAAACTTCTTCGTTCAGTTTGATTGCTGCTTTTTCTCAAATCATCAAAGAAAAATTGAAAAGTCAATAAAAGTAGGTAAATATATACTATCTCTATCTCTTAACTAAATAATTACCTGTAATTACAATTTTTACAATGTACAATAAAAATAATCATTAAAAAAAGGATTGGGGTAACTCAGTCACCCCTCTCGACCATTAAGATTAGTATCAAGTGCGTGCCTGCTCCTAGGTTAATACCAAATATTACAGACAGGTTTCAAAGTTACGCTATAAGAATTTCTGCAAATATTGAAAAAAAATTTCCATCGATTAGGCATAGCTCCTAAGCATGTTTAAAAAAAAATTATAAGAAATGTCCTATATTGGAAAATAATGAAATTGTTTCTAGATACTGTTAAATGGTATTTGCTGTGCATGTGAAGTTACATATCATTAGCTACGTATTGTCCCATATTTCTTCATGTCCACATTATTTCTGCAGAAGATTCAGATAGAGCAAATAAAATGAAACTTTTATTTCGTGTTGATTATTATGTTCCGGGAATTGTAAATGTCAGACAACAGGCAAAATTTGTTTTAAAGGCTAAAAATTTTTATCGCGAGGTTGTTTCAGTTTGCGAAGTTCAGAAAAAATATCGAATGTAAATAAGCCTTAAAAAGTACTGAGAATGAGTGAGTGAATATTAACGTCGCACTGTTTAGCTACACGAGGGCTTTTGGCGAAGGACCACGTAATTTTGAACCATGGTCAAGTGACGAGGGCGACATCTGAGCTGGCACCCTCTCTCCTAATTACCACACCACATCAACGGGAGGACGCTTCAGCTCTCAACAGATTTAAGGTGCATCGCTGCCCTACACGGCGGGTGGCACTGGGCTCGAACTCATTACATGCTTGCCATGATCCGATACCTTGATCACTGGGCTACCGCAGCCCATAAAAAGTACACAGAAAGCCAATGGCTTGGGAATAATGTGGGATTTGGATAAAGATATTTTAAAATTTAATGTTTTCGCAAAAGATTTAGATCAGCGGTGCTCAATATGTGGCCTACCGGAGCTTTCTGGGTGGCTCCAGCATGCGCCCGTTGCACTAACAAATTCAAATATTAAAGAATAATGCATTAAAAATTTAGTGAGAAATTCTATCCAGTAGCGCACACAGAGATTTCTCAAGGGAGGGTCCGGGGTTGAAAGTTCATCATTCTTGTATCATGCTATTTTTGATTTTGTCGATTTTCAGGAACAAAACACAGTAAAAAAATAATTATTGAATAAATAATTACATTAATTAAAGAATTAATCATTAATAACAAATATTTAATTAAGTTTTACGTATTATATACTTAGAATTATAGCCAATCGGAAAAAAATCAAGAGCTTTGGGGGGGAGGGGGCGGACCCCCAGGACCCACCCTTGTGTGCGCCACTGATTCTATCAATCATATGTATCAATTTTGCTATCGATGTCGTGCTCGTACGAATTGCGAGATAACTTTTTTTTTAACTTTTTGTGTAAATTTGTGACTATTAGTGATAACAAATAACAGTGGAGTAGCGACCATTTTATGGTTGAATTTAATTTTTAACTAGCCGTCATGTCTTCCATGCAAAATATATCTTGTTTCAAGTTAATTGGGATCTTGACTATTTCGTAGAGAAAAACAAACATGGATCAACAACTAGTTTGGTTTGTCGTAATAATGTTACATTTAAAAATATAATTTTATTTGTTACCAAACCACTGAGGACAAATCTTTCGACGGCTCTTTTTTTTTTTTTTTGAGAATCTCTTTTAAGACGAGAGAAATCGGCTTTCTTAAAAAAAATCTTTGCAACAGTAACAAAATATTTGGAGGAGGGAATTGGGATCATTGATGAAAAAAAATCGTAATCACCCCATAACTGGGTAAAAATGCATAAAACTTATTTTGTCTGAGTTGAGTTTGATTTTAATATAGTTTTAAATTAAAATCCCAAATAATGGGCTAATATTTTGATCAGTTGTCCGCATTTTAAATGTCCTTGATGTTATAGCATCCCCCCTCCCCCATTAATCCTCATGTTTCGACCCGCTTGAAATGGTTGTCACATGTATGTGGCCCGACGGGAAAAAAGGTTAAGTACCTCTGATTTAGATACTGAAAACCTGACAGACATCTTTACACTTTGGCAATTCTTTACAAACATTTTTTCACCATCTTATAGTTTTATGTCCTGTAACTTCACGATCTAAAAGTTTATTGCAGAATACAGTACAGCTAAAAGTATCCTGAAATTCCCCTTTGCCTGATGATGTTGTAAAAACTTATCATAAACTGCGGGATGAAATTAATTAACTGTGAAATATTAAAATTGACTGTTATTGCTGAAATAAACGATTTCAATTGAAATGCATACTTTTGTAGATGTTCTAAAGAAGCCTACACTGCAAGTATATAATCCAACTTATATTCGAATGCCTTTACCAGAAATAACAATTCCTAGATTGGAATTGATTGGTTGCTGTATAAGTGCTGGGTTAGTTAAAGTTGTTGGAGTTACCCTAATTATCTCAGATATTAAAATGTTACTTTAGAGGAACTCTATAGTAGCTATGTCCTGGATTAAAAAAGCGTTGATTTGTCAACTTCCGTCGGCAATTAAAAAAATAAATAATTTGGTCCCGATTTTTCATTGGCAACATGTGACGGTAAAGAATAACTTAGATAACTTACTTCATATAAGGAACATAAAATATTCATTCATGAAATGTTTGAATCTAGTTGGTGAAAAGAACTGAAGAACTTCCTCAAGTCACAAAGCAACGAAGGACAAGAATAAAAGCGCTTAGCGACTGACCCTAAAAGAGATCCCCTTTCGTCCCACTCATCTAATTACGTGCACTTTGGACCAGAAGGTAGATAGTTCAAATCACCATGCCTCCAATTAAGTAATTGAGTGAATATTAACGTCACACTTTTAAGCTACACAAGGGCTTTTGGTGACAGATCACACCATGCCTCCAAAAGGGCAACCAAAGTCACTATGGAACTGTAGAATGTTCGATGGGGCACATGATCTCCGAAGAGGTTTAAATTCCCTATCTTCATAATTTGGGGGTGGGAGGGGGTGGACATTTAAAGATAGAGCTTGCCACGGTAAATTTTAATATTAGAATAAAATAGATTAATAAGTTAAATGATAAATTGCAAATTAAAAATTTAAATTTAAGAATTAAAATTAATGCTTGCACCCTGAAAATGAAATTAAAATTGTCGGAGCCTATGATGTGTTTGTGTTGTGTTGGGTGATGTGTTAAGTGAACAATTTTATTGAATAAAATTGTAGTTTGCAAAATAAATGAGTCTATGTCAGCCGAAAACCACCTCCGAAGATCAGAAAAGACAGAGAGAGAGAGAGAGAAATCAGCCAACTTGATCTTGATAATTGCGTCGGCTTCGCCAACAAGCTCGGCGCCCGGGAGACCCAGCACCTCACTTGCCTACCGGCCAACTGATGGTTGCCTGCTTGATGCTTTCCTCCGGAGGCTGGGACCTAAGACAAGTCCCTCCGCTCCGTATCTGGAAGTGATTGGGCCTAGTGTTGTTGACTTGGTTTGGTGGAAAGGAGGTGTGGCTTCAGAATGCAGGAGCCAATGGGGTTGAGGCGAGGTTTTGGTAACTGGATTCGAGGATTCCTATTGGATTGTGAACTTTTGAACTTTAAAAAAA
>BMAV01007445.1:17596-30225 GCA_019973955.1 Trichonephila inaurata madagascariensis
TCACTAAACATAAAACATCCAATGTAATTAAACGCGGGAGGCTCTAAATCAATATGCGACTTATATGTGTATTTGGGTAACAGACAGGTAACAGGGAGCTGCTATTCGTTGGGGGGAGGGGAGTCATGCAAGTTAGACGAAATTTTTTAGAAGGGATTTCAGTTTGGGAGGGGAGGAAAGTCCCTATTGTTTGGGCAGCTCGCCTCCTAAATCAATATAAAACAAAACTCTGAAGTGGTGACGCTGGAATTGAGCACTAGATGGCAGCACAGCCCAAAGCTACTGGTTGATTATGCATTTATTCCATGGAGAGTCTCAGACATTCCCAATAAATCACTAGTGATTCAAAACGACAACAGCACCTGCGTCAAACAGATCATCAAAAGAATGTCCGTTATATTAAAGGAAAAACGTTTCAACGACATTCAAATCTACTGGAGATATATATCAATTGCAGTAACAGTAATGGATATGAAAAGACAATATTCTGTAAGAGTCACTCAAAAAATCCATCAAAAGCAAAAAAAAGAAAGAAAGCAAATTCTCCTTGACGAATATACACGTCAATCACAGTTAACTGAATAAAATTATTGAATTTATCTACTTTGTATGTATATATGTTACCGTTAAAGTGTGAAATATGTTATTTCATAGGAAAACTAGGTATTTTATGAAATAACTCGACAAGTCAGTTAAAGTATACAAAATTATTGAATTTTAAAATTTAACTAGGTATTCTATAAAATAACGACTATATACTTGATCATTAAAGTATAGACACAGCTCTCGAAAATTTTTGGAACCGATTCTAGCTGATTTTAATTAGTTTTGAACGGCTTATAGCTGCTTTGTAATGACGTGATTGTGTGTGTACACTTTATTTAGTTCCATTTAGACGAAGTATTTATGTTAGAGTTTTACATTTTGTATTATTAACAAATATTTATGTAACCTATTTTCAAGCAACGATTTCTGCAGGAGTGGGAGATTAACCTGTAAATAAAAACGACTCAATACGAGAGATTTCAATCTTTATTAAATGAGCGTGAGACAAAGAAGAAAAAAGTTCTGCAACACTCGTGAAACAATATTAACTTTGATAGCAGAAGCAAATAGTGATAAAACAGCACAGAAAAAAGTATCACGTGACTATTGGTTACTCCAGCATTATGATATCCTTGAAGTTCTAGCAGTAGAAAAGTTAATTGTGTGTGTGAGCCTGCAAAAGATGCAAAGCATATCCTCTTTTTTCCTTGCGGTTTCACTGATTTTAACATGATTTAAAAGAAATTATATCATCTGCATTTCCTTTTTAATTACCAATTAATCACCCGCAATAGCGATAAAATGTAGTGTATTAGAGGTTTTAACTACTTATAATCAATTAATTAATAAAATAAATTTTAAGTTGTTTATTTTTTCACTTTAGTGGTCTATCTTTAGTTATTTCATAGAATAACTAGGTAAAGTACGGAATGCTTCATCTATTATATACTTTAAGTGACTTGTTTAGTTATTTCATGAAATACCTAGTTATTCTAAGAAATAACTGAATTATATACTTTAACTGTAACATATATATCTATTGGTGTACTTGAACATACGTGTCAATGTGTCGATGAGATCGTATGAAACGATAATTGAAGACTTGTAAGATCATCGACCCAAAATCAAACATGTAATGCCTTTAAAATCCAATAATACATTTTTTTGTTTATCGTAATTCACAAGCCTTTCATTTTGCAACATATTTCTCATTTTTTGTGTGTGTATTTATTAGATGAATTAGGAGGGGAGAAGTGGGATGGTATACTGTTTTCAGTAGTAAAACGCGGTTCTAATAAATCAAGGGATGTAACTTCTTTTTACTAAGAGTTATTTAATGAAAACGGAAGTTTAACTATAATCATAACGAATTATCTGACTTTCTGCTTCAAATCGAGAGAATTATTGCCCTTCATCGGTGCAATGGCCGTTTCTTTTGGCAGCCTTATAAACTTGTATGCGGAACAAAATGTGAGTTTGCCATCTTCACTGATTGATCATTTCACAATTTGGCACGTATAATTTGCTAAATGTTCAGCATCTGATGCCATGTTGTAAAAATAAAATTATAATTTTTTTTTTAAGTTTTATTTAATGAGGCTGCGATTCATACAACAGGAAGTGAAAGTCTTCTAAAAGCAAAGGCGAGAATATATTGTGTATCTAATTGGGCATATATGATAGAAAAAACATTGACCAGTCGAAAGAGTTATTCACAATATTAAAAATATCTTTAATGCATTGGAATGTTTAAATTCTTGTAAAATAGTTATGGGTGTAAGAGCAAGATGTTTTGAAATCTTGTCTTCCGTCCAATGGACTCGATTCATCTGGCGACACTATCACCTGACAATACGCTCAACAAATTCCCCCGTGTTTGATTCGACTGTGTTTTTTGCTGGCATTTTCGGATTTGCACATAATCTATATAATAAAATAAAATCCTTTCTTTCCTTTAACTTAAGGTATCCGACTACGTTCGGAACCGTGATTTTAAAAAAAGCGCATAAATGGATAAATTCCACGAAATTTAGTGTCACTTAGATTAGAATACATGTATAAAATTGTTTTATAAAAGGACATTTTGACAAAAAAAATTATTTAAATACAATATTTCGGCAAAAAACTAACTTAGAATAATTTTTTTTTCAGATGGTCTCCTTTTGTGAAAAATGCTTCTATTATAATAATATTTTGCCTGTATATATTTCAGACCTCTTTTCAGAGGCTCAACTAGAATTTTTGAAATATATAACTTAGAAGTGGGTTTATCCATATTTTACGACAACAGAGGGGAGCAATTTTAAGTAATAAACGCCAATAATTATTTAAATTGGTGGTAACTCTGAAAATAATGTGAATTTTTCAAAAATTCTAGTTGAGCCTCTGTAGAGAGGTCTGAGCTATATACAGGCAAAATATTATTATAATAGAAACATTTTTCACAAAAGGAGAACATTTGGAAAAAAAGATTATTCTCAGTTAATTTTTTACCAAAATATTGTATTTAAATAGTTTTTTTTTTTTGTCAAAATGTCCTTAAAACAATTTTATACATGTATTCTAATCTAAGTGACACTAAATATCATGACAATTACCCATGTATGCGCTTTTTTTAAAATCACGGTTCCGAACGTAGTCGGATACTTTAAAAAAAAATATAAGATTTTTATTTTCATGCATTTCTGATAGATTTGTAAATATTCTTTTAAGTTTCACATTAATATTTCTATATTTTTATTGCAAAATTACACTTTGTAAATTCTCGGAACACCTATCGCTGAGTTATGTTGTTCGGCGATCGATTTCAGTCGTCCAAAGAATTGGCATCGCCTCCCTCCCCATGTTCTACACTTTAACAATTAATTTTTAAGTAGGAAGGATTTTGTTCAATTGAACGATCCATAATTTTTTGAAATACAATGTTCTTGGCAAACTAACTACTAAACCTAAGAGTATACAAAAACACAAGACACGAGGTCAAAGAACGTAGTTATAAATTAAGCTTAAATATAAAACTGTGAATGCAAACTATGTATATATTTAATAACTGTACTGATGGGAGGTTTGGGTCCCTTACTTCTAGCAATTTCTATACGAGTCCACCTTGACCAGATGTGGTGAAATTCCTTCGATGGGGTACGTCAAGAAACTGGCGCGCTTTTTTGAGTTCATTGAACCTATAAATTTCATGGAATGTAGCCTTGTGCAATTGGGATGGTCCAATTAGAGACGCAATTCAAAGAACAGTAACTAGTCCGGCTTCAGGATTTCGGCGTTTAGGGTGGAGAATAAAATGGAACGCACCCGAATTTCGGGAGGTGCTCTCTCCCAAAATTGTAGCAAAGACGTAACTAAGAGTAGGAGCTCGTGACCCAACCCGGGACTGCCCAAGGTGACCATGAACTTCTCCCTTCACAGGTAAGTTATCTCTCATTTATTATTTCTTTTGTAAACGTAAATTTTACTTATGTAGCAATAAATTTAATCAATTCTTAAGAAGTGAGTTATTTAATCGCGAGTATATTTATTTATTAACATTTATTTCATCGAGTTAATTTTACTTATTAATATTGGCCATGATACGATTTGCAAATACCGAACCTAGGGTACTTAAATTAATAATTTATTACTGTGGTCTCGCATCAAAACGAAAAGTAGAAGACTAGAAACTATATTAAAAATATTGAGAGTACACAAAAAAAGTTTTAAGAATATAAAAATCGAAGGTTAGCACACAACCACAAGTGTAAAACAATTAGCTGTTATTGTTTATTTGATAGTCGCGTAACAATCGTTAAGCGATCGTAGCGGCCTCTGGTGATGAATCGACCCCATTAGTTTAAGTAACCTTTGTGCATTCTTTTGACACATTTAGTGTTTGGAGAGTGGGGTGCCGACTTAGGTGTGGTCCTCGTCACTTGGCTGAGGTTCAAAATTACGAGGTCTGTGCCACCGTCGCCCACGAGGAGCTTCCAAATACGACGTTTATAAACAATTAAATTAAATCAAAGGAATTTATTGCTTTGACGATTTTATGAAAAAATATTGCATCCCGTTTTAATTTGTTACCTTCCCTTCAAATTTCTTTCAGTTTTTTTTCAATTCCTACACACACTCACACACACACAACTCTCTATTAACTCACACTCTCTATATACTTATTTATTTATCTTGGTGGAATTTTCAATCGTCAATAAAATACATTTTAAAGCGCTCAATTGAGCTGAATTTTATATGTATGATTATTTTGGATGACAATACAATCATTTAATTATAATTAATAAAATTAATTGATTAAAACTAATTATTTAAAGAAATATAAATACACACAGCCACGTTGGCGTCTTAGCGACCCTTTTGGTGACGTGTCAAAACTTGAAAAGGTTTTTTTCTCACGTTTTAAAGAATTCAGTTGAACTGAAATTTTATATACACGATTGTGTTTTGGATGACAATACGATACTTTAATTATAATTAATAAAAATTAACTACCACTTAATGTTATGATTCTGTTATATGTATATACACATTTATATTAATTGTAACTATTTAATAAAAAGTAGCTAAAATACATTTTTTCTTTGATATATGTAGGAATTGACGTATTTTTTTATATTATTTATTTAATGCCCATTGTAATCAAATAAATTTTATTAAAAGTATATGTAGTATATAAAATATGTAAAGTAGTACATAAAGTTGCTTTTCTTTCACAAAATAATTCGTAAATAATACAACGCAAACTAGAAAACAATTTATGGTTTTAACTGCATTAAAAAGTTTCAGTGGAAGTCATTGTATTTTTCTATTAAAAATGTTTTCAAAAAAATGAGATTAAGTTCTCCGTTATTTTCTCTGATTTATGTGAAGAGTTTACTTCAATTAAAAATAAATAATCTATGGATGATTTTTGTGACTCAGAAATGGCTTTCATTTTCTAAATCGAAGCGAAATTTTATTGACACTCTAAGAATTGTGCAATATTTCATTTATATTTGAAATATCTAGTTTACACACAAATATATATTAACCATTGAACTAATTCCGAGTGAAACATATTACCAATAGTTGTTTTCATAGATTAAATTACTCAAAGCATCTGTTTTGGGGACAGCAGGTTTTACCGCAGATAAAATAAAAAATGACTTACATGTAAGCAAAAACGCAGGGTAGGAAACATAAGGATAAGACGAGTTGAAACCAGAACCAGTCTCGGACGAACCAAGCGATTGCGGGAAGTGTTATATATCCAGTAGACCACCCAAACTGGATGTAGATTCCAACTTCAGCCTGGTGTCGAACGCTCACAATTTCCATGACTTAAAAAAATAAGACTAAATAATAAAGCCAAAGAAGTAATAAAACTAAAATAGTAATAAGATTTAAAATAATAAAACTAAAATACTAATAAGATTTAAAATAATTAGACAAAAAGAAAAATAAGATTTTGATAATGAAACTAAAATAATGATAAGACAAGGTATCCCCGACTACCCTAAAATCATAACTTTTTTTTAAAAACTGACAAATATTTTTTTACGATTTTATTTTATAGGCTATCTTATTAGCTTTATAAAATATCAAGTTTTTTATTTTCCATTCTCTAGAACAAATACTACAAGTGTTTTAGTAAAAGCAGATGCCATAACTTTACATAAGATGTCGAACATTAAAATGCGTTTTACTCGAAATGTGTTTTTTTCTCGATAAACTCAAACGGAGACAGCGATTGCTCAAAAAGTTTTTAAATTAATTTGCTGGAATTTTTTGTGTATGTTCTGTATAATAGAAGAAGTGTTTTAACTTTCAGATTTATCAATCACTGTTTTATTAGAAAATTTACACAGTCTCTTAAGTAAAAATAATCACTGTTTTATTTAAGCAATTTCATATAATAACTAAGATAAAGTGCTCTAGTTGTTGTAAAAATTAAAATGACTTTTATCCTGAAGTTCATTTTAAAAAGGAATAGCAAAGTGACGCATCAAAATTGATAAAGTGAGAATTGATTCATTTATTGTTTGTACAGAGCGGTCCCCGTTTATGTAATTTTTTGTCAATTTTTACCCAGTTTTTCCCATTTTAGTAATAATAATTTATTTTTCTCTTCTTAATTTTAGCCTTTATTTCTTAAAATGTACTAAATAAATCTAAAAACCACAAAATATACTCCATATCTTCATTTAAAAAAAAATGTTTCGCAAGTAGTCAGATACCTTTAAATAATGATTAAGATAAGAATAAGACTTAAAATAATAAGATTAAGATACGAGAATAAGACTTAAAATAATAAGACTAAAATAAAAATAAGGCTTATTCCGTTATGAAAATTAAAAGTTTTTGGAACACTTGATGTTTTTATTCCAAACCGTGACAATAAAATTCATGTGTAAAATTCATAACATAAGTTAATTATAAACTATCTGCATGGCCCGGCGTTGCACGGGCTTTCTCTACTTTTATAAATTTTCCCTTTCCTTCACAAAATCAGCACTTCTAATACTCTTTTTCAAAATGACTTCCACCTCCCCAGCTCCTCCACTTAGCCCGGCGTTGCTTGGGAAACAAAAAACTTAAAAAAAAAATAATGCTTAAATATTTCTCACAAAAAGGGAAATAAACGAAAAACACAATTTTTTTTTTAAAAAAAACCATAATTTTTACGATAATTTATCAATCTTTGTACAGATTACGTATAATATTGTTTTACACGCGAAAAAAAAGTTTCGTGAGATTATTTTTATAATTAAGAAGTTATTAAGTATTTAAATAAAATTTTGAGTATTTTTTGAAAAATCGTAAAATAAACAGTTTTTGACATTAAATTTTTTAAATGACTGATTCTAAAAGAGAAAAGCATGAACTTTTTTAGTGTAAAATAATTTTTTCATTAAACCGAAAGAAAGTCCACGCGGAACGATTTAGAAATCGTATTCATAAAAACGTATCAATTTCGACTCATTTTAAAGAATTCGTAAAAAATACAAAATATAATTATTTTGTAAAATAAATTATAGCATATCGTGGCGAAGTAAATGATCTTTCCGATTCTGTAATTATATTTTGTGTGAGTCTCATGAAAAAAATTAGATCGCGTTTTAAAAACATCTGAAAAAAAAAGAGTTCCAAATTTCCACTGGCGGTGAAAAATGGTACTAACTATGCGTTTTAAGGTTTTTAATTAATATCTTTTTAACTAATTGTAATATCGGAATATAAATGGTCAAAACGGATTCCTCGGATCCTTCCCGAAATCTTGGTACCTTCGGCGAGTTTCTGCGTCATGTGGTTCGTGAGAAAATTAGGACGCATAGATTCATAGATAGATAGATACGATTGTTTACCTTCGAATTTTAATAGTGTAGATAAGATTCATACTAGCTGATCCGGACACGCTTTGCTGTGGCTTTGTTTTAATACGTTGATTTAATATTATGCTAAGCTATTCAATGCACTCAAGTTAATATCCGTTTACAATTTCGGAGAGTTGAAATTAAGTATAAAACAACATAATGGTTTTAATTTTGCATTTCATTCATCTCCTATTTGATTATAGAGTTATGCATGAATTACTGACGAAGTTGTTAAGTAACAAAACACACACATGAAGACTTAATTTTATAAATGTAGTGAATTACGTTGATTTTTTGCAATTTTTAATATTATTTTTATCATTTTAAAGTATTACAATAAATAATTTTAATATAATCGCATAAGTAATTTAATTGATCCCTAATTAGTGCATAATATTTTTCGGTAACCCATCTTTTGCTAACTGAAATAGATTCAACGGTTTCCCCACACGTGAGAATGCAACATATAGTTGCCCATTCGAGAAAAATGGATTTTGTAAGTTCAAGCATAAAATGAGCATTGTTTAGCTTTGAGATTCGCTTATGGTCATCTCAAAAACCAAACGAATCGGGAATTGAAGCCTTTTGAACGGTATTGGAAATTCTAACGATATCAGAAGAATACGTGGCAACATATTCCGTTGCAACAGAGCCGAATTCTTCTTTAAACTTTACAGTCAAAGTGTTTGCCTCAAGAAGTTTCCCAGTAATTCTTTTGGTGAACAAATATGTACCGTTGCATAATCCAGGTCAGCGATACTCGACCTGTGGACCAACGGACCTTTCTGAATGGCCCAGTCATGGCCCATTATACTAACAAATTCAATTATTCAAGAACAATGAATTAAAAAATTAGTGAGAAATTCTATCAATCAAGCAATCAAATACATCAGTATTGCTATCGATGTCGTGCTGGTATGAATTCGGAGATAATATTTTTCTTTCTTTTTATAATTGTAAAGGTTGTTGATAACAAGTAACAGTAGATTACCAAACGTTTTATGGGTGAACCTTCATGTCTTCTAAGCAAAAAATATGTAAAAAATATATGTTCTTTCAAGACGACTGAGATCTTAACAGTTTCGTAGGAAAAATCAAAAATGGATCAACAACTCGTTTGTTTTGACGTGAAAAATTTATATTAAAAATATAGATAATTTTGTTCACACTATACAACTCAGCGCAGGTCTTTCAATGGTCTTTTTTCTTCAGAACTTTTTATAAGACGTGATAAATGGGCCTTTTAAAAAAAGATCTTTGCAACAACAGCAAAGTATTTTGTCTGTGGTATTGGCACAATATGCAACGGTAACAAAAGCATCCTATATATGTATATATTTACATTATACACACTGACAAGCCTATGAAATTGCTACAGATAAACATATGGATTGATACAGATATTGTTAGTGTTTATTAAATACTTCGGAAGTATACTATTTGATAAATTCAGTTATTTGTACAGATATTTTTTTAGTATAATCAAAAAGTATTTTAATTAATTTGAAACAAAAATGCTGAAGCAAGTCTGAACTAATTTGAACAAATTCAGTAAAAACACTTTGCTAACATCCTGTATTTTAGAAATTAATGTCTAAAATAAAAAAAATATGAGACGTTTCATCAAAAGAAAGAATTAAATACCAAAATATAAGGCAGCTTTGTTTTTATGACAGTAGAATGTAAACAAGGGGCTTAGGATCATTTATGAAAGAAAATCGAAGTTACCCCATGACTTGGTAACAACATACATAAAACCTATTTTTCGTGAGTTGAGTTTGATTGGGGTAAAAAAAGTTTTAAAATGAAATCCAAAATTTTGAGTTTGAATATTTTTTTGGTTTTTTTTTGGCATTTTAGATGTCCTTTATCTTATAGCGTCTCTCCCCTCCCCATTAATCCTCTTGTTACGGTCCACATGAAATAAGTGTCTTATGTATGTGTTGCCCGGCGGGAAAAAAGATCGAGTAGCCCTGATCAAGGTGGATTTAAGTTACGCAGCAGAATAACCAGTGAACCAATTTTCAACCGAAGATTGTGTGGTGTCCCAAACATTCCTAATAATCGGTTAGAAAATATTTACTGCGATTAATCATCTTGCAAATGTATTTGCGTGTTTATAATCAATAGAAGTGTTTCTACTTTTCACCTCAAAAATGATTGCTTTAAACATGCGTTAATACAGTGTTTCTCAAACTGTGGGGCGCGTCCCCTAGGGGGCGTAATAATTCTACGAGGGGGGCGCGAGCATATCGAAAAGTTTAAAATAAAACATTATTTTAAATATTATTAATTTACTGAAAGGAAGCAAAACAAAGTACATTCTGTAATAATAAAAAATAAAATACACCTTTACACTGGTATAATATATTTGTAAATGTATCAGTACTGCACACTTTATTTGATGATTATTTAACAATACCAAGTTAAGAACAAGTTTAACAATTTCCAGTGACCACATGGGCTTTTCATATATAAAATTATGTAAAAAATTTAATATTTTTATCTTGATAATTGTACGGTTTGTAATTAAATTCATATTGTAGATTTATGTCGAAGTACATTACTATTAAATTCAATACATTGTTATTGTTTGGGTGAAGGTGGGTGGCCAAGAAAATTATGACTGAAAATTGGTTCACAAGTATTGAAAGTTTGAAAAGCACTGAGTTAATAACCTGACCAAAAATAGAACGAGGAATGGCTGGTAATGTCTGTCGGGAATCACCAGACAGTAATAGGACAGAACCACCGAATGTTTTTTTTCGTTGCGGCTTAAATCTTATGATGCTTTGAGTAAATGGTTATGAGCCATGGTACACTTATCCCTGATTATGATTTAATTCCTTTGCAATACTGTAGCCAATCCGCTTTTTTCGAATGGTGGCCATTGCATCCGGTTTATTATGAATGTCTAGTAGCAGCTTGAATGCGGAATGTGCATTTTATCCACTATCTAACAAAGTGACAAAATGCCTGAAAATGCAATTGACAATGCAATTTCCTATTGCAATCTTTTTTTCGCAAGGCTGTGCCTGCAAGTTTATTTGCTATAGAGAATGAAAATCCGGACGCAGGCAAAGTTAATCGAGTTTCTGAAATCTAATTTCAGATTCTTGTTTCCCGTCTCTAGATGCAACCGGAGATTATTTTCGTGTCACTGAGCTTGCAAGTTCAGTCCCTGGTTAAGAGCATTAGGGTCATCCGGCATTATCTTCCAAAGTTAAAGTTAGAAGAATTTCTAACTTTTAGACTTTTTACTTTTTGAGTCTCGGTTTTAGACTCTCGTTCATCATTCCGAAATACACCAGAAACGCACTTTTCTCGCTACAAAAAAGTAAGGATTAACTCTTGCCACGGTTTGAGTAAAAGACGGTCGTCCTGAATTATCCGGCAAAATTACAGAAATTTCACTGATTATCCGTTTTGAAATACGCTAGAGATCACGTTTTTACACTCCGAGACTTTTAAAATAAGCCCCTGTCGTAGTGTGTCTAAAATACGTTGATTTGGCATTATCCGGCAAAGTTACGGATATTTTGAGGAACCTATTATAAAATCTGATTCCACGCGCCGAAACACGCCAGGCACTCACTTTTCGTGCATTTTTGTCTTCAAAATCCACTTCCACAGACACACGACCATTGCAACATTTTGCGAATTTTCCCGTTTCCCAGATTCTCCACATTTCTGGCAATAAAAAAATTATGACGACATTAATTGAAAGAAAAACTTTCCTATATTTCAAGTTTGACGAAATGACACACAATGTGCAAAATTATATTAAGATCGGTTGAGTAGTTTTGGAGTCCATCGCGGACAAACACCGTGACACAGGATTTTTATGCATAAAGATGAGTAAGTTTATAAATATATGACCCTCATGGCTTTCAGTGGATAATTTTTTTTATTATTTTACTATAGTATTTTTGTGTAGAGTTAGTAAATCTAACTATGAAATAATTTTAATAAAAAAGTATATTCAAACTTAAATCTGTAACCATTGACTGAAGTAGAACTATCAATTTTTTTTTAACAAGTGTTATTCAGACTTCTAAAACGAGTAACACGATTCAAACATAACATGTATGCTCTTTCAAAATTTCTTAAACATTTAACAGTTATTTTTTTTAAAAAAAAATTTAAAATTGCCAAATGTCTTAGGTTTAAGGTATTTACGAGATTACAGATCCGAATATGAAAATAAATTCGTCTAAATTAATTAAAAATATTTAACTTGCAAAACTTGGTAATAATATTGTATGATAAACATAATGATATTTTTTGGGTACATGTTGTTTAATAGTAAAGAAGAGATATAAAAGCACTTATTTTCACCTCTTAATTATATATATGTATATATACAGGTGTATTTTTTAAACAACACTAATAAGTTTTTAATTATGGTATGTAAGGGGGGAAAATAAGAATTTCAATAAACTTTAAGCGTATAGATGATAATGAAAGCTTAATACCAATCATAAAAAATATATTGTTTCTAAATTAGAAGTCATTTTTCAGTTAATTTGCAAGAAAGAAATTTGTTGAGGAAGTCTAAACTTACGGAGTACATAACCAGCAATTGTCATTCCTGCTCTGAAGAATGACTGGAAGAAACGCAAGATGACGAACATGGTGTAGGAGGTAGATAAAAGGGATAGGAACATACTGAAGCAAGTTCCCACAAAACACAGAACAGTGGTTGGGAGTCTTCCTATCCTAAAAAAA
>BMAV01007445.1:30235-53369 GCA_019973955.1 Trichonephila inaurata madagascariensis
GGATTGAAGTGAGATCATTCATCTTTTTCTTAATAATAAGCTTGACACTGGTAAAAGAGACAGATTTCCTTGCTACCTGTTGAATGGAAGCTCCCTTTTTTGTTAGGTGGCCCGCTAACTCATCACCAGTTTCAACGCAAGGTCCTGGGATTCATTGCAAGTTTCCTCCAACTCCTCTGGAATTCCCTCAGAATTCTCAGACAGACTCTACAACAGTTTTTGAAGTCAAGAATGTTAGAGGAGGCAGGATAAGAATTTGAATTCACAGCAGAAATCGCCGCTTTTGAATCACAGAAGAAAAAAATCAGATAGAAGACAACAGCCCTATTAAAGATATTCAGATTGCACATAGAACATAAGTTACTAGAAAGAATCCTCTCACACCATATACACGCGCTCGAACACACACATTTATATATAATTATAGTTCCAGTTAATGTTAGTACATCATTATTTTTTCCATTCTTTTTAGAATTAACACATCCCCATATTGAGAATCTTCAACTTACTAGCGTTGAATTTTCTTATACACTGAATCTTATAACTTGGTTATTTTTTTTTCTTCTTGATTAGAGCACTTTTTGTTCTGATCATTTTCAAGTATTTCAAAATTAATTTCTTTCAGGTATGTTTTTTTTTCATAACTTATACAGATTCAGAATATTTATCCATCGTAACCTTTAGGATCCTTCTCAGTAGTAGGAACAGAACAGGGAACGAGGGTTAGTCACAGAAGTTAATTTTAACCACGATAAGTTGGCATCAGCTTCCCATGTTTATAAATATTGAAGCATCAATTTTTGTACTTTGATATTCTCCTGTGTAGAATATATATACATATATATATGTTAGATTTTTATAGATCTAAATAAATGCTAAACAATGTGTAGGATTATAGCATCATTAGGTCAAACAGTAGGTTGGAATACAGGTCAAAAAGTAAAATGACGACTGTAATGCAATAGTAAAATCTAAGCTTAGAATTAAAACTGTAGAGTTAAACATAATTTAAAGTTTGTAAGACGTAAAATGCTATAATTGATTTGATCTTAGTAACTAACTCAGCAAAAATAGTATGCCAACTTATACGAGTAACAAGGAATAAACAGTAGAGTTACCACAAGAAAGCAAGGATACAATTGTCCATAAAAATACATTAAATAAAACTATTATAAGTTGATCTTAAAAATTATGAAAGCCATATAAAAATTTTTTGCACCATTTTGGAAAAACGAGAATGTGTAGAATCAAAAAATAAAAGACTTTCTAATTTCAAGGAAGTTGATTGATGGCGCCCTCTATTTTAAAGTAGAATAATTAATTAGAAATAGAATACACACAAGTTAACCCATTTTATTCCACTGTCCTATTTAGCTGAAAAAAATCATGTGGAAATCAATATTTGTATGATGCGAATATTTTGACAGGTGGAACATGTAGGGATATTTATTAGCTTCTTCCAGCGTGAGTTATGTGTCTAACCCTCTCCCCCTTCCTCTGGAAATTTTGCTTATTCATCGCATTTATGGGCCATGTTTGTATTATCTGTTTGGGTTTGCAGAATTCTTTTCCAGTTTACTATGGACACTTGGCTGGGCATTTTTTGTGTGATATTACTCTTTCGTTATGATTCTATTGGTTAATTAGAGTGATACTGTTCTTAGGTAAGTTTTTGCAAATTATTTTTTAACTCTCCTCTAAATAGGACAGTGAGACGGTATGCATGCAATTTACGCGTTCTTCCTCTCTTTATAACGAAGTGTAAAAAAAGAAAATAATAATAACTTCTCTTCTTGTGTTTCACCCCTGTTTAGTTATTTCAGTGAAAAAATTTCTGAAATTAGAGGAAGCATTAGAATTATTAAATAGTTTAGATTCAGATGAGAACGATATTGAAATTGCTGTGTTACCTGAAATTATTGCTGTGTTACCAGATATCAGTGAACTAACTGACGAAGAAGATGATAAGGAAGAGTAAATATTAGTGAGATTATTAAAAAAGATGTTCCTGAGTCTTTGGAGGTTAGAAGTGGAGTTAGTTTCCAGCCTGAACCGCTCACAAGCTCTACTGTTTCGACAACAAAGAGCAGAAAAAAAGCTAAAGCACATCAGTCATTATAGATAAAGAATAAATCCCCGCATTATCAAAATGGGTAACACAGGCTGACTCAACTGCAAGTGACTAGCTAAAGCAGATTGAAACTGCCAGAGGCGTAACGAAAGATGTTAGGGTCCCCCTGCAAAGTCAGGTTTTGGGCCCCAAGCCGGGTCTCACAAATGCTAAGTACTTGGCGTCACTCAGGCTTTGAGCCTCCAAGAACCCTGGGCTCCCCGCAATGATGGGGTGTACGTTACGCCACTGGAAACTGCATTGAAAGATAAAACCCCATCAGAACTTTGTGAGCAGTTTTATTCTAGTGAAGCTGAAGATTTCAATGCAAAAGAAACTATGGGATATGCATCAGATGTAACAAACGAACAGGATTTCTTGACCACTGCTGACGAAACACGTGTTTTTACAGGAATTTTACTTTCTAAATTACTATCATTCAAGTATCTGTGAACGTGATTATTGATCAGATGCTGAGACCTTGGAATTACCCTGGTGAAAAATGTCATGTCACGAAACCGCTTTCAAAAGTTGATATCGTATTTACACTTTGTAGACAAGGGAACTGTAAATCAGCATGTCCAGGATCGATCAGTCAAAGTAAAATATTTATTAGCCATACTCAATAATAATTTTATGAAATTCGGAGGTGAGTATGAGGGTACATAGATAAAGTTAACGGGAAGAAGCCTAATTTGATAAATTCGTACACAAGAAACATATGGGGAATTTGGATCCCCACGACTGGTTGAATGGGCATTCCATTAAAATTCGCTGGAAAAGTGGTACTGGCCACCTTTTATTACGTTCACTGGATAGGGCTATTGTAAACGCCTGGATAATTCACAAAATTCTCAACAAAGATGAAGTCCGAAACTTAAAGGAGTTCTGAAGAGCGTTGTAACAACCGTTTATCTAAAAAGAACTGTGATAAGAAGAAAAGGTTAACCTGGGATATTTCCTGTACTTTCTGGTGCAAAATTAGATATCTTTAAATTTAGTGTTGGTCATGTTTTACTCTAAAGCAAGAAAAACAACGTCGTTATCAAGGAGAGTTTTGTAAAGGAAAACCAAAAACAATACTAGGGCAAATGTGACAAAACGCTTTGTCAGGCATGCTTTGGACCTTTTCAGCAAAATTAGAGTGAAAGTTAACTGAAAAGTGAAAAATAAGAATAAATAAGTAAATTCGAAAATGTTACTGAATTAAAATAGAATTTTTTGTACTCGGAAATAGCTTTTCATCATTGAAGAGAACGCTAAAACCTGTAAGTGCAAATTTTATCCTCTTTATCCCAGTGTTCTATTTAGAGGACGGGTCAGATTTCTTATATAAAATATATAAATTTTTCAAGTTTTATTACATTTAGTTTGTTTATGTTTAATTACCTTTAGAAAATATAATTCTACTCAAATTTGAATAAAATAAATAAATTGGGATAAAACGGGTTAAGAAAAATATATAAACCAATAAAATTGAAAAATAAAAGAAAAATTTATATCAACTAAATAACATGTAATTTTAATAAAATGAATAGGATAGCCATGCTCCAAACTGTATAAAAAAAGTAAAGAACCAAAAGGGCAAAATGTGCTATGCAAGAAACATGAAAGTAATCATATTTGAACACGTAAACGTACACGTGTGTGTTTGTGGAGGGTATATAAGAACATGATGGGTTTTTTTCGGTGATTTTGTACTCGTACTTTCCTTATTCTATTCGATGTTTATAAGATAGGCTCAGGTGTAGACGTAAGACTCCAAGATTATCTTGAAATAGAGGATATTAGCCGCATAGATTAGTCAGCCAGATCTCCTGATCTTACCTTATACGTCACATCTGTTGTTGCTGCTGCTATTGCCACCTGATCGACAATATCAAATCAAGGGTCACGCAAATCATAGTGATAAAGAGCTAGTTTTTACTGATGTCGTTACCTACAGTTTTGAGCACCATGCATTGGTGAGGTTTTGCCCTAATTTTAATGGTTGGCATTCTGGGGAGTGTTCAAGAGGCCTCTTCTCTCCTTTCGGCTGTATGACTATTTATAGCGTGCCTTCATCCCGCAGAGGCAGTGTACATTTATTAACATCCACACTTTCTCCATGTTTCGACCCCAGGTAAACTACAGCACAGCAGCAGCGTCATTTATCACTATACCCTCTGGGTGGCTAGTCATATCTGGAACGATTTCGCCATCTCATTCCGAGAGTCATTCCGAAGTTAACTGTTTTGCTGCAAGAAAAGGATCAATTACCTCCTGTTCAATGCGTCATCATGTTTTGCGACCACTATGTCTGTAAAAGGGTACTGTGTCCCTTATTAAAGGGACACATTACCCTTAGAGTCAGCTTTTACCACGGTCCACGTAATAGACGGCCATCCGGAATTATCCGATAAAATTACGGCAATTTCTCCAATTCGACTTCAGATTCGGATTGATCATCTTGAAGTACGCCAGAAACCAAGTACTCGGGCTCCAAGACTTTTAAGGTAAGCCCCTGCCACAGTGTGTCTAAAATATGGTCTTCCGGCATTATCTGGCAAAGTTACGGATATTTGTGGGAACTGATTCGAAAATAAGATTTCACGCCCCAAAATACGTCGGGCATTCACTTTTCGTACACTTTCGTCAACAAAATCCTCTTCCAGCGACACGCGCGCTCTGCGATATTTTGAAAATTTTCCCGTTTTCCAAATTCTCAACTTATTGGAGCATCCTTATCACTTAGGGGTATGTAAAATTGTTTACGTCCTATTTTCAGACCTACTGAATATACGCACAAAATTTCATAAGCCGTCTAGCCGTTTCGAAGGAGTTTTGCTGCAAATACTATATCACGAGAATTTTATATATTAGACATATATCTAGTTCAAATTTTCAATCGTTAATAAAATACCTTTTATTCATCTACTCATGCTTAAATAAATTAAACTTGTAGTGGATGACACTTGATGTTAATACAGTTTTTTTTTCTAATATTAATTTGTTAATTAAATATAATTAATGAATAAATAGTAACAAACAAAAATAATTGTCCAACAACATATATAAAATAGGGAATGCTTCCCTCTAGCGCAATGGATAGTCCAACGTCTTATGTAGAAAGGAAAAAGGAAAATAGCAAGGAAAACCGCTTTCTATTTTGCCACATACTGGTGTGTTTCTGTCATGTGTACATACAAATTTATATTAATTGTATATAATTATTTAATAAAAAGTAACTAAAATAAAAATTTTCTTTGTTGACCTAAGTAGGAATAGACTTAGAATTTCTGTTTATATAATACTTTTATTTTTTTACTTTTTTAAAAAATATAATTAAGATTAGACTCCTGTGAATTTCAAATAAATTTTTCTTATAAACTCTCCGCTCTAGATCAAATTCTACTATCATAATTTTTAAATGTATGATCAAGTTATACTTTGTACTAGTATATAGCAATAAGGTTTTTTTCTGAAGGAAATTGCAAGCGATTTGCTTTCAGTTTTTGGTTCTGCATATCTATGTGATCAAATTTTCTTTGATATGAAAAATATTTTTAGTCCGCAACGAAATTGTTTAATAACTAAACATTCAAAATCATGTATCAAATTGAAAAACATGAATTACACCCAAGATATTGCAGTATTAAATACATATGTGTGCAGAGGCAAGATTAGTATAAAAGTTTTTATTTTATAACTAAATAGTTTTTATTTATTTACTTTTATTAATTATATTTTATGTTGTTTATTTTCTATTTTTAAAAAAATTGTTTAAAAGATATATAATCTATGGTTAAATTTAAGGTGGTTTTTGCCCCTATGTACGAGAGCGGGAACTTAACGCGGAACACATTTTTTGGCTGAAAAAATGTCGAAATTTTTATAAAAATTTGTGGTATTGTAACATGCATTTGTTTATAATATCGTGTTTTAAAATTTTAAAATATTTCATAAATAATCAGTTTTCTCATTTAACATGTAAAGGGTCACTCATCCGGTTAAATGGTTAGCGACGCTGACTGCCGTGCCGTTGGGTCTTAGTTTGAATCCCGGAGAAGACATGGATGTTGTAAATGTATAGTGCCTTCGCGGCATGGGGGTACTTTAAATAGATGTCGAGCCGCAAGTCCTCCCTTCAGGTTGGTGGAAGGGGAAGAAAGGTGGTAGGCCCCTGACCACCCCCAGGGTATTCTTCCTCAAAATTGGGATGAAACCGAGCTAAATCATCCTGTCACATGTATGGTGCTCAAAGCTACGGCTAACGACAGGCGTCACTTAGTTCTTTGCAATGACGAAGAACAACAACAATAACATGTAAAGGAATAGCTCATTTAGCGTTAGGGAAATGCGAAACACATTTCATAAAAGAAAAAATGTTTCATCTCGGATAAAAATGAGTAGTATGATAAAATACGTGATTTTCTACAGGATAGCGAAGCCAGAATATAATATTAATGTTGGGGAGTACTTTAATATCTGAAAAAATATTCCGAATTTTGGAACTATTCTTCAACATTAGCCGAAGACAGCCTTTTTTAATAAAGGAATAGTTATTCATTATATTGATTATTTTTACGTTATAATAAGTATCTTTTAACTATGCAAAATTAATATACAGTAAAATACTCTTTCTCTCCCTCCCTATCTCTCTCTCTCTTTCTCTCTATATATATTCTTGACCACTATTCTCTAACTCTACATGCATTACCGAGAGAAACGCAATGTTTAATGCTGCCTCACCCACAATTGTATTTGTCACCCAATGTACGAAGGCCTGAACTAAACGTGAAGCCCATTTTCAAACAAAAAAATGTCTCAATTTTCGTGAAAATTTGAAACGTTGTAATTCATACATTTGTTTGTTATACAGTTTCTTTAAGATATCCGACTACGTTCGGAACCGTGATTTTAAAAAAAGAGTATAAATGGATAATTTTCATGATATATAGTGTCACTTAGATTAGAATACATGTATAAAATGGTTTTAAGAAGATTATGAGATAAAAAAATTATTTAAATACCATATTTCGGCAAAAAATTAACTTAGAATAATTTTTTTTCAAAAAGTTCTCCTTTTGTGAAAAATGCTTCTATTATAATAATATTTTGTCTGTATATAGCTCAGACCTCTGTACAGAGTCTCAACTATGATTTTTAAAAAATTCAAATTATTTTCAGAGTTACAACCAATTAAAATAATTATTGGCGTTTTTTCCTTAAAATATCTCCCCTCTGTTTTCGTAAAACATGGATAAAAACCGACTTCTAAGTTGTATATTTCTAAAATTCTAATTGAGCCTCTGTACAGAGATCTGAGCTATATACAGGCAAAATATTATTATAAAAGAGGCATTTTTCACAAAAGGAGAATATTTTAAAAATGGGTCATTCTATGTTCATTTTTTATCAACATATTGTACTTAAATAATTTTTTATTGTAATACTATTCTTAAAAGAATTTTATATACATTTTCTAATTTAAGTGACACTAAATATCATAAATATTATCCATTTATACACTTTTGCAAAATCACGGTTCCGAACGTAGTCGGATACCTTAAAATTTCGAAATATTTCATAAATAATTTTTTTTTACCTTTTAAAGTGTACAAGGTTGCTGAACCATGTTATAGAATTTTGGGAAATTTATTCATAGTTTTGTTATAAAATACAAAGAAAAAAGCACTTTACCACATGTATGACAAATACATATTTTTTACTAATAATTCCCCTTTTTAGTACGCGAAGGAAAAACTGACGTAAAATGAGCAATAAATTTATGATAAATTAACAAATGGGTTTGACGTCATTCTGCTTACATGATACGTGAAGCATAATAAATGCCGGAAACATTAAATCTATAAATAATGATAATTTTTTTTATTTATTGATTCAATCTGTTATCAACAAATTCATTTTCCATGACATGTGAGATTGTTTACTTTGCCTCTTTTTTTCTGAAACACGTGTGTACGTTAAGACTGTCTTTGGTTAATATTGAAGAATAGAACCCGAATTCGGAATATTTTTTCAGATATAAAAGTACTCCAACATTAATATTACATTTTGGCTTCACTGTTCTGTAGAGAATCACTAATTTTATCATATTACTCATTTTTATTCGAGTTTTGAAACATTTTTTCTTTTACAAAATGTGTTTTTCGTATTCTTTCTCCTATACCGTAATGCTAAATGAGCAATCCCTTTACATGTTAAAAGGAAACACTTATTATTTATGAAATAGTTTGTGTGAAATTTTAAAAACACTATACTATAAACAAATGCATGAGTTACAATGTCACAAATTTTTATAAAAATAATGTAAGAAAATAATAATAATGTATTCTGGCTTCGCTATCCCGTAGGGAATCGCCTATTTTATCATACTACTCATTTTTATCCGAGTTCAAACGTTTTTTTTTCTTTTGAAAAATGTGTTTCATATTTTGTTTCCTATAACGTAAGGCTAAAATACCAAACCTGCTGCATGTTATAAGGAAAAATTAATTATTTGGGGAATATTTTGAAATTTTTAAACAAAACATTGCAAACAAATGTATGATTTGTAATGTTATGAATTTTCAAAAAAATACAGTCATTTTTCTGTCAGATTAATTCGAAATTTTGCATAATTGTCAAGGACCAATGACAATACAATAATTTTATAATTTATAATGTTGCATTTCATAATGTTGCTTTGCCCTGATCAGGATCATGAGGAATAACGATTTTTAGATTTGGCGATTAATTCCATGTACAATTTCCAGACTCAAAATCTCATTTCCAGATCTGGCAACTAAAAGATTAAGTTACAGCCTTAAAAGCGAAAAAATGTGTGTCAGAAATTTCTTACCATAATATAAACAACTGTCTAGTTTTTTTTTTCGAAAATGGAAATGAAAAAAATTAAAGAGACTCGTAAAGACTGTTTTTCTAAATTCTCTTGTCGAATCTGTGGAATGAAATATCATTCATTGCTTCATTTAACCAAAACAGCTTAGAATTGATTCAGAGGTCAATGGATTAAAAGGAATGTTTCAGAGATAATATTGAGCTCTTTTTAGTTAAAAATACCATTGATTTAACACCGTCTTTCGAATGAAATATTTGGAACTTAGCTCTTTCAGGTTTCCTACAGTTGGCTGATCCTGCATTTTGCAAATCGGGCCGTATCGATGCACTAATAGGATGCCAGATTCAAATAAATGACGCATTTAAGATTTATTCATCAATGAATTAATGGTGGTTTAAAAAATTAAAAATACATGTTTTTATTGTAGATCGAACTAAAAAATTAAAAATAAATTATAGTGTAAAAAAACTAAAAAATACGCTTCTATGGTTAATCGAACTAAAAAATAAAAAAATAATTCTTAATATAAGAATAAAATGATTGCGAGAAAATTAATGTCATTGGGTTTATAATGGTTGAATATTGGGTCCCAAATATTAAAAGTTTGAGAAGCACTGATGTTAATACAGTGGTGGCCAAAATTCTAGACACTTTTTGTAATCGTTAGGTTTTTTTTTAAGCTTGTATGCTTATAGAACTTTTTACGTTGCACAAAATGCAACGTATTTTATATCATTTTAAAGAGAATTTAATACTAAATTCTCAATTCAAAAAAGAAAATTTAAATATTTGCAACGCATAAAAAGTTATATTGTAATAACTGTCGATATACATTAGATACTGATGATAGCAGTGAGATATCAGAGCTTAGTGAGGTTGCCTTTATTCTATATTACGACTTCACATCCATGTTTCATTGGGCTGAAAATAGTATTAAGCTCTTCTTTAGTTGATACATGATGCCAGAAACAATTATATCCTTAATTAGTTCCTTTTTATTTCATGGGTACCTCATTCGGACTAGAGATTTCAAACGGTTCCACAAGTTTTCGATAGGATTTTAGCCAGGACTGTTTCCTGCCTAAGACAACAACTCAATGATCTTAGAACGGCGCCAGTCTTTCAATTACTTTACTGTGTAATAAGGAGCAGAATCTTGCTGAAAAATGAATGAAGCATTGTTGGTAAATAGATCCCTGGTGGAAGGCAGAAGTTTGGGTTCTAGAATGGTGTCAATGTATTTTATGACATTCAGTGTCCCATCGATGATATGAAGGCAACCGATACCATCTGCTGGTATTTATGACTAAGTGATAAAACTATGTGAGTACTTCACAGTTGCCTGAATGCAGTCAGGATGTAGCATTTCTGCAATTTTAAGCGCGTCTTACATATTTTAGGCTATCACTACTGAATAACGATATTTTAGTTTCGTCTCTCTATATAACTTGTGACCAATAATCATTTGTCCATTTAATGTGTTTCATTGCCCACTGTAGTCCCTTTTAGCGCTGCTGTAATTTGAGATGCGGATTTTTTCGTGGAATTCTACCTTTTAGTCTTACCTCTGCTAATCAACTCCCGATTGTTTTTGAACTGACAGAAACACCAGCATCACTCAGATCACTTCTGATGGATATCCAAGAAATTATTTTATCTCTAAAATATAGTATTTTTGTTTTTCTGTCATTAACAGATGTGGTGCGCCTTTTTCGGCTATTTTCTGCTTTTTTTAATGAAATTTGTCTCCTGACATCTTAAACAAAACTCTCAGTCTCCAGATCTAGTCACTAAGCTACTCACCTGATATATAATTTTAACAAAGGTGGTGCTGTTGCTTGAGTTCGAATAACAGCCAGAGATGGAGATAGTACATACGTTTATCTTACAAGAAAATTAATATTTACAGTTAAAGTTTACACTTAAAAGTAGTAATACGGTTAAATGAAAATTACTCCTTTGAAGGTGCTGCGGATTGATGCGGACAAGGATCTTCCGTCTGTCCGTTGCGCTTTCTGTTTACAGAAATGTCTCGGTACGGGGTTCAAAAGTTTCAGTGGGGGTAGGAAGGCGGGAAAGTATAGCGCACTCAGTTACAGTTAAGTGAGGAGTGTATGAAACAAAAGGAAATACCCCTTTCTCGTCACACATGTGTCCAATCTACACTTTTATTTGATGCCATTGCTTTTTGACTAAATATCATTGTTATCCTGACCAGAAAACAGTCCTGACCTCGATCCTAACGAAAACTTGCTGTACCGATGCTGCATTTTTATAATTGCATAGAGACAAGTTAATTTGCAGTCATGAACTACTTATTTAAGAAGAAAGGTGTTTCTTAACTTGACATCTCACGAATTATCTCAAAGAAAAGGGAAAAAGAGATGGTTTTGCGTTTAAGACATAAATATGGTCGCACTTACCAATCCGAAATGAAGCCAAAGATGAGGACGGAGAGAAGGTATCCAAACATGAACACCGATTTGGCGAGGGATATGAGCCATTCTCGGTCGCACACTAAATCCCACTGAAACATGCAATTACTGGGTTGAAACAGAGTTCTCTAAATTCATTAATGATTCAAAGAAGCATTACTGAGAGAAGAAATAAAATTAAACTTAATTCCTTATATTTATTTCGTGAAAGTTTATAGTTTTTTTAATATATTAGACATCGCAAAATAGACGATTTTTGAGAAAAAAAAAAAAAAAAAAACCTTATCACCAGTCGCTTTTACATCTGAAGAAGGCATGCACTCGATACTAACGTTAGTGGTCATTCGGGGTGGTTAAGTCACTCTAATTCTTTTTTTCTTATAATTATATTTATTGCACACGATAAAAATCGTAATTCCAGTGAATAATTTAATTAAGAGAAAAAATACTTACCTACTGTTAGGAACTTTTTAATTTTTCTTTGATGATTTGAGGAAAAATCCAATCAAACTGAATTAAAATCTTTCAATGCATGACTATAATAAAGGACACATATCACAGACACTTTTCACTGAAATTATAAGAATGATATATGCAGGGAAAACTCTCATATTTTGTTCAAGTTATTGAAGTTTTATTGTCTTTTGATGATTCACATTCCCCTTGCTTGTTTTTTTTTTGTCTTGTGTTACACTTTTAGCTTCACATCTTTCTTGATGGAGTTTTTTAAGAAGCATTTGAAAATTTTACTTAAACTCAAATCCTCATGAAACTCAAATCTTTCATGCTCTTTGTTTTTTTTTGATATTTACTTTCGCTATCATGAGTAATATCCATTATTTCATCAAGTTCTTCCCTTGTTCGATCAGTTTCAACTTCATCCAATAAAGATTGCAGATTCCCCTTTTTTTATATTCTAGTTATTTATATTTATAAACCATAATGAGTCATAAAATACATCTGTCAAAACCACAAAATCGTTCACAGGGGGAAAGTGTAGCCTGTTTACAGAAAATATTTTGGAACACAAAAGTAGACGCGCAAGGAACTATAAGTCACCCCAAATACCTTAAGTTTGTAAAAACGTTTGTCATTGCCTAAAAAGAAGGAGATATGTGACAAATACATTTTAATTCCTATGAAGACTCTCATTTTGGAGGATACTGGAAGTTCATTGGTAACAAATAAACAGTTTTCTCAGAAAAAAAGATTCCGTGAGCCTCGAGTGACTCCCTGTACCCCGCACGACCGATCCCAGGTTATTCGTTAGTAAACTTGATTTTAAAATGTATAGATAGCTCCTTTTCAAATTTATATCTAAAGCAACGTCAACAAAAGTGATCATTATTTTTTATTTACATATTATTACTTCGACCAATTTCGTCAAATTAAAAGAAATCTTCTAAATGTGATACACAACCAATAGTGGAAAATCATCACCGAGCATTTTCAAGTGCAATTAAAATAATTGTGACATTATTTTAAGGTTACATTTCTTGATCTGACGACATCTATTATTTTAGTGAAATTGTTCAATGGTATAATATACAGTAGAACCTGGTTTTGTGCGGTCCTTTTTTTTATGCGATTTTATTTTTGTGCGATATTTTTTTCATGCGGTATATGAATTTCAACGGTTTTCACGCCCCTGTAATGTTTTCTATCAATGTACATACATACACTTCAAGACACTCTGTTCATTGGTCATAAAGTCTCTCAACAATGAACTTTCAATGACAGTGATATTATCCATAATATGATAGATTATGAAGACGGACATGAAGAAAACTGGAATTTTTGACAGTGGATACAATATATGCTAAGATCCAGCTTACCAACAAATCGGAAAAGCATTTTCTTAAAATAGATACTATCCTGAAAGGAGTTTGAAATTGAAAAAAAAAAAAGCTTCGATCATGCACATCTGATTATTTTGACGTTCATAAGCAACTGATCAACTGTCCGTCGCCACAAAAACTTATCACTTTCTTTATGGTGTCAAAAAATAAATTAAATTGTAATTTTATCTTCAAGTGACGAAAGCGATTTTGAACTAATTCACCACAGGAAAATGCGTGCTTTTGATTACGATTAGTAGTAGTGAATCATGTATGAGCATCTTGAAAATTTCTCCGTGTATACAATGAGAAATTAAATGTTTTTAAAAATTTTCCATGCGGAATTTAATTATTTATTTTGTTTGGAAGTACTTTCTCATAAATTTCGTAAATAACTGACATATTTTTTAAGTGCGACTTTTTTTGTGCGGTCCCTATCCACAAGGTAAAAAAAGTTTTTTGTAGTATGTCGACAAAACTGCTTGTTATATGTATTTATGAAATTTTCGAATATTTTTTTGTGCGATTTCTCTTATGTGGTCCCTATCTACTGCGCAAAAACAGGTTTAGCTGTACATAAGTACGCACCTGTTTTTTTTAATTTTTTTTTTTATTTATAAGCTGAAAAATTGGCATAGTTTAAAAAATTTCATACATAAAAAAGAGAATTTTTGCAATATGTACTTTATTTATTTATTTGTAATAAGATTATTCATGTTAAATGCCTAAATTAAGAATTTTTAATCTTGTAAACATATCTAGAAATATATTGCAAATCTAAATTGTAATATTAGGATTTTCTACAATCCTCTAAGATAAAATTTAAAAATTGAATTTTATGTCAACAGATCATTTTGTAGGAAAGTAATTTGAAGACAGTATTTCTCATTATTAAGTGCCTTATGATCTTAGATCAGTGGTCATCAAACTTTTTCAAACCCAGGAGCCCCTAGAGGGTGCTTTCGTGGAACCCCTAGAACTAGAGAGTGTTTTAGTGGAACCCCATTCCATACACATTCTTCGAAGAACATATCTCAAAACAATATTTAAAGTACACCAAGATGTTATAAGCAGATTATGTAAAGGCAATTATTAAAAAAACATTGCATTTATTATTAAAAAATTCTAAACTAATTTTTTAATCCAATTTACTTAATAATATTAATTAGTGATTCAAGTGTCACCTACCCATGCATTACATTTAGTAACTAGGATATATGCTAGTATTTTTTACACAAACTGTAGCAGTTTAGGTCTATTGAGATAAAATTCAATCATATTACATATTCTGAGTTTAATTTGTCTGTATACTTTGTTTTTGTGTCCACTTACGTTGAGAAATATATTTCACTTAAACACAATATTCTGAATGCCACTAAAATGTGTATAGCTGTGTGAGAATTCCCGTGTAATTTACATGAATTTGCAACCTAAAATTTCGAAGCTGTTCTTGCCTTAATTTACATTTTAACATCAACTCTGTTGAAATGTTGTTTCCTCTTTCCTTCATTACAGGTTTAGTTTTCAACAAATATTAAAAAGTGCATTTTCCATTATAAAACTATTTAGTTTTGTAAGACATTATGCTAACTAACAAGTATAAAATTATCTCGTGGAACCCGAGATAGTAAACAATAGAATATTCACAATCTAGTAGGAAGTATATAGTATATAAAAATAAAACGCGCGAGCGCGTTTTAATATTATTTTATTATATTATAATAAAAGTTTAAAAAGTGTGGTGAAATAAAGTTATATAAAAATATAATTTTCAATTTTAATGGATAGGATGAACTTAAGACATACTTTTAACTATACAAACATCATAGAGAACGTGAATCCATTTTGCATACATATTTATTTCTTCTCGATTTCTTTATTGTGACTCGTGGAACTCTTGGGTATGTCTTGTGGAACTCCAGGGTTCCGTGGAACACAGTTTGAAGACCAGTGTCTTAAATTAAATATCTGCATAATTTTTTCCAATTTATAATAGCGACAAAATAAATAGTAAAGTTACGGACATTTTAGATTCTTTTTTATAGTAAAATAAAGAAAATTATGCTGTGTAACTAACCGTTACACACTCGCTTTAACTGGTATTTCACGATGTTGTATAAATATATACTGTTTATATATATATATGAATTATTCATATGTACCATTAAGAATTCGGTTCTATTGAAAAATATATTTATAGCTGTAACTCTCTCCTCTTGATATCAAAATGACAGAAATTTTATAATTTCTAATTTCTATTAATATCTAAAATAGAAGTAGAAAGATTTTTTGCGCTCACTTAACCCAATAATTTTTATCATCAATACGCACCGTAACCCCGTTGAGAGCATTCTTAGCGGACTTCAATTCAACAAAAGAAACATGCAAACCAAATTTTATTATTACAGTCCTAGTAGCTCGAAAACGGTATTTTGTCTATCAATACGCCCCAATAACTCCCTGCTTCCCCCTGGAGTTGATTTCCGTAAAATTCATCTTTATTCCATGAAAGAAATCCACTTACGAAATTTCAAGACAGTCCTAAAATGATTTAAAAACGGAAATGATTATCTATAATGTCCCTTAAGTCTCCACAACGCCGCTTGGGATTCAATTTTCTCATAACTCATTTTCTAGCAAATCTCTATTCTATGAAAGGGAATCCGCTTACCAAATTTCAATACTGTACGTCTAATAGTTTAAAAATTGAAATAATTACGTAGAACGCCCCTTTGGCACCTGCGACTCCACTTGGAAGTCAATTTTCTCAAAACCCCATTTTGTAGCGGATCTCTACGCCATGAAAGGTATCTGTGTAACAAATTTCAAAATTGTAAGTCTAATAGTTTAAAATTGGAAAAAAATTATGTATAACGCCCTTTAGGCCCCAGCAGCGCCACTTGGGATTTGGTTTTCACAAAACTCATTTTGTAGCGAATCTCTACTTTATGAAAGGAATCCGCTTATTCAATTTCAAAACTGTACGTCCAATAGTTTAAAAATGGAAATAATTATGCATTACGCCCCTTAAGCACCCTCAACGCCCCTTGGAGGTCGATTTTCGTAAAAATCATTTTGTAGGGTATTTCTACTCTATGAAAGGAATCTGTGTACCAAGTTTCAAGACTGTTCATCTAATAGTTTAATAATGGAACTAATTATCTATAATGCCCCTTAAACCCCCGTAACGCTCCTTGGGGGTCGATCTTTGTGAAATCCGTTTTTAGCTGATGTCTAATTCATGAAAGGAACCTGTCTATTAAATTTCAGATCGGTACTTTTAATAGTTCTTAAGATATCGTGATTAGTCAGTGAGTGAGTCGCTTTTCTCCTTTATATATATAGATAAAGAAATTACAGCATTTTGAGTAAATTGTTAAATAAATACGATATTTTGATCAAAATTTTAGTTTCTACTGTAATCAATGATACATTAATTTAACCAAGATATGGAATTTTCTTTGTTTCTCTGTTTTACTCAATTATAACAGAAAATTATATTTTTTACAGTAAATTTTATTTTTACTGTACTTTCATATGACGCATTGAATCAGCATTAAGGGTCGCAAAACAAAATATTTTTCATGACCTACTACGGTTTAATTTATTCAGAAAATTCTAGTGGTGTGTTATAATCTGAGTTATTTCACGAATTATGTATTATATTTTTATTCTTTTTTTTTTTTGAAATTTCTGTACACAACCCTTTTTCTTTCTTACTCTCACACACACAAACACACATACCTTTCTTTAGTTCTATTCTTAAGGCCAATTTTCCGCTTAGTCACGTTAGGCACATACCTAGGGGCAAAAAATTGGAGGGCAAAAAAAAAAGAGAAAAAATTAAAATTACAGTAAACTTACCTCCGTCTAGCAAATCCTTAGAAAGTAAAGACTGTAATTAGATCTACTCTGGAAAAAGAAAAGCTAACAGTTTGATGTCGTTATGCACTCAAAACGATTTTACAATGGAAATTGATTGCATGATGTCCTTAATGATTTTGGAATGATTAAATCTCAAAGAAAATGTTTGCTCTATAAGTAAAATGACTTAAGAAAGAATGAGAATGTCTAAAAGTAAAAGATGGTACAGCGATAGATTATGAAAAAAGACGATAGTTAATAAGTGGAAAACAATTCATATAATAATGTGTACTCTATACTGTATTTGAAAATGATTTTATTAATTTACTGTACTAATTTACTAATTCCGAAATTCCGTAAGGTAAAATGAAAAAGAGTGGCCAAACCATGCCACTATCCTTTCCCTACGGTTACTTATTGTTATCCCAGGACACGGGGGAGGGGTCCATAGGAGATGGAATGAAAAGACACTCCAAAGAGAAAAAACAAAGGAAAAAGTAAGGGAAGTAAAGGGATAATTTCTCCCCAGCCTAAACTGCCAAGTTAAGAACTAAAAGAAGGGGTAGTGTTCTGAAAATAGAGAAGGAGGGGGGGGCGTTACGATTTGAAGTATCTAGGGCGCCGGGGAGATTAAAAACGGGGCTGTCTTTTCTGAAAAGAAAAAGCAGATGAGGAGTAAACACATTTCATGGAAAACTACAAAATTTCGGGCTAAATTTTATAAATACTAATACTAAGTTCTTTTCCACTTCATTTTTATTACAATGACTAAATTTCTTCCAATACTGTTTACCTCATACTCTTGCATAGTGTTTCTCAACGTGGGGCCTACGCCCCACAAGGGTAGCAGTTTGATTTTTAAGGGGGTCCACCCATGTGACGGCCTATTATTTAAGCATTTTTAGGAAATTGCTTTTCACGACCAGTAAAATGATAGAACTTTACGTCTTTTACCATTTATTTATATGTATTTTAAGAGTATGTACACTGCTGGCCACCATAAATGCAACACCTTGAAGGAAGCATGCAAATAACATGAAATTTACAACATGCATTAGCAGAGGTAAGATATGCAAATTATTAGAATTTCTGCGCAGAAACACATCACGCTAGCTAGTGGCGCTATTTAAGGCTTGTCTCATGTCATGTTATGTCTCATAGAAAACAGCAATCAGCTTTTGATCAATTATCCGAGATCGAAAGAGGACGGATAGTTGCCTACCGAAATTGTGGATTATCTTTCAGGGAAATCGGTAGTCGTGTTGGACGAAACCAAACAACTGTAATGCGGATATGTGACCGTTGGATGCAGGAGGGTACAAAGGACCAACGTGGTCGATCGCATCCACCTCAGTGCACCACTTCACGTGAGACAGACAAATTGGGCGCATGGTAGTGACGGATCGCTCAGTCACATCACGAACCCTAGCACAGCACATAGAGTCTGTAACGCATCATTCAGTGTCTGCGCGTACCCTTCGACGCCATTTACAGCAGAGTGGTCTGTCCGCAAGACGTCCATTGCTTTCACTACCCTTGACGCAGAACCACAGATGTCTCTGCCGCCAATAGTGAGATGAAAGAAGGATGTGGGTGGCAGAATGGAATGAAGTTGTCTTTACTGACGAGTCACGCATCTGTCTTCAACACCACGATGATTGGATTCGAGTCTGGAGACACCGTGGAGTTAGGATGCTGAACAGCTGCGTTGTGCACCGCCACACTGGTCCTGAAATGGGTATTATGGTATGGGGTGGTATTGGATATCACACTCTCGCACTCCTCAAGAACGCTTTGCCGGTACTTTAAACAGCCAGCGCTTCATCTCCGAGGTGTTGAAGCCAGTTGTCCTTCCTTACCTTCAGGCCTTGGCCACAGCCATATTTCAACAGGATAATGCGTCACCATAAGTGGCACGCATTGTCCAAAGGTTCTTCGTCAATAACCAGATTTAATTGCTTCCCTGGCCTTCTCGCTCTCCGGATCTTTCACCGATAGAAAACATTTGGTGCATGTTGCTCAACGAATGACCCAGATTACACCCCCAGCTGCCACACCAGATCAACTTTGGCAACGTGTGGAAGCTGCGTAGTCTGCTGTACCCCAAGAACACATCCAAAGTGTCTTTGAATCAATTCCGAGGTTTGTGGCAGCGGTGATCTCCAACAATAGTGGCTACTCTGGCTACTGATTATGGCAGGAACCACACTTCATAGAAGTTCATAAATTTAATCATTTGATACTTGGTCAAAACATGTTGTGACGTCTCTCGCGTCTTTCTGCTAACATAACTCCTATGTTCTTTGACGGCCACGATTAATGGCAAAACTTTTCCAACCCAATACCAAGAAGATAAACAAAGAATAGTATGAAATGGAAAAAACTTTTAAAGGATAGAAGCTTTGATGATAAGATATAGCGCGGCAAGCTTAGAGATAGTAGTGTGGAATTATTCTGATCGATAACGTGACAAGTTTAGAGATAGCTTAGTGTGAAATCTTGCAGATCAAGAGTTAACAGTCCGATAGTTTTGGAAAGAATAGAAGTCCTAGATAAAGAAGTTGGAATCATCGTATATAAAGTTTATAGATATCGTTCTTTAGGTAAAGGAAGGAGATCTGCCAAAGGTAATATTTGATATAGGTAATTAGATGAATCGTATTATTAACTATAATTAAGATAAAGGATCTAGTTGCGTGATCTGACTTAAATACACGGTTTAATTTGGGTGTTGACTCTCACTTTAATTATAGTTGTCAAATTAGAATTTAAGTAATATAAGTTATTCTTAATAAAAGTTGTATTAAGAACTACTATGTCTCATCATTTTGATAATCACACACCTCTAGCTTACGCGGAACCGGCACGACATGGTCATCACAGGATGGCTATGTCGCAATGGCCGAACGTATATAATACTGGGTTAGGTAATGTAGGTGGAAGTACGGTTCTACCTGAAATGTACTTTTCACGGTCGGAGAACATTGCAGAGTTTATCGGGGTGTATCGATAATAACATACAGTTCGAAATCCCAAGTAATCTGTCGTTGTTTATTTAAAAAAAGTCATCTCAGGGAAGGGCTCAAGATTGGTATTCGATATTTGGTTCGTTGTTAGTGCAAAATACAGCCACGGATTTTGCGCAGCTCAAAGCTGAATTAGCGAAGGCTTTTCCCGCGGTCAAAAATAAAAAAACTACAGTCGGAGTTTTATGCATCCCAGCAGGGAAGAAATCAGGATCCTACTGATTTTGTTTATAGATTACTAAAAAAAAGAGAAGTTTAGAATTAGGAATGTCCCAAGCAGACTTAGTGGATCATATTTTAGTTCGACTCGAACCACAGATCCAAGACTATGTGGGAAATCAGAAATCCACAAAACACGATACAACTTTTAAAATCTTGGCTAAATTCGAAAGAGATATTCTTACCCAATTACAAAGGGGTTATCAGAACGATAATATAGAAAGACGAGGGTCAAAATGCGCATAGGATGCCCAATTTTGAAGCTAATGGTAGAAACTGGAGGAATTCTGAAAAAGACGAGACCAAAAACAGTAGAAATGATGTTTACGAGAATAGCCGTCAAAAAAATAGAGGGTTCAGGGGGAATAGGTTTCAGAATAATGATCAAAAGATTCAATAACGGGTTACTCAGGTCGAAATGAGCGAAATGATAATTTTAATAGGGGACCGTAGAAATAGGGGGTTCAGTGAAAATTTCAATCGAGGCGATAGGACGCAAAGGGGACGATTAAATATTGTAAGGTTAATGATCAACCTAAAGGGATGTCGACAAGAGGCAATTAGACTTTCTCCGATATGTATATCACCCGTAGAACTTCCACACGTTCCTATTTTATTAAAAAACACATTTTTGAAGGCGCTATGGGACACCGGAGCAGATAAATCATTTATATCGGAAGACGTATATAGAAAATATTTTTTTCTATAAGCAAATTAAAAAATCGCGACCCGGTAATAACAGCACAGGGTGCGAAATAAAAACAGGGGGATTGTAGAATTGAATATTCGGATCAGACAATTCGAAAGGAATTGGTCATTTCCCTGTGTTGAAAGATTTAGAATACCCATGTATTCTAGGTATCGATTTCATAAGTGCGTCAAGAATCGTATTAGATTTTGATCAAAAAACGTTAAAAAATTCCCGATTCTCAAATAAATAAGGTGGTTGAACCAATTAAAGAGGAAAAGTTGAGATAGATTTATCTAAAAAAAAAATTGGGGAAGTAGAAAAACAAAAACTACAAAATTTGTTTAGTAGTTTTAAAAGGGTTATTTTCAGACAAACCAGGTCTTACTCATGTTTTATACCATGAAATTGACACGAGATAACCAACCAGTAGCTTCAAGGCCTTATAGGGATGATCGCACTAAGCAAGCAATAAAAGTTTCACATACAAAAAATGTTAGAAGAGGAACGATTGTTCCAATTCAATCCCCATACGCGTCACCTGTTGTATTATGCAAGAAAAAATAATGGGTTACCACCGGATAATCCGGAAGCAAAATAGATTTGCAGTAGACTATGGAAAATTAAATTCGATCACAAAGTATCCGCGATACCCTTTCCCGTTAATAGGTTTATTAACAAACATACCATACCAATAATGTATCTCTTGATCTAAAAGTGGGTATTTTCAAATGGCAGTAAACCCCAGTGATATTGTTAAGACGCATTTGTAGTAAAAGTGGCACTTATGCTTTCAAGGGGATGCCATTCGGTTTATCAGGAGCAGCCCCCAAATTTTTCCCAAAAGGCAATTGACATAACCCTAAAACCGGGATAGGGAGGTTTGGAGTGTTTACATGGATGGTTAATCTCGTCTCCATCATTCACTCACCATGTTGAACATTTAAGGGAATTTTTTTCGTTGTTGGATGGGATTGACATTAAAAAAGGAAAAATGTAAATTTGGGGGTGGATAATTGAAATATTTAGGATTAATTATTAGTAAAGAAGGTTAAAACGGATGCGACAAAGGTTAGAGCTATAAAAGGATGAAACCCCCCCCGAAACCCCAAAAGAGGTGCCCAAAGTTTTTAGGTATGTCCCAGGGTAGGGAAATTTATTAAAATTATGCGGATATTTGTAAACCATTTATAATCTTAAACGAAAATTTAAAAATTTTCTGGTCCCAAAGAAGCACAAAAAGGGATTCAAGGGTCAAAAAGGGGGAACAAAAGCCCAGTTTTAAAAATTCCCAAAAATTTTTAAGATTGATTTTTTCGTCCATTCATTTTTTAGAGAGTACTTTAAACCAAAAAACAGCCCGTGGGATTTGCGTGAAAAAAAGCAAAGGAATTTTACATAAGAAAGGAAGCTCAGTAATGGAAAAATTTAGAAAATTTTGGAAAACTAAATTAAGGTTATAAGGATAGGCCCCCAACCGCCCAAACATGGCAAAAATTTTCAAAAGGATGATTTAAGGGATAAAAATTAGCAAATTTAATTGAATGGGAACATAAAAGGGGAAAAAAATGCAGTGGCTAATTTTTAAAACCCGAAAGATAATTGGTATAAAATTAAAAAGGCCATTCGTTTGGGAATTGGGAAAAATTTAATGCAGAAAAAAACCAAATTGGTAAATTGATATTTAAAAAAATCCTTTTTTTTTTTTTAAAAAAAAAAAAAAGGAATGGGAAAATAAATTTTTTTTTAAAAAAAAAAGAAAAAAAGGGAAATTTTATGACAAGCCAATCGCTGGACACTTAGGCAGATTTAAAAAGTATCATAAAAAACGGGAAAGTTTTTTTTCCCGACATGAGAAAATTTATTGATCAATATGTCTCTACATGCCATATGTCCAAGTTAATAACTATAAAAAAAGCGTTACCAGCTGGTCGGTTAAATCCCCAAATTTTATCGAATTATCCGAATGAGATAGTGACGTTAATTTGTTGGCCCGTATCTATATCGAGAATAAGACGTAACCGCTTATTTTTAATAACCGATCATTTCAGCAAATGGGCTGAAAAAATACCTCTTAAAAAAGGGCCCCATCTCGTATAATAGCGGATAT
>BMAV01007446.1:0-10066 GCA_019973955.1 Trichonephila inaurata madagascariensis
ACCTGTGTGCCCACTGCGACAAGATAAAATAATAACACAGGTATCAGAATGAAGGAAATTTATTACTCTTACATATTGTAAACTCATTTCTCAACGTAGTCACCACGAACAACTACACATTTGTTCATTCGTTTTATCCATTTCTTCATTCCGTCCATGTAGAAAGATTCTGGATGGCTGCGTATCCATTTGCTCACGGCTACCTGAACTTCGGCATCCGTTGAAAAACGTTGACCTTTCAACGTCTTCAATTTTGGGAACGACCAAAAGTCCGCCGATGACAAATCTGGGCTGTAGGAATATTGTGGAACCACTGTGAATTTCAGTTTTCCCATGACATCCTGTGTTTGTGCACTGCAATGTGGTCTTGAATTGTCGTGATGAAAAGAAAGTTTTTGTCCGGTCTGATTCTGCAGATGCGTTGCTGAGTTGCTGCATTCCAGGGTCGAAAGTCCACCATTCCTGTATCAAGCTCCTGATGATTTTGTCGATTTTCGGGAACAAAAAACAGTAAAAAACTAATTATTGAATAAATAATTATATCTTTAATTAATAAAACCAATCATGAATAACAAATACTTAATTAAATTTTACGTGCTATATACTTAAAATTATAATCAATCGGAAAAAAAATTGAGGGCTTTTGGGAAGGGGGTCCGGACCCCTAGGACTCCCCCCTTGTGTGCACCACTGGTTCCTTTCATACATTCGGGAATAATATAATACGAGACAATCAATGATAACTATTTCAACCAGTGACGCACACAAGGGGGGGTCCAGACCCCCACACACACAGCCCTTGATTTTTTTTTTCTGATTGATTAAAATTCTATAAGTATATAGTACATAAAGTTAATTAAGTATTTGTTATTAATGATTAATTTTATTAATTAATGCTAATTATTTATTCAATAATTAGTTTTTTACTATGTTTTGTTCCCGAAAATCAACAAAATCAAAAGAAGCATGATACAAGAATAGAGAACTTTCGAACCGGACTCCCCTCCCCCCTTGAAAAATTCCTGTGTACGCTATTGATTTCAACCATATAAAAGTCTATTTTCGCAAATATAGCAAATTTTTTCTGAAATATAAATCACATTAAATTATTCACCCCCCCTCAATCCTCATTTATCTCTGATATATATATTTAAACTAATCTGCGTAGAAAACCACTTTCATGAACATCTTTTAACATTTCCTTCGAATGCACGCTTTCTCACAAAGAGGTTAAAAACACATCTTTTTTCCCTACTAAAAAATCCGGTTAAAGCCACCATAAATCAAGCAGAAAACAGAACAGAATAACTCCGAGGGTCTCATCACCGGTCCCATTAAGCCCTCGTACGCCTTGGAACAGAGCACCCCCATGCCTGCTCCAATGCAATCAGTGTACAAAAGTTCTTACATTTGAAGAGTTAGGGGCGCCCGCATAGACCTTTTGTTCTACCGGCCTCTCAATGATGCTTTTCTTTCCATTACGTCGACTCTTCTTTTGAAGAGCGCTGCTTTCATTCGTCTGAGTGGGAGAGTGAGGCTGTGCTTGAATAGTTTCTGAAAAGTATTTGAGGTCCAAATTAACAATATACCTCCAGGATCTCTTCTATTTTATAAAAAAAATTCTGATTAGATGTACAATAGCTATTTTTGGCATCATATAATGATGGGTGATACTTGAAAATATTCAAAGAGGTAAAAAAATTTACGAGTTTAAAGAGTATAAAAAATTTCCCTTTTCAGACGATATGGTTATTTGATGAATGGTGATGAAGAATAATGTATAATTGTAACCACATTGTTCTTTTTAAAGCGTTGCGTGTCATGTGCTAAAAATATCGTAGAACTATTCCATGTACAATTATTGACAGAAATCATTAGCGCAGGAATTTTATAGTAAAAGAATTAATTTAAGTTTCGGAAAAACATGAAAAAATATAATTATCTTAAAAAACGCTGGTAAAAAAAAAATTGCGTAGCATTTGAAATCAATTGCATATTTTCTTGTTTATAATACGCATCATAATAATAATTAGGTTATGAAAAAAGGGGTCATGGTTTGTTTAACGCGTATCTTTCTTTCTATTTTTACTCTACTCTGAGTTCTTTTTAAACACAGCAAGTACGCTTTGTAATTGAAACCATAGTCATATGACGAGGTCAAGACAAGAGTTGGTACCCTACTTCTCACACCATGTCATATCAGCCGTGGGAAATTAAATGTGCGTAAGTGAGTGAATATTAACGTTGCACTGTTCAGCTACACGAGGGCTTTTGGCGACGGACCACATCATTTTGACCACACCATACCAACGGGAGGACATTTGAGCTCTCGACAGTTAACGTACGTCGCTCCCCTACACGGTGGGTCTTGAGTGGTACTGGGCTCTAACTCATGACATGCCTGTCATGATCCAATACATTGACCACAGGGCTACCGCTGCCCTCAAAGGAACTAAAGAGAAATAGCGTATTGTGGTGAGGATGCAGAGAGTTAGGGTGCCATCTCTTATGTCCAACTCGTCTTCTGATAATTGCGCAATTATGAGGTGTATATGTCGCAGGGAAACGATGGAGTAGGAATTTGATCAAATCCCTGAGGGAGATGATCAATTGGCGGAGATGTTAAAATAACGTCTCTTTAATGTCATTTCTCTGATGAAAGTAAGGGATTTGTACAAATCCCCCTGATCTGTTTCAGTGAAATGATGAAATAGTATTGTCAAGAGTTTATTTAACAAATATGGTGCATTTTTAAACGTAGAAGTAAGTAATGCAACAATAGTCAATGAAATACAAATTATTTGTTTGAAACTAATTAACATATAAATAGAAAATTAAGCTGGTATTTTTTGTGTGTAACATCTTCCTTTCCGTTGCTGGATATTTGTGGAGTGATTTCATGAAAAGGGACGGAAATGTGTAGCAGGAAACCGGGGAAGCGCACGCGGTGGCGTAGATCGACTTGACCTGCCCCCTCCCTCTTCATTGTTTCTTTACTAATAATGACCTGCTTTGGGCAGGGAAGAGCTTACACACTAAAATATTAATCACCATGTTAATCCTATGGTGCCATTTTTTTAAAGATATGGGGTTGATATTTGGGGGGATCGATAGTACTACCTGTTTGGTTAGGAAATACAAGGGTTCGAGGTGCCTCCCCTCCTGGACAGCATTTTGTCTATACAAAACTTGACTAGTTCATTTCATCATTTCTCTGAAACAGTTCAGGGATTTGAAAAACTACTCACTTTCATCTGGGAAATGACCTTGGAGAGAGATGTCATTCTAACATCTCCCGTCAATTGATCATATCTCTTAGGGATTTGATCAAATTCCTACTTTCATCGTTTCCCTGCAACATATTGATTGTAGAAGCCTGACATTTGTCTAACTCAGAATTATATATATTCAGCTAAGAGTGTTCAATACCAATAAACAAGGTTTGTTTATAACTGGAGATAACAGCCTTTGTTGCTTCATATTCTGCAAGCTCACATGTTTGTAACTGTGAGTAGCTTTTGAATTTGCTGACTAATGCTTACCAACGTAACACTTCGAAACCACCCGATGGACCTCCTAATTTTCAGCTACGGTCTTATGAAGCCTTTGAACTGGACTGGAAAAAAATAGGATATCTGAAGTGTTCCATAAGCAAACGAACAAGGTACTGCTTACACTTTCTTGTATTCTTAACGTTACTGATTTTGATTACTGTACGTAAAAATATAAATGTTTTATATCTGTACCATGAGTAGTTAGTGAGCTTTTAATAATACGACAAGGTAGCATACACGTTTGTGCACATTCTCGAGCGGGCGTTCTTTATTTATGGGAAAACACACGTTTGATCAGTCCATGTGCTTATGCACACACCTGTACTGTCATCCTATATAGTTTTCATGAATTAAATTAGTAACTCAATCTGATAGTTTTTATAACATAAAAATAAGCAAGAATTTTGTGTTAACTAAACAAAAATTTTGTGGTAAAGGAGACAGAGTAATAAACCATCCATCTAAAATAAGTTAATGTAGTAATTGTTCTTTAGATGCCTGATTTGCTTTTTTTACACCTTTTGCTAAAGAACTATTTGTTGAGAACTTGGGTTGACTGGTTATGCTATATTCTGAAGGTCCAAAACCATCTTTTCTACATATTTGCAGTTCTTTACTAAGTATTTTAAAATTCTAAGACGTGGTCTTTAAATTTGAGGGCAAAATTTGTTTAGATTGTTTATTCGGCTTCCATATTATTCGAATACTGAAGTGTTTTTAAATTTAGAGGTGTATATTTCAGTTTTAAAAGCATTTTTTTCGCATGTTATCTTTCAAAGAGCTTAAGCCCCTCAAAAACCTTTTTTAAGGGAACATGGTACGATTTACACAATAATTTTTAATTTAAGGATTTTTAAAATTTTTTTTGGTTGCCTCCTATGTGTGTATACTATGTAAAACAGATTTTGTGCTCAAAATTTCAGAAAAAGTTAGCCATATAATTTTTTAAAGAAAAAACTAATTCAAATAAACTAAAATAAAATTCAGAGATGTGACTGCAATAGCCAGGAGGAGTTCATGGTAGGGAGTTCGTGTGGTCGGTGATGTAGATTCATGGGTTCGAATCCTGGGGTTACTTAAGGCCCACCGTATGGAAGATATGATGCATATTAAATCTATCGAAACTCAAAGTCTTCACGTTGGTGTGCTGTGAAAGTTTGAAAAGGGGAGATACCAGATCAGGTATCATCCTCGTCATGTGAGCCAATAGCCTTCGTGTTGCTTCAGAGTGCGACTTTAAGGCTCCCTTCACACCAAACGATTCCGAGTCTGTAGCGATCTTTCCAATTCACAGCGATTCTGAATGAACAGAGATTTGCCTTCACACCGCCACGGGTCAATCATTCTTCCATCAGTTGCTGACGAACACACATGGATGCTGTTTTTAATGTTTAAGACAATTCACATTTCTCTCAAGCTATTAATTTCACAACTGTATCCTTATTCATTTATTTTCAAATTGAAATACATAAAACAAAAAATATAAGGAAGATTTTATTTATTTATTTTATATTTTGCCTTTTAGTATCAAGTGTAATTATAGTCTGAAAAGTAGTAACAAATAATAAATATGTATTGTAACTATATTATAATGCAATTACTTTTACAAATAATATATCTAATATTTTTAAAAGGCATTTCAAATGTTGTTATATACTACAGCTTTTGTAGCATATAACAACTATTTTGATATGTATCTAAAATGGTTTGCTAATGCATTAATGAATTAAAAAAATTTACATGTAATTTACATTTTAAGCTTTCATGTAAAAATATGAGATCTATGTAGTAATAAAATATGATCTTATTAAAGAATTAAAATGATCGACAATAATTGAGTTTGAATTTTATTTTAGCATTCTTTAAATATTTAATTTTTTCTCTACAAAATTAAATAAACTCTTATCAAATTGATCTCTGAAGCTATTTTAAACATCCTTAAAAAATTTCCCTTCCCTCCCAAAAAAAACATTTTGCTTTAAATATTAAAAAGTAAGAATGAAGTTTCAAATTTCTAAAATTCAATAAAATAATACATGCAAAATTAATGTTATTAATTGCGCAAGATTAGCAGGGAAAAAAATACAGCCTACACACTCGGCGGCAAGAACTAGGGTATTTTACATGATGAAAAGAACACTATGAATACCAAAAATATAAGCGCCATCTATTGGCATAAAACAAACTCATGCTAACCCCTAAAAAAGAAAATCATTATCTTCAAACACCTGAAATCAGTTTCTTTAATAGAAACTTTATGTAAAAAAAATCACTAATAACATAAAAACAAAAAAAATAAACACTCTATTTGTTTGAATTTGCTTTTTCTTTACGAAAAGCTCCCGGCGACTGGTGATTGAGTGAAGAAAATCTGACCTGCCGAATCACGCGTTAAGTCAGAATGACGGTGGATTGATCCGGTTTCGGTTGGTGTGAATGCGGGAAGTGAATCTTTGCTTATTTGAGCGGGAAATTACGAAGCCGAATCTTGGTCGATCAGACAAGTTTGATGGTGAATGAATCGGAGTCGTTTGGTGTGAAGGGAGCCTAACAAAACAATCTATCTCTCCCACAGAAGTCTTTAGAAATTATTGAAAGGTTAGTTATTGTGGTAATAAAAAATAATGACACTGTAACAATGGTGCATTGATACAACCCACACCCTTCTATACATCGCTAGTTTGATAAATTGGAGCAGGTGGCTCGCTTGTGGGTTGGAGACAGTGCACGTTGATTTGGTCTCATTGTCATTTGTTTGGCCCCGGGTCTGCAACTACAGTATGTCTGTAAGTCATAACAGACATACCAGTGTCCCGTCTTGGGACAATTAACGGGGCCTGTCTGACTGAGGAGACTGACGCCTCGGAGGGTGGTGGGAAAATTGCTTCAAAGAATGGCGACGTGGTGGACAAAGAGTCCAGATGTACGTACGAGCAGACTGGAACCGGTGCATTCAAGAAGGACCAGAGAGAGCGATTGTTAGGTCCACGCTCATAGGGCGCTAATGACTCCGAGAGCCGTGGGCAGACTTTTGAGGGCCTTCCAATGAGAAATGACGAGAGGCATGTAGGGGACCCGCCTCTGGAGTTTAAAGGGGCATTTTCTGGTGAGAAGGGGAGCGGAATCGAGATCGGATTCGAAAGGATTCGATCGGAAAGCGAATTTTCCTGGAGGAAGAGGATGAACGCTGGTGGGCGTTGTGGAAGATACCTATAGCAGAACTATAGAGAAATACGGGGAAACGTCATTCGGACAATGCAGAGATGTGTGGGAGAATGAAATCCAACGTCTGAAAGAGACTGATCATACCGGCTTGGCGCAAAGAGACATTTTCATGTGGCATTATTACTAACTATTTTGTTGAGAAAATAAAATTTTATTTTTATTCTACAATTTGCTGTGAGCTTATCATCACACTACCCTTTCACGACGCCACAACACAAATTCATACGTTAATTATACCCTATTTTCAAGATTAATCTTAAATTTATTTGCGTCATATTAGTGTATAAGATATGAAAATATAAATTTAGCGAACTATGAAAATTGAAACTTTGTCTACAACGCTGCGAAAAAGGGTTACTTATTCTAATTTTAAAACCCGTGTTACATCATTATAACGTACACAAAATAGAGCATCTACTTATTCCTTTCTGATAGAAGTTATTCATAGTTTACTCTATACAATATTTTATATTTATCTCCAATATTTAAGTCAGGAGAGTTTAAAATATATTTCACGATGAAAGAAATGAAGAAAATTGAGTATATAATTGAATATTTCTAAGAAAGAACCCCCTTGTTACGAACGGGGGCCCGTCTTGCTGTTATTCAATAAAAGGGTTTCTGACTTCAGAGAACATTAAGGATTCTTGAACTTTATGCGAAGAGATCCTTAATCGACTTTAAAATATTCTGTCGAACGTTTCTTCTCGCACTCTCTCCCATCCCAAATCCTCCCTCTTTTGGATTTTTCCAGCAGACGATTTCTTTCTCCGGTGAGGTCTTTTCGCAAATCCTATCCACCCCATTAGGAATGACAGCCATCTGCCGCCGCTAAAAGCAAATCGTTGTAAAACCCACACCAAACGATATTTATACAGGGCACCCAAAAGAGAGAGAAAAGAGCATCCGTCCTATTAGACTAAAAAAACAATCAACCCCTCTCTGCAGAACTTATTAAGTGGCCCTGACAGTTCGGGGTGGCCGAGGGGTGGGTCCGAAGAGTCAAGTGGGGTTGAGGCAGAGAACTTTTATGGACCTTTTAATGCGGCTTTCCTTCCTAACATCCCCTCCTACTACTCTTCGAAGGAAATATGATGGATGAACATTTAAACTGCTTGTCTAAGAGGTTAAAAGTTTGGAATAGGTGAAGGATGGTGCGGTGTGTTCGATGGAATGTTCATTCTGGGGATGGTTGAAATTTTTCGTTTTTATCCTTTTCTGGCAGTTAGGGGTGTGATGTTATTGACATTTTAAACTTGTGGGAAAGTTCGAAGAGTTCCTTAAATCTGCTCGAATGGTCGAGAAATATTTTTAAATTGTTTGATTTGGAAATCATTGGATTGAATTTAAAAGGATAAAAAAAATTGAATATTATTGAATAGAATTTTTTCGTATTGTGTATTTAAAAAGGAAACTTATGTGTTACTTCAATATCAGTCAGTTTCCCTGGATCATAGCTGTCGCTATTTGACTGATTTATTTTGAACAGGGCTTCAAAACGAAACGGAACCAAAAACCGGAACTGAACAAAAAAAATTGTACTTTTTCGGTTTGATATATTTTCGATATACCGTTACTGTAGATCAACTTATCGATATTTTCTAATTTAACATCAACCATATACAGTCGGACCTCTATATAATGAAGTCGTTAAATCCCGGAAAAAAGTTCGTTATAGGGAAAATTCGCTATATAGAGGTTCATCTTTTAATATACTTAAGAAACCACATAAAACAAATTTTAAATTCATAAACACAAAACATTAAAAAATAATTATCCCCACTTTTTTAAAAATTAATATATGTTTATTTTGCATATCTTATCCATCAAAAAGAAAGAAAAAAAAAGTGCAAGGAAAACAAGAAAAAAGAATGTCGAAAAATTCACTGTATCTTCAATATTAAAGAAAATAATTTTTATACTGAAATTAATGAATTTTAAGAACATTTCAAATTTTAAAAACCCCAAAAAAACATTAAGCATGCATTGGAAAAAAATTAAAACACGGGGCCCGGGAAACAATATGAGGGAAAGCGTTCAAATATCTTTTAGGGGAACTGGGCAAGGGGGGTTAAAGGTTGCCTTCGGATGAAACGCCCAGAACTCTATTCTCTCGTCGAGTTAGGATCTAAAAAAAACCGTTCGTTGTTGACCACCATTAAATGTGTTAAACGAAATAACTTAAATTTTTTTCAGAAATATTTAAAAAAAGGGAGAAAAAAAATTTAAAACCCAAAAGAAAAGTTGTTCATAAAAAAAGCACTTCGCTATGGGGGGGCTATTTTGAAAATTTAAAATTTCCCGGGTTCGGGAAAAAGTTCACTATATGAAAAATTAATATGAGGTTTGGCTGTAATTCCGTGATTAAAGTAATTGCTTTTCGTTTTCCCGTTTTGATGTTCATTTTACTTTTTTTTTTCAGTTTCGCTCCAACCTTTGAAGAAAGGAGATTTAATTCAATTGAATGAACAAAAATATAGAAAAGGGCCGGGGGGTAGCCCAGTGTTTTGAGCATCGGCTCCGACCGGAAGGCCTGGGTTCGTGCCCTTAATACCCCCTACACGGGTTCGTGCTCGTTAAATAGTGGGCGAAGCTTTGGGCTGAATCACAGGGGGCAGGGGTGGAGAATATTTCCCCTTCCCTTCAGTTCCATCCCAAATTGTGGGGGGTGGAGATCGGTGGTGTCGCCATCTTTTTCCCTTCGGGTTTTCCGGGTAATTTGAACTGTTCCCGGTGCTCAAAGGGCCCAAAGGGCACGACAGGCGGGCATCTAGGCCCTTTCTCAATGAATTTCTGTCTTCGATCGACTACGTTAACCGGGAACATTGAAACAATAACACAATAAAATATAGATGATTTAAGAAAGAATATCATAAAATATAAAATTTTTCATTCGGAACTGAATCGGAAACTGTTATTTTGTCGGAACAAACGGAACTGAACTAGTACTTTTTTTTTAAATTTAACTGGAACAAAAAAACCTGATATTAAAAACCCCGATTTTTTTAAAAAAATTGTATCCAGTGATGTTCCTTTTCCACTGTGCACAAAAATTAGTGTCAAGATAGAAAATCAATCAATAAACACAAATTAACATTAAAAAGAATTTATATATTTATTTAACTTTGCTTTATTTTTTTTTTTTCATGTATAAAACTTTAAAAAAATTATTCTAAACGGTATTGCTTTGCTATTTTTTTACGAAAAAAAAGTATACTTTCGGAAAAATAAAGAAAAAAATTTTGGGGGTGTAACCGGAAATCGTTTTTGGGAAAATATCAATTCTA
>BMAV01007447.1:0-21248 GCA_019973955.1 Trichonephila inaurata madagascariensis
ATATATATATATATATATATATATATATATATATATATTACTGTATAAATGCAGTTTGCAACTTTTGATGTATTATGTGTAATATGTATACGCGTGCTTGGATTTGTTTAATCAGCAAAAGGATTTTTCCCCTAAGTTTCTTATGTCCTTCAAAATATTCATGTTTCCTTTAAAGTCTTTGTTCAATAAAAGATTTAACAAAATTTTCTTTAGGAAAAAAAAAGTAAAGCCTTAATGCAGAAATGCATTAGATTGATGATTAAGAACTAGAATTGAAATTCTGGAGCAAAAAGTGTTGTATGAACGGTTTCTGAGAAAGATAGCCAATATCTATTTTACTAATAGAGGAGAGATAACAAATAGGTGTGGGTGACCTGCTATAACAATTTAAATATATTACTTTTTTCAAACAGTTCATCATAAAAAATTGCTTCTTTGATTGTCTTGATTGTTGATTGTAGTTTTCATGAATTCCATTAGTAGTCAAAGAATTTTTTATACTGCAAGTGAGTTATTTTTTTATTTGAAAATGATAGGGTTACAGATCCTACACATTATTATGTGAAAATGGATTTTCTTTCGAATATTTTATATTTTACGTAAAAAAAGCCTAATTTATGTGTAAGACAAAGACGTAAGAGAATTGAGATAATAATGATGTAATGATAATGAAGGTGAAAATGGTAATAAAAAATAGCATGAGATGATGATAGAGGTAATAATAGAAAAATAGATGGTCCATAAATTAATGGATCATCTAACTCAACCTCACCTTCACTTCGGCACAAATGATGCACTAGAATAACTTCAGTTAAATACAGACACATTTTTAATATTGCAAAAAATTCATCCAGTTTATATTATTCTGCAAGCAGATTATATAAAATATTATGAAAAAATTATACTTCATAGTTTTTAAGGTATCCAACTATGTTCGGAACCGTGATTTTAAAAAAAAGCGCATAAATGGATAATTTTCATGATATTTAGTGTCCCTTAGATTAGATTACACGTATAAGATAACTTTGAATAAACTTTTTTAAAAATGTTCTCCTTTTGTGAAAAATGCTTCTGTTATAATAATAGTTTTCCTGTATATAGTTCAGACCTCTGTACAGAGGCTCAACTAAGATTTTTGAAAAATTCACATTATTTTCAGAGTTACAACTTATTGAAATGATTATCGGCGTTTTATTCTTAACATTTCTCCCCTCTGTTGTTGTAAAACATGGATAAACCCACTTCTAAGTTATATATTTCAAAAATTCTAGTTGAACCTCTGTAGAGAGGTCTGAGCTATATACAGGCCAAATAGTATTAGTATCGTAGCATTCTTCACAAAAGGAGAATATTTTGAAAATGGGTCATTCTAAGTTCATTTTTTTGTCAAAATATTGTACTTGAATAATTTTTTATTGTAATACTATTCTTAAAACAATTTTTTATATACATTTTCTAATCTAAGTGACAGTAAATATCATAAATATTATCCATTTATTTATACGCTGTTGCAAAATCACGGTACCGAACGTAGTCGGATACCTTAAACATTTATCAGGATAATATGCAAATTTTTGTCAGGTTTAAACTCGATGTGTGAGTCCTTATTAACTGGGCATTTTTCAGCAGCGCGAAAACTATTAATTACTGACCTCGTAATTTTGAAATTCAGTCAAGTAGTGAAGACGACTTTTGAGCTGCACCTCACTCTTCTCTCTCTCTCTCTCAAACTTCTACACTACACCACGTGAGGATTTCAAGCGTTGACAGATTTAACATGCATCAACCCTTCTACACGGCGGGTGTTCAGCGGCATGAGAGCTCGAACTCATGACACACCAACCATAAGCTCGTAATCGTAACTACTAGGGTACTACGCCCACTTGAATCTACTAAATACATTTACCTTTCAGGTATCCCACTACGTGGGGAACCGTGATTTTGCAAAAACATATAAATGGATAATATTTATGATATTTAATGTCACTTAGGTTTGAAAACGTATATAAAATTGTTTTAAGAATATTATTGTAATAAAAAATTATTTACGTACAATATTTTGACAAAAAAAATGAACATAGAATGACCCATTTTCAAAACATTCCCCTTTTGTGAAAAATGCTTCTATTATAATAATATTTTGCCTGTATATAGCTCAAACCTCTGTACAGAGGCTGAACTAGAATTTTTGAAATATATAACTTAAAAGTGGATTTATCCACATTTTACTATAACAGAGGGGATAAATGTTAAGAAAAAAACGCCGATAATTATTTCAATTGGTATTAACTTTGAAAATAATGTGAATTTTTGAAAACTTCTAGTTCAGACTCTCTGGAGAATTGTTTACTTTATATAAGCACACAAACTATTATTATTATTTTTTTTTTATAAAAGGAGAAAGTTTTGAAAATATTTCATTCTAAGTTAATTTTTTGTCAAAATATTGTATTTAAATAATTTTTTATTGTAATAATACTCTTAAAAGAATTTTATGCATGCATTCAAATCTAAGTGACACTAAATATCACGACAATTATTCATTTATCTGCTTTTTTAAAATCACGGTTCCGAACGTAGTCGGATACCTTAAAAAGTTGAGCGAAATATACTTTGAAATAATAACTAAGCATGTGTTTAAATATATGACTGCATTAAGAAAAAAACATTTTAAAACAGATTTACGTAATCACATTCTATTTAAATGCAGTGAAAATCGTTTAACGCGAAACTGATGGGACTGAAATATTTTTTCGAGTTAAAAGAATTTCGTGTTGAAGGATATTGCAAGAAAAAACATATATATTCACAACAAAATTAAGTTTATTAGAGTACATTCTACTTACATAGATGTATTTAATATAAAGCAATGAAACAAAAACATCCACAAGAACTTAATCAAATTTAATACAGAATGTTCAAGTCCATTGAAAAACAAAACGTTGTGACGGCTCACGCGTCCTTTCTCTAACATAACCTCTGTGTTCTTTGATGGCCAAGATTAATGGCAAATCTTTTCCAACCCAAATCCAAGAAGTGAAACGAAGGTGTGGATGCAAATAAGATAGCCTTTAAAAGGACAGAAGTTTTAGTAAGCGCAATGGCAATTTAGAGAAAGTTCAGTTTGTAAAAGGTAGAAGTGTAATTTGACGGCCTACCCAAGAATCACGGAAATCTCGCCATTACTACAAGGTGCATACTATTGCCCTCGAGCATAGCTGAATATCTGAAGTTGATTGGACCGTTGCTTGGAATTCAAGGTAGGAAGATTATTTTCCGAATTCGAAATATTATTAGGATTGAGAGTAGGCGGATAATATAATTATTTAGATAAGTGATCCAATTGCGCGATCTGTGTTAACTACGGCTACTTGTTTTGGTTTATTCTCACTTAATATAAGTTAGTTCGATATATAAGTAATTTAAGTTAAACTCATAATAAAAGTCATATTAAGAATTCTAAAATGTTTCATCATTTCGAGAATCCCACATCTCTAACTTACGCTGAAACCCCACGATAGGGTCGACAAGAATAGGCCATATCACAACGTTTTATAAGTTTTTGGAAAATAATCAGATATTTTTCTTTACATTGTCTTTTTTTGTATCAAATTGTTCATGTCGTTCATTCTTTTTATTCATTTCACCATTGAAATGTGCATCTAAATAACTGCGCATGCTTTTAACGATGTTCCTCATTTCGGAAGGCGCTGCATTTCTTTTTTTGTCACCGGAATCTGCATTAGTGATATTTCTTGAGCTTTGAACAAACTTCAGAATGTCTTTTTATGCAACAATTGGGGCTAAACACAATATCATCATCTACTACAACGAATTCTTCCGATGATGCAGTAAGACAGTCCAACAATACAGAAAATTTATCAAACTTTTCCTTTAGTGTCTGGTGTTTTCAGTATTTTGTTTATTCACAGAAGGGAAATCTTTTCGTGTTAACTGATTTTTGTTTTGTGTTAAGAGAAAAAATGCATGGAAATACATAGTAGTTTATCGTGACAGTTGTATTATTTCGTGTTAACCGATATTTCGTCTTAAGCGTTTTCACGTTAAACGTATTTCACTGCAATTAAATCCAGCATGTATAGAAAATTATCTACACAGAATAACAGCTGGTAGACAGGATTTTTCAAAGTGATTTTTTATTTTCGGAGGCATAAACATACTTTCTCAGCTTATGATTCTTTTATCTTTTCGATGACCTTTGACAAATTTTTCAAGGAGAAACTAAACAATTAACTTAATGATAGAGTTTTAGAAAACGAGGAGAAATACTGCACAGGACAAAATCAGATGAAAAAGTTAACATATAATAAAACCACTCCCAATGGATAACCCTACCATGTCAATGTTTTAAATGTAGTCTAATATTAGAAGAGTCGCCGGCTGGGTGGCGTGGTTGGTTTGTCGCTGGCCTTCTGCACCCAAGGTTGCGGGTTCGACCCCGGGCCAAGTCGGTGGATTTTCACGATGCAGAAAATCGACAGCGGCCGTGTCGTAGGATTATACGGCAGGTAAAATATCCCTAGTGTGTCTGTTTGGCTTGGATACTCTCGCCAATATTAAATCCTGGTACAGGTTCGCATCGTCAGAGCTCAGGTGCCTTCCTCTAGGGAGGAAACTGGGCGTCAAAATTACCTGCGGTGATTGGTATCCGCCTATAGGGCACCGCACTAAAAAGTGATACAAGCTTCCGGGGGATGTACTATGTCTGCAATGGTTAATGATCAATTCGCAGCTCATTAGAAATAAAAAAAGAATAGAATAGTATATAAGAAAGAAATTTACTTTAAGGTATCCGACTACGTTCAGAACCGTGATTTTAAATGCGCTTAAATAGATAACTTTCATGGTATTTAAAATCACTAGAATACATGTATAAAATTATTTGAAGGACATTTTGACAAACAAAAGTATTTAAACACAATAGTGTCACTTAGATTAGATACATGTATAAGATTGTTTTAAGGACATTTTGACAAAAAAAATTACTTAAATACAATATTTTGGCAAAAACTTTACTTAGAATAACCTTTTCTCAAAATGTTCTCCTTTTGTGAAAAATGCTTCTATTATATATAATAATATTTTGCCTGTATATAGCTCAGGCCTCTGTGCAGAGGCTCAACTATGATTTTTGAAAAATTCGCATTGTTTTCAAAGTTACTACCCATTGAAATAATTATCAGCTTTTTTGCTTAAAATTTCTTCCCTCTGTTGTCGTAAAACATGGATAAATTCACTTCTAAGTTATATATTTGAAAGATTCTAGTTGAGCTTCTGTACAGAGGTTTGAGCTATATACAGGCAAAATATTATTATAATAGAATTATTTTTCACAAAAGGAGAATATTTTGAAAATGGGTCATTCTATGTTCATTTTTTGTCAAAATATTGTACTTAAATAATTTTTTATTGTAATACTATTCTTAAAACAATTTTATATACATTTTCTAATCTAAGTAACACTAAATAAATATTATCCATTTATGCGCTTTTACAAAATCACGGTTCCGAACGTAGTCGGATACCTTAAACAACAAAGAATATGAAAAAGATGAAAATTTAAGAAAATAAGGAAATATGAAATTTTATTTCAAAAATATTGAACATGGGGTAAAAAGTCAATGGAAAGACGATCCCAGGTATTAGTATTTGTATTATTTGTAGTTATCAAAAAACAATACTTTCAAATTCGATTTTCAGAGTTAAAAGTTACATCAATATTCCCTAAGAATGAACTACGGCTGTGATCTATTTACTTGTTACACTTGTCGTTCTACATCATATAATGGGCGCAGTAGACTAGCGGTTAAAGTAACAGATTCATGGGTGGCATGTCATGAGTTGAGGCTAGTACTGCGGAAGACTCACCGTGCAGAGGGGGCCAATACACGTTAAATATATCGAGGTTCAAACGTCCTCCCGTTGGTATGGTGTTGAAGTTAGGAGAGGGGCGTGCCAGCTCAGATGACGTCATTGTTACTTGATCATGATTCAAAATTACGAGGTCCGTTTCCAAAATCCTTCATGTAGCTGAATAGTGCCACGTTAACATTCACTCACTCCCTCTACATCATACATAATGTAGAGTAAGATTATCGTAAAATGTCCCTTGTAATCTATTAATGTAATATCAAAATCAGCAATTCATAATTATTGTTTTGCTATCGGAACAAGTGTTTTAAAGTTAAAACTGAGTAGTTATTCGGAGTAGTTATTTTTTCTTAGCAGTATATTCAAAGAACTTGGATATGAACGTTCTATGAGTTGGATTACAGAGGTTTATGATAGAAATAATAATTTCTTAATCGTGTTATTTACAGATGCATTGATTCTAACATTAAAAAAAAAATCATTTGAAAGATTGTTTTAAAAAACAAAAAGCAAGAAGTATTCCACTGCATGTAGAATTACTCAACAATGTTCAGAAAATAAATATTATCATTTGTGGGTGTATTAATAAAAGATATCTTGTTATATGTAGTTCATTCTCTCTCTAAATCTCCTTTCCTTCTTTAGCTTTTACCTCCTTTATTTTACTGGTCAAAATGTAGAAATTAGTCAAAATTTCTTATTTTCAAACATATAAGCAATCAGACATTATTTTAAAATTATTCACAACAATGTTTCCTGGCTATATGTGCAACCATGTTTTTTGAAGAAAATGGTTTTTGAGGTATGGGCTACGATTCCGTATAGCTCCTTATACAAGCATGTACCGTAAAATCTGGCGTTAAAGCGCATTTTTAACTCAAGAAAATAAGATCGAAATTTAAAGGTGCGCGTTATACGCCTGATATAAAATTGCAAGCTTTAGGGTATCCGACTACGTTCGGAACCGTGATTTTGCAAAAGCGCATAAATGGATAATTTCCATGGTATTTAGTGTCACTTAGATTAGAATACATGTATACAATTATTTTAAGGACATTTTGACAAAAAAATTATTTAAATACAATATTTTGGCAAAAAATTAACTTAGAATAATTTTTTTCAAAATGTTCTCCTTTTGTGAAAAATGCTTCTATTATAATAATATTTTGTCTGTATATAGCTTAGACCTCTCTACATAGGCTTAACTAGAATTTTTGAAATATATAACTTAGAAGTGGGTTTATCAATATTTTCCGACAACAGAGGGGAGCAATTTTAAGAAAAAAACGCCGATAATTGTTTCAATTGGTTGTAACTCTGAAAATAATGTGAATTTTTTAAAAATAATAGTTGAGCCTCTGTACAAAGGTCTGAGCTATATACAGGTAATGTATTATGATAATAGAAGCATTTTGCACAAAAGGAGAACATTTTGAAAAAAGATTATTCTAAGTTAATTTTTTGCCAAAATATTGTATTTAAATATTTTTTTTTATCAAAATGTCCTTAAAACAATTTTATACATGTAGTCTAATCTAAGTGACACTAAATATCATGAAAATTATCCATTTATGCGCTTTTTTAAAATCACGGTTCTGAACGTAGTCAGACACCTTAAAAACAAAAAAACGAGATGAGTGTAAAAAAGTTAGACATCTGCATGTATCGAAATAATGTTTATTTAAAAGAGAAACAACGTACCACATGAACTTAGAATTGTACTTCTACAAATGTACTATTTCTTCAAAGCCTCTGGGATAATATCTTGAATAAATGACTTCAAAACACAGCAGCATTGTATACATACATTTCAGGTTTCTTCGTAAAAAAGGGATGCGCGTTATATGGCGAATATACGGAAAAATTAAAAAATGCAACATGAAAGTATAGGTGCGAGTTATACGCCGGATTTTACAGAATTTAAATTGACCTACAATGAGAAAAAGGGCAATTTTTTTTGTAATTCTAAAATAAGTATTCCGTGAGTAAAATTGGTTTTTTTCCTCGAAGGCTGCTGAGGAACAGGATATGACTGTAAACCTTACAGATGATACATTCACTTCAAAATTATACACTTTTTCTTCATTAAGAAGAAGCCCCATCTTATAGAGAGCATAAAAAACTCCTAAAGTCCAAGAATCAGAAAGAAAGAATTTGTTTTTCTTTCACTACTGGACATTCGGGAGCACAAGTAATGTGCTTTCTGCTCCGTAATTACCTCTGCCCTTACCGTTACCTGAAAAACAGTGCTACCGGAGCAAATGTTATTTACTGACTGCTGTAAAAACAACAAAGGCTCCTACAATGAGAAAAAGGCAACGGAATTAGAAAGCAGAAAGAGTAACTAGCGGGTGTCTTATGCATTACTTTTACAGTTAATGGAAATGAAACAGGTTTTTTCAGTTTCTTTTTACGGATCACAATGACTTCTGGCTAAGTACAAAAATAACCGTGAAACGAGGCGCAGATGCAATTCTTAATGATGTAGTAAATAGATACTCCTTAACGATAGGTTTCAGTGAAGATATACTTCTATGTAGAGATATTTATAAGGTTTTCTTAAAAGTTTGCAATTACAATTGCTTTATTTATTTTCTAGAAATGAAAATAAGTATTTTGAAACACCAAAATAGAGAAAGAATTCACTTGTTATAACAAGAATGTTCTATACAGTGTAATTGCTCCTATTACATGACAACTATTGTAATAATCAGTTATTGCAATGTAAATCATTTCTAAACATGTAAGCTAACGGTTCTTTTCATTTCAACCTTGAAATAACAAAGAGTGATGCCATTTTGATATGCTTAAGTTATCCGACTACATACGACAGTTTTTTTTTAAATGGAGATTTTTGTGTGTTTGTGTGGGTTTTAGATTTATTTAGTACATTTTAAGAAAAAAATGCTAAAATAAACAAGAGAAAAGTAAATTATCATTACTAAAATGGAAAAAAATTGGTAAAAATTTACAAAAAAATTATTAAACGGAGCACACTTAGTACAAAAAGTTTATGAACAAATTCTTAATTTTTCTATTTTGATGAGTTACTTTTGCCATTCATTTTTGAAATGACCTTCAGGAGAAGAGATATTTTAATTTTTACAAAAACTAGAGCACTTTATTCTAATAATTATATGAAATTACTTAAAATAACAGTGATTATATTCACATAAGGAATGCGTAAGTGAATATTAACGTCGCACTGCTCATCTACACTAGAGCTTTCGGAGATGAATCACATAATTTTGAACCATGGTCAAGTGAAGTGGACGACACCTGAGCTGGCACCCCCCTCTCCTAACTACCACACCAACGGGAGGACGTTTCAGCTCTCGACAGTTTTAACGTGTATCGCTGCCCTACACGGCGGGTCTTTAGTGGTACTGGTCTCGAACTCATGACATGCCTGCTATGATCCGTTACCTTGATCACTTGTCTACCGCAGCCTTAAAGGGAATGTGTAAATTTTGTAATAAAACAGTGATTGAGACCTTCTGTTGTACAGAATATACACAAAAAAATTCAGTTAATTATTTTCAAAATCTTTTGAGCAATCACTTTCCCTGTTTGAGTATTTTCTTAAAAACATTGTTTTTAATTTTGTTTACAGTTATGGCATTTGCTTTTACTAAAACACTTGTGGTTTTTGCTTTAGTTAATAGAAAATAAAAAATTTCGTATTTTTATAAATAAGATGATCTCTAAAATAAAAACACTAGAAAAATTTGTCTTTTTGAAAAATTCATGATTTTAAGGTAGTCGGATACCTAAATTCCCACAGTCTGAAGATTATACAAAACACAATATTTAAAGCTTATATATTTACGATTAGATTCAGGCTTAGAACTATAAAACTAAATGATAATGTCCCGTTAGTATTCAATTTAATAGACATTTAAACTAAAATGTATTTGTTGAAACCATGAAGATTTTTGTTGTTTATCTCAATTAAGAATGCATATTAAATTGTAAGGGAATAGTCATGAGGATACTACAATTCAATAAAGGCTATATAAGTTTTTGAAAAAACTTCTAAAAAAATAGAAACAGCTTAAGATTCAGTTATTTCTTGAAATTAAGCTATTTCTCTTTGTGTCAGTTTGCGGATCTCCTGACGTGTTCCAGTAAACTCTTGGTTTAGAAAATACTTATCTTTAAAACTTTAATTAAAGAGATATTTGCTATGGAGTTATTTCATTTTGCACCATTCTTTACTAATATTATAAACGCGAAAGTTTATATGGATGTTTGTTATTTTTTCACGGAAAAACAACTGAATGGATTTTAATGAAACTTTACAATAATATAGCTTATACATCAGAATAACACATAGGCTATAATTTATAAAGATATTGTGGGAAGTGTCCAAAATATAACGATAACTGTCAAAGTAAAGAGGAAAAATTCTTCCATCTGCAAAAAAGCCCGCGACAGCATATATCAATCTTTTATGTGTGAAGCGAAACTTAGCATTTTGTTTTGACTACGCCAGGCGCCAGGAACTGCGAAAGCTTGAACAGGTGGAGTGTGAGGCTGATTACAATTTTAATATAAAATAAATACAACAAAAAATAATATTAACGCATTACACTTCCAGATATAAATTATTTATACTATTTTAAGCGTTCATTACACAAAATTTGTAACAATGTGTTATTTTTGCTGAGCAGAAGGCAGGTGATTTCAAAAATCGACCCACAAGAGAGTTACGGGGAGTTATAGATTAAAAAAAAAAATCCTTTTTATCAGCTATTAGATCTACAGACTTAAAATTTAATAAACAGGGTTTTTGTATATTCGGCTGAGATATGCAAAAAGCTTTTTTTTGTGTGTGTTTAATTTGTAATTCAGGTAAAATTATCTCATTAAAACTTGTTTAATTTTTCAGTTCACCCTTGCGAAGAACGGTTACACCAGTTAATTTATCATATATCTTTCCATAAAATCAAAATTAATAATATTTCTTCGGATAGTTTGATGATTGTGTCATCGGGTGGTTTGATGTTTGTTGAAAACAAGCATACTTCATAAAATTTTTAAAATATTATTTGACTTTTATTCCATATCACGCGCGCGGCAGCTCAATCTATCATTTAATATTCATTATTATGTACCTTAAGTGAATTTGCTTAAGGTACCCGTTCACGTTCGGAACCATGATTTTAAAAAAGTGCATAAATGGATCATTTTCATGATATTTAGTGTCACTTAGATTAGAATACATGAATAAAATTGTTTTAAGGACATAATGACAAAAAAATTATTTAAATACAATATTTTGGGAAAAAATTAACTCAGAGTAACCTTTTTTCAAAACGTTCTCCTTTTATACAAAATTGCTTCTATAGTAATAATATTTTGCTTATGCAAAGTAAAGACTTATTCAGAGTCTCAACTAGGAATTTTGAAAAATTCACATTATTTTCAGAGTTACTACTAATTGAAATAATTATCGGCGTTTATTTCTTAAAATTTCCCCCTCTGTTTTAGTAAAATATGGATAAATTCACTTCAAAGGTATATATTTCAAAAATTCTAGAGCCTCTGTACAGAGGTCTGAGCTATGTGCAGGCAAAATATTATTATAATAGAAGCATTTTTCATAAGAGAATGTTTTGAAAATGGGTCATTCTATGTTCATTTTTTGTCAAAATATTGTACTTAAATAATTTTTTATTGTAATAATATTCTTTAAAAAATATATTATATACGTTTTTTTCTAATCTAAGTGACACTAAATATCATAAATATTATCCATTTATACGCTTTTGCAAAATCACGGTTCCAAACGTAGTCGGATACCTTGAGGGATATAGACTGTACATTACAAATTTTCTTCAGAAAAATCCTTGCACCAAATGTATGGTATTTGTTTATTATTCATAGATGTTTATGTATGTATCATTGAAATTCTGATCTGAAACATTTTTCTTTCATTAGAAATTTTTAAGAAGTCAATAATACAAGCTTGAAATATTTTCGCAGAACAGAACAAAAAATTTTACCATTTTAAACAATACTATGAAAATCATCAGTTATTCTATTTCAATGATAAAATAATAATAATTATGAAGTTCAAATAAAAAAAGGTTTTTAAAGAAAAGTGTTTTAATTTTATAAAGGTTTGAGAAAATTTTGTACTGTAATTTTCAAAACCAACAAAGATTATCGTAATCACAAAATAATAGAAATGACCTAAATCATTGCTTAAAATATCCGGAACTTGGAAAAAAAGGATGAAAGCAATTTAAAACGATTTAATAAAAGTATTGTGTTCTCATACTCGGCAATTCTCAACATCATTATAAAATATTTTTGTAAAGAATCTTAAATATATATTTAAAGCATAACAAGCAAAATAGTACTATTGCTAAGTCTAGCACATTCCAGATTTAAAAATTTTAATTTAGCAGGATGAAATATTTTGTTGAGTCAACAAAAATTTTATATATTCCGAATTCAAATACTAATTAAAATGTTCTTTAACATAAAAAAAGAATTATAGGTGAAAAAATTGCAGTTTTCCAAAAATTATCCAATTATTTAAAATTTCATATAATCTGATAGCAATTATTATAATTATTATTATGCAAATAATCAATAAATTAAGTGATATTATATCTTGAAAGCTTGGATAAACCTAAAATTCTTACTGTGAAATGTTAATTTCTAAGAGTTAGAATTTAGTTTCTCTGAGTAAAAAAATGCCCTCAAAAAACAGTCCGTTGTATCTAACAGCCCGCTAATACTATTCAGTCTATTTGAATTCTCGTGTAACTATTGTATCCAAAATTCGTAAAAAAACGGATTTACACAAATTTGAATATGAATTAAAATAATTAATTTAGTCAAATTATCTTCATGGAACCACAATTTTAAAAAAAATAAGCACTCCCTTTAGCTTGATGTAACACAAATATGTAGCAAAAATGTATATAATATGTGAGTTGCAATTATACTCTACATAAATATACATAATAAACATTATAAATTAAAGATAGGTAATATTAAGATACAATATTACTGAAATGTACGAAGTTAGAAGGTATCCTATATCGAAGCTGACATTTTGCACACACACAATATACACATATACCTTCTATAGTTGTTAATATCTATCTCTTTATACATTCCTCAAAAAATTAAGGGAGCAAGCAAGAAAATGAAGAAACTTTTGCGCTAAAGCCATGCATGGGCATAAAATGGAAAGAGCAGGTGCAACAAATCGCAGTACAGAAAAAAAAAAGCAAAAAATATTTTTATGCGAGTTTAATTCTCTAGAGGTACGGAGAACCGGGAATGATACTTCAAACGAATGATTTGGTTGCATTTAATGATAAAAAACTTGGAAACGATACAGGATATTTAATACGGATTGCGGTTCTCCCGAACTCAAACGACTGCCGCACAAGTGTTTTGTGTGGATGTGACGAAATTATCGTGAAACTTTGTGAAATACTGTTTCACTCTTAACGAAGTGCGATCTTAAGGTCTTGGACAGTTACAGGAGGCATTGGTATTGCAGTAAAACGTTGTCCGAGTGTGTCCCAAACATACTCCATCTGATTAAGATTAGGAGAGTATGCTGGCCACTCTATACTCCGTATTGTTTCATCTATAAGATTATCCACAAAAAGAGCTGCATAAGGTCTGGCATTGTTCTGCATTTAAAAAAAAGAAGAAAGAAAGAAATCACCAACGGCTGCAGAGTAAGGTGCGACGTGGGATCTCAAGAACTTGTCTACATATCTTTGATCCATTAAATTGTTCTTCCGAATAATATATAGGTCAGCACGTCCGTTTATGAATATTCCAGCCCATGCCATCAAACCACCTAATCCAGTGATACTCAACCTGTGGGCCGCATGTGGCTTTTTAAAGTGGCCCGGTCATGGCCCATTACTCTGAGAAATTTATTCATGAAAATTTGGTGGGAAATTCTTTGTTAAGAAATCAAATATATTAATTTTGCTTTTTGCTGTCGATGTCGTATGGATGCGAATTGATATGTTTTTCTGAATAGTGATAATAGACAACAGTGGAATTGCGACCATTTTATGAATGAAACTAATTTTTAACTATCTTTCATATCTTGCAAGCGAAAAATATTAGAAGAAAATAGGTTGTTTGAAGACAATTGGCAAGTTGACTATTTTGTAGTGAAAAGCAAGCATGGATCAGTAATTGTTTGATTTGTCACGAAAGTGTCGTATTTAAAAAATACCATTAAACAGGAATCGCGTTAAATGACACTTTTCCTCGAAAATCTCTTTCAAAAAGTGATAAATAGGCTTTCTTGAATAATCTTTACAGTAGCAAAAAAAAGTATTTTGTCATTGGTAATGTTACAGCGGTAACAAAGACACTATATGAAATTTGTTATATTATTGGTAATTGTGTGAAACCGTTTACTGATGCAGAAATTGTGAAGGAGCGATTCTTAAATGCTTTAAATTTAGAAAAATTCAATGACAAAAATAAAAAAAATAGAAAAAAATAATTAGAAAAAGCAAAATAGGAGTTTCAATATTTTGATCAACTTTCCACATTCTAAATTTTCTATGTTATCTATTTAAGCATTCTACCCCCCCCCCTCCATTAATCCTCATGTTGCGGCCCGCGTGATCATATGTATGCGGCCCCATGAAATAGCTAACATATGTGTGCGGCCTGGCCGAAAAAAAGCTTGAGTACACCTGACCTAATATGTAATGTGATCTTTTTTTCCTGAACGAGTATGTTGTTGTTCCATGAGCCCCTTTCTTCCCATACCAAAACATGTCTGGTGTCACACCCTTAAGGTATCCGACTACGTTCGGAACCGTAATTTTGCAAAAGTGTATAAATGGATAATATTTGTTATTTAGTGTCACTTAGATTAGACAATGTATATAAAATTGTTTTAAGGATATTATTACCAAAAAAAATTATTTAAGTACAATATTTAATATATGACAAAAAATGAACATAGAATGACCCATTTTCAAAATATTCTCCTTTTGTGAAAAATGCATCTATTATAATAATATTTTGCCTGTATATAGCTCAGACCTCTGTATAGGGGCTCAACTAGAATTTTTGAAATGTATAACTTAGAAGTGGGTTTATCCATGTTTTACGACAACAGAGGGGAGAAATTTTAAGAAAAAAACGCCGATAATTATTTCAATGGGTTGTAACTCTGCAAATAATGTGAATTTTTCAAAAATCATAGTTGAGCCTCTGTACAGAAGTTTGAACTATATACGGGCAAAATATTATTGTAATAGAAGCATTTTTGAAAAAAGGAGAACATTTTGAAAAAAAGATTATTCTAAGTTAATTTTTTGCCAAAATATTGTATTTAAATAATTTTTTTGGTCAAAATATACTTAAAACAATTTTATACACGTATACTAATCTAAGTGACACTAAATATCATGAAAATTATCCATTTATGCGCTTTTTTAAAATCGCGCTTCCGAACGTAGTCGGATACCTTAACTGAATCGGGACTCGTTTACAAACAGGACTTGACTCCAATTCCTTTGCATCTAACCTCGATGTACAGCGGCTCAGTTTCTTCGAGTCCCACAATGTCTTGCTGTCAACGGAATGCGTATCATTGGCCTATGTGCATACAGTCCACCCTCATGAAATCTATATCAGATTGTTTGGCTTCAGACCCTTCGTCCTGTAGCCAAAAGAAATTCTCTTTGAATCAGTGTAGCATTGGCTGTTCTGTCTATACGAGCTGTTAGAATGATATATCGGTCATTATTTGCTGCGGTAGCAGGTGGAAGAGCTAGTCAAACATGCCTTGTTTCTAGTAATCCATTCTATAGTCAACACTTCTTACCACTCCAACAGCGTCCATTACAGTTCTTTGTGTTTTCCCGTATTCCAGTTTCCTGATAATTTACCAAGACATGAATTCTGATAGATTTAGTTGTGACATTTTTCAGTCACATTTTCTCAAAACAACAGCCGAAAAATTAAATTTCACCACTGAGACAACGAAAGCAATAGCTTCCACGAAATCGCGATTTCTTCACTTATAACCTTTTTCTGGTGTTTGAAGTCTTGAACGTTGATTTGCATATGAAGTTTTCTTCTTTTGTTTTCTGCAACACTTTAGACCCGGGGTGGGCATTAAGTCGATCACGATCGACCAGTGGATCTCCAAGACATTTTGGAGGGACCGCCTCCACTAAGACCTAATAATCTTTTCATCTTACGAAGGTTCAGAAATATTTTAAACAATACGGAGGGAAAAAAATCGAATCATAAGAGAAAATTTCGTCATATAGAAAATGCATTTTGCTATTTGGAGGTCATTTTGCGAAGAAAATCGTAAATTTTTCTTGGTTCCAGGTAAAAGTTCTCTGAATAGAGAAATTCGTAAAATAGGGGTTCGCAAAATGAAGGTCCGACTGTATTGTATATCTTCTTTCAGCACACCACCCCATGCCACTGTGTGGACCGCAACACATTGAAAAAGTTAGAAGTAGCCCGTACCCTGGAAAAGTCTACCCACCCCTGCTTTAGACTATGTATGTTTTGCTTTATGTTAGTTATCAGAAGAAATGTTTGCTTAATTTCCTTTAATGCATGTGCTCCTCTAATTTTTTTAGCAGTGTATATAGAAATATGCAATCCTATGCATGTATATATATATATATATGTCAAACTTTTCTAACTTCTACGTCCACGAGTATTGTTATTTACTACAGTAGAAGATGTAGTTCACTTGAACTTTTTTTTGCTTATTTGCATAAAAAAATTATGGAAATAAATGTAGGATTGTTAGAAAAAGTAGAATTGGTAGTTTAACAAAATTATTTACAAAATATAAAATTGGAAATAAGGCATTGTGGAGTTGAAGGTGGATATATTCAAACCGAGACATAGTCGTGAATTTACTAAGGAACGTGCTAGAGGAAAATGAGTATAATATACGAGACATAAAATTTAGATATAAATAAACAAAGTTTCCAATTTGTGCGGCTTTCTCCTGTTTGTACAACTTTCTCCAGTTTGTACAGCTTTTGTCTGTTCTGAGATATTACTTTGAGCTCCTCATTTTCTTATATAAAATAATAAGTTTATATAATTCTTATGTGCTGAAGAAAGTCGATTCCAATGGCTTAGAGGTAGCGTGTCTGCTTCATAAACCGAAGGATGTGAGTTCGACCACATTCAAAGAGAGATTCTGGATGCTAAAATAGTAGACACACATCTCATATGATTATGAGGCATGTAAAAGATGCCTTGAGTATATATCCGGTTTGTACAGCTTTTGTACTTTCGGCAAAATTAAATCACTGCAATATTTGTCATCCGACAAGAACTTGAATTATAATCTAATTCAAGCGTCTAAATTTGGTACCGAGGCCGCCATTAGTTAGCGCCATCATGAATGACTCTCACATTTGAGAACTTGCCGTGTATGCAAAGGTTAAGCTGCAAAATGCTGCCCCATTGGAAAAAAAACGTTCAGAAGAAATATTCATCTACCGAAATATAAATTATCTTATTCAACCGAAGTTTAGAAAAAGAACAAGTTTTTGATACTGTAAAAAAATTACAATTAACTCTAAACAAACATTCAGAATGCTTGTTAAAGCAAAAAACTGTATCCTTTTGTTTAGTATGTCTTTGTAAATGAGCTGAATTCTGCAATTCGCTGCTTTTTTTTTCACAACATGACTTTTGAGCATTTAATGTGTTTCTTTAGAAAAAGAATTAAAGAATTAACCTGGGATCTCACCCGTTTCTTTCTGTTTTTTCTTTCTTATTTTTTGTGAAAAAAAGGAGCACTTCTTCGGGTTTTTTTTCTTCTTCTCTAATATGTGATTTTTTTTCTCACTTTTATCAAAAAGGAAGTGTTTGTTTTTCCACTTTCCACTTCATGCCTTTTTAATATCTTTTGTACTCATGGAAACAACTCACGTGGAGCATAAAAGAGAAGTGTAAGGATAAAAGAAAAGAAAAAAAAGTTGGTACAAAAGATGTTAAATATGCGTAAAATAAAATAAAGTAGTTGTTTATACAATTGCCACTCTAACAAATCAAGTTAAAAGAAATTTGATTTTTTAACAAAAAGCAGCATAGTAAAATGATACTAATTTTCCACAGATCAACTTTAAGGGATAATCTGAATTAGGGAAAGGAGGGAAAGATGTATAATTTTTTCAATTCATTTTATGGTTAAAATACATATGAATGTAGGGGCATCACAAATTACTAGCCTATTCATATTTGGTTATAAATAAAAAAAATTAGTAAACTTTTTTCCTTTCTTTGTAACACACAGCAAAATTATATAAAAGTAAAAATGACATCTAAAAGTATAAACTGTATTTGTAAAATAAATAAAATATTCCTATAAGGTACTCTACTCATACGTATTTGTATGGTTAAACATTACATAATTCATATTTCGCGGATTTAATTTATGACGATATATCCGTTGCTATTTAACAAAGCAAATTAATTTATAGGTTTAGATAAAAAAAAACTAAGATATACACTTTTTTAGAAGTCTAATGCAACACTTGGAAACCGAACAATGCCGAGAGATCGTAGAGTTATTTACGTGTTAATGTCAATAGTAATGAATAACAAAAAAACAAAAAAAAAATCGCTTCAGAGACATTGTGAAAGTTGCCCCGTTCAGGTGCACTTCTCCTTGATTATCAGCCTGAGCTAGATGTGTAGGAATAAATGAAGAACTAGGAGCTGATATGTGTGATCTTAATTTGACTTTATTAAGATCTTAAAACTTAAACATCTATCAGATTAGATAATAATAATATATGTGAGAGAAAATCTGCATGACTAAACACACAGCATAAATATTACCGAAATAACGTAGCCTGGACCACTATCAATAACTAACTCGCCTAAACTCAATTCCAATACTGTCACTGATCCTAATATTAAATAGTCACACCTACCTTAATTTCGATCGACGATCCAATCTTACTGGAAGTTGCGTATTTACTGGAGTGCAATTGTATGAACCTTGACCTAATGGCTCTATGTCAGGAATAACTTCTGTTAGCTGTCATTTAATCTTTCTCAAACTTCTTCATGCTTGAATCATTGATTATCATAACATTCCTCAAAATGCCACCCCACTTACTCTAACTTCTGATATTTAAAAGCTTCCTAATTTGCATCTTTCCTTCACGCTTCACTTCTTGGATTTGGTTGGAAAAGAGTTTCCATTAATTCTTTCCCCAAAGAACCCAAAGGACATGTTAATGAAAAGACGCGTGAGCCCGTCACAACATTTGAATTTTAACAGTCATGCTTCTATACAGCATCTTCCTCATTGGAATAATATGGGGGACGAGATGAGCCTGAATATTTTAAATTTCATCTTACAGCTTTCTTCAAGACATTCGATACACTCTCCCTTTCCATGTAGAACTAAATAGTAATGAGACTGCTGATATCTTGACCAAAATTATTGTAACTCAGGTTTAGACTTCTTTTCCTCCATAAGAACGCCCATGAGAGTCTCCAAATAATGTATGTGTATAATTATGTAATCTATAGTAATAAAGCATTAGACGGCTATTTTACTTCGCTACGACTGTTCTACTAACAGTTGATATGAAGGCATACCACTAATAATGAAATCTCCTCATTTAAAAGGATGTAATTAAATGAGAGAAATTTGAAAAGTCCACCTATCCCCTCGCGATATTTTGAAACAAGACCACAATGGTCTTGCTAGCTCAATAGTCCTAAGAAACAACAGATGGCTCTCACACTTTATGAGTGGCCCCACCACCACATCTCACCTTCCAACAGGGCTGGAAACTCTTAACTGAGTATCTTTGGTGTGATGAAACAGATCAGGCTTCACTCGCTTATATACTTAAATATTCATTATTAAAGAGACTGTTTTTTTTAAGAAGTTTAGAAAAGACTCTGTTTTATATTTTTGGGCATCTTGGAGATCTTTGGTTTTATGGAGGTGTTGTAAAGAGTAGCTGTACACATTGTCTTAGGCAAATATTAAAATTAATTTTTTTTTATTTTATTTCACTTTTATATATCCCTAATACATGACCATGTATCGAAATAATTTAGTAAAAATCTAGACCTATGTTTTATTTTCGTTCAAAAATCCTTGTACAAATTTAAAACAAATGCAGTTTTTTAAGGTATTCGACTACGTTCGGAACCGTGGTTTTTCTAAAGCGTATAAATGGATAATATTTATGATATTTACTGTCAATTAGATTTTAAAACGTGTTTGAAATTGTTTTAAGAATATTATTATAATAAAAAATTATTTCAGTACAATATTTTGACAAAAAATGAACATAGAATGACCATGTTTCAAAACAGTCTCCTTTTATGAAAAAAAATGCTTCAATTATAAAAATATTTTGCCTAGCTCAGACCTCTACACAGAGGCGGAACTAGAATTTTTGAAACATATAACTTAGAAGTGGATTTATGCATATTTTACTACAACAGAGGGGAGAAATTTTAAGAAAAAAACGCCGATAATTACTTCAGTTGGTGATAACTCTGTAAATAATGTGAATTTTTCAATACTCTTAGTTCAGACTCTCTGGAAAAGTCTTTACTTTATCTAAGCACACACAAAATATTATTACGATAGAAGTATTTTTTATAAAAAGAGAACATTTTGAAAAAAGGTTGTTCTAAGTTAATTTTTTACCAAAATATTTTATTTAAATAATTGTTTTGTCGTAATATCCTTAAAACAATTTTATACATGTATTCTAATCCAAGTGACACTAAATATCATGATAATTTTCCATTTATGCGCTTTTTTAAAATCACGGTTCCGAACGTAGTCGGATACCTTAAATTCAATCGAATTGAAGCACTTCTGTTACTTCAAAGATTCTATGAAAAGTTAATAAAATAACATTTTTCTAGCCTTAATTGTTGCTTTTGTGTTGTAGTTAAAAAAAAATGCAGAAATTTCGATTTTTTAATTGTTACTTAATTTTCAAAATAATATTTCCTAAATAAATCACAGAATGCTTATCCTAATGCACTTATAACATATAAGTATATAATATATAAGTAGTGTACTTCTCAATTTCTGAGGACCATTTCATCAATTTTTTGAAAGATTATTATCAGTATTTAGTCCATTTCCAATTCGAAATTGCCGAAGCAGCTTTTCATCATTGAAAATCGCAAAGTAGGTTTTACTTTAAACGAATTATTCTATTAATCACATAGGATATTTTATTCTTAACCACAAAGTACAATAGCAACAATTACGTCAATAAATCGGCCGTGGGTAGCTTAGTGGTTAGAGCACCGGACTCCGGACCGGAAGGCCTGGGTTCGATGCTCGTACCGCCAAATAC
>BMAV01007447.1:22687-83021 GCA_019973955.1 Trichonephila inaurata madagascariensis
TAGCCCATTGCCACGATGAATTTCGCGGGCCTCGATCTGACTATGTCAGACAGGTGGCATGAGCAACGTCAACAAATGCAACTGAATCCTATGAATTAAAAAAATATATTACAATTTTATTTTAAAAGTCGACATAAATGGATTTTTATCTTATTCATTTCAGTTAAAATGTCGTAGCAAAAAAAATCTAAGGCAAAAAACTGTGTGACAGAAAATTAATTTAAGGATCAATTAAAGAAGAATAAATTAGATTTTTAAAAGAAGAATGTTATAGTCGCTGAATAGTCGTTGGATTTTTTCCTTTCTTTCATTTAACCCCTTTCCGGCTTTTCCCGAGCTGAGCTCGGGCAGGTGAAACGCACCATTCTGGCTTATCTCGAGTGTGGCTCGGGCACTGTGAAAATTTACACTGTGAAATCTGTCTTTCCCGAGTCATTTCACATGAGCTTTTTAAGGTTTCGAAAAATTAAAAAGAATCACTCGGCGGAATTTTCTGCCTTAGTCTGCCTTTTCTGCCTCTTGGCCGCAACCCCCCCCTCTCCTTCCCGTTTGTCTGAAAGACATTTTATTAACTACATTTCCCAACCAGAGAAGATAACTAATTCAACACGACAGTGTATTATTTGCTGCTCAAAGACAGAAATTAAAGGTAAGAAGGTAAGAAGAGAAGAGTAAGATTATATTGCCCAGGTTGCGATGTTGGGTTCTGAGCAATACCGTGTTTTCGAATTTATCATACACGATCAAATTTTGATTACTAATTTCATAATCATTTATGTTAGTGCAAAAGATGAAAATAAAATTTCTAACTCAAGATAAAAGCTAGGTATTCTAAGCTTTATATTTATCGTTAGTGGGAATTGACTTCAAAGTCTAATGATTTCTGCCATACAGAAAGCCAACTCTACAGGCAAATTACTCATTTATTTAGATAGATTATTTTACATGAATTTTTAGAAAATTTTGTACTCAACCGGTGCTATTATGTTTAAAAAGATATGTATGTGTTTTAAAATAAGTATTAAAAAAATTGACATTTTTTATCCATAATCCAAAAATAAAATGAGCCGGAAAGGGTTAACAATATATAATTCATCAGCAATAGTATGCCCGCTGAGTGTTCTGTCATGATGTTTTTGTAATTTAATCCGATTTAAAATATTTCTTTTAAAAAATTCACCTAATTTTAAGGAAAAAATTAAATTGTCTTGGATATATTCCATACAGAAAATATAATTACAGTTTAATATTAAAATTTCGGAATTTCTATTTTTTCTAGCTTTGAAAATTCAATTGTGAAATTCAAGAATGCAAGATTAGAGAGATGTGATACTTTCATTGTTTTGTTTTTTTCGTAATCAGTTCTTTCCATTTTCATTCCTTTCACGTTTTTTTTATATAAATATACACATTTTAGGTAAGTTCAATTGATGAAGAATGCTTAAAATTGATTATATATTAAATATTTTACCACTCACACTCAGAATGTGTAGTAAAAAAAAATATATTTTCCATAGACCCACTCTTCCCAGTGTAAAACAATACTAATCTAAGGACTCAAACAACTTTGGATTAGTGCTGTTTTACTCTGAAAAATCAAAATTATCTGTCTTTAGTAATTTTGTAAAATTCATTTAGGAAAATTATTTCTAAATTGTGAAAAAATAAAAGTTTCTTTTTTATAATTATTGTTACAGCACTTCTTCAACATTTGAGAAGGCTGTGACAGCATTGAGGTTGTGATATGGTCGCTCTTTGGGGACCATATCTTTGATTGTCAGCGTGAATTAGAGGTAAGGGATTCTCAAAATGAATAAACATTTTAAAATTCTTAATATGACTTTATTAAGAATTTAACTTAAATCTCTAACAATTTAGGTAAATTTATATAAGTGAGAATCTAATGAACCACACACATCGATAGTTAAACCGAATTGTGTAATTTAAACCACTTTATCTAAACAATTATATTATCCGCCTACTCTCAATTCTGATAATATTACAAGTCCTATTATCAAATAATCAGTCCTACCTTAATTCAAAATAAGATTCTATCACGGTACGAAACGTCTGGGGCGCACGTGCAATGGTATGCACCTTGTGTCAATGGCTGAATATCTCGGCAACTTTATGATAGGCCGTCAATTCACACTCGTCTCTCTTCCTAACATAACTTTCCCTAAATTGCCATATTGCTTACTGAAACTTCTGTTCTTTTAAAAGCTATCTTATTTGCATTTCATAATCGCATTTCGCTTCTTGGATTTGGGTTGAAAAAGAGTTGCCATTAATCTTGACCGTCAAAGAACCCAGAGGTTATGTTACAGAAAGGACGCGTGAGCTCGTCACAAGATTATAGTCATGAACTCGTGGCTAGTTTGTCATGAGTTCGAACCCTTGGGCCAATGAAGACACGCTGTGTAGAGGAGCTGATTCTCGTTAAATCTATCGAGCCTCAAATTCCTCCCGTTGGCATGGTGTGACAAATTGGAGTAGGAATGCCAACTCAGGGGTCGTCCTTGTCACTTGAAGGTGGTTTAAAATTACAACGTTCATCTCCATCGTGTTGCGAAATTTATAAAACACTCACTCACTTCATTTTTCTTCTTCTTTGCTATTGATTTGAGCATACCTGCATGTACTTGATGGTAGTGTGTGACAGCAAATAATAAACAGGTCTTGAAAATTTGATTTCTAACTTTATTTTAGACATTGAAAAGAGTCAGGACGGTAACGAAGAGCGCTCCGTAGGATCAACAACATAACCTCTTAGCATTACTTGAATACGTAGATCTCTCTCTAAAGATCACAAGATTCCTTCATTCACTCATACACAGTAAGATGTCAGATGCACAAGTATGTACAGTTCAATTTTTTACTGTTACCACACAAATAAAATGTTAATAGAAGAAAAAATATGCAAATATTCCAAAAATACCCGAAAAGAAAGAATAAATTTTTATTATTTTCGAAGTGTTTTGGAACTTTCCAAAACAATTAAGTTGATTTTAAAAAAGGGCATAAATGGATAATTTTCCTGATATTTGGTGACACTTAGATTAAAATACAAGAAGAAAATTGTTTTAAGGACATTCTGAGAAAAAAAAATTATTTAAATACAATATTTTGGCAAAAAATTAGCGTAGAATAATCTTTTTTTCGAAATGTTCTCCTTTTGTGAAAAATGCTTCGATTATAATAATATTTTGCCTGTATATAGCTCAGACCTCTGTACAGAGGCTCAACTGCGAGTTTTGAAAAAATCACATTATTTTGAGAGTTACAACCCATTGAAATAATTATCGGCGTTTTTTTCTTAAAATTTCTCCCCTCTGTTGTAGTAAAATATGGATAAATCCACTTTTAAGCTACATATATTTTAAAAATTCTAGTTCAGCCTCTGTACAGAGGTCTGAGCTGTATACAGGCAAAATATTATAAAAGAAGCATTTTTCATAAAAGGAGAATGTTTTGAAAATGGGTCATTCTATGTTCATTTGTTGTCAAAATATTGTATTTAAATAATTTTTTTATTGTTATAATATTCTTAAAACAATTTTTTATACGTTTTCTAATCTAAGTGACACTAAATATCCTAAATATTATCCATTTATACGCTTCTGCAAAATCACGGTTCTGAACGCAGTCGGATACCTTAATAGAATTATTTATGAATTATGAACTTAAGTCATTCATTTCAGAGAAAAACATCATGTAAATGTTACTGCCAAAGTTTTCTAACCCTTCGATAGATCCTTTTACCACTGACTTAACTCAATACCAGCATATCCCAAGGGAAAATACAGAAAGAACGTTGTGTAAGCACTATTTCTCTGAAGAACTTTTTTTTTTCTATAGAAAGATCATAAAGGACATTAATACATGACCTACTCGGCTCTTTCAAGAACAGTTGAATTTCTTTTCAACCTTTTTTAATGTAGAGCGTCCAAAGTTTTCTTTTTTTTTCTGTTTTGCATAGAAAACAATTAGCGGACAAGATGAAAGGGAAGGTCCGACTTCGCTAAGAACTTTCTTCTGATGCCCGAAGGCTTGAAAAAACGCGCTCTAACCCGCGCATGTGTCCAGTTCCACTCTCAGTTACTCTCGATATCGGCGCATGCGCGGATTGACGAAAAAGCGGGATTGTTTCGATTCTTCTTCAGTTTGGTTTTCAGTCACTACTGAATGCGTGGGAAGACTAGATAGAACGAAAACTGTTTCTTGGAATTATTGTTTTTATTGGTGTTTATGTGTTTGAAAAAATATTATAAACATTGATTTCTTGTGGTCAAAAGGATCTGACAAACATTCGAAATTATCAGAGTTCTAGGATTGTGTTTTCAGACTTAGCTTACAAGACGTTTCTTAATAGTGTGGATTTTCATTTAATCAACCAGCAATATGGATTAATAATATTTTGACAAAGGTATGTTTGATATTTTATATTTCCATAACTTGAATCCTTTTAAGTAAACAGGCATTGACAATTAATGATATATATGCTGTTTGCGTGTTTCTTATCAATCTTTTCTTATTTTCCTATATAAATTCGAATGTGTTTTAATTTCGAATATCTACTTTTAAGAAATTATAATACTTTTTTTTCCTATTTATAACTTTTTCAAATAATTAAGAAAGAAATCTTCCTAGATAATGCTTCATTTTTCTTAGGTGGAAGGGAATGCACTAAGTTAAAAATAAAATATTAATGTGTATTCGGTTGTTCTTCTTGATACAGCATTTCTAAATTGCAAATGTAATTTATAATATTATTTTTAAAAATGAGAAAGCTTTCAGTAAAGAACTATAATACGATATATACAATATTGCATATACTCGTACAACATTATTAATTTATAGTATAATGACAAATATTTTGATTTTTTTTACCTGTGGTACTAATATGTTTGTGATGTTTCTTTATTTATAATGTACTTTATTCTATTATAATTTAACCTTCACTTCTCACTGCTAATATCTGTAATTCTTTAATTTTTTATAATACTGAATTTATCCTTTCATAATTTAATTGTCACTCTAAGAATCAATTCATCTAATCCTAAGGAATGTTATTTTACTATTAAGAAAAACTGACAGATTATGTACATGAAAATTTCTAATTCAAAAGTGGTTGTATATTACTTGCATGGGGTTATTATTAACTGGTGAATTTTGAATTCAAGTGAATGCTTTGTCTCCCTATCGAATAAAATTAGATATAGCAGTTTAATTTTGTAGCAATTAATTAATCTCAAATTGTTATTTTTTATATGTATTATAATATCAATGCAGAATATATATTTAAATGTTTTGGACGAAAAAAGTTTTATATTTTCTAAGAAACACGGGGCTTATAAAATCCTAAAATGTGTGATTCTTATTTTACATTTATGAAATTCAGAATGATTCTTCTTTATCATGTTTCCATACCGTAGATAAATTGTTTTTCAAAATTATTCTTTACTTTTTTAGTTAATTTATTTGTTCGCCTTTTTCAAATGATTATTTAAGTTGCTCTATATGGTTTAAAATTGGAAATTTCTTTTTTAAAGATTTATTTTTTTAGTTATCGAAAACAAACTACACATTGTGAGATTTGAATCAATAGATTCAATTTTAGAAGAAGTGATACATTTTTATTTTTTAGTACAATTTTTTTTAACAATACTGAAAATTTCTTAATTGTACATTTTTTTTTCTTTTTGATAAATTATTACATTTATCGAAAAAATTTCTTGAGTAATTCCACTTATTATACAAAAAGAAACGTATAATATATAATAAAATAATAATATATATTATACGTTTATATAATAAATATATAATAAAATATAAATTTTTAAATACTGGCTTTCAGTAAAAATTCAAGAACGAAGAGCATTTTGGGTTTTAAGAAAAATATATCTTTTTTTTGAGGAAGATAATGAATGTTGTCGAAACCAAGAGTCATTGTAAATTACCATATTCCTTAACTCAATACAAATACTAAATCTCCAAACAATAGTCCAATTTGTACAATTTTTATTATTAGTAAAAGTTGCTTGGTTATAATACATCTTTAGCAAATTCTTTTTAAAAAAATAACTACTTTCTGAGTTTTCTGTTCCTTTTTATAAAATAATAGTTTTAAATGTAAAGCACCTTAGAATAGAAATAAAATATATATATACAGAATTTCTGCATACTTTAAATGTATCATCAGGTAAGTATTTTCGTAAGAAGACTGTTTTTTAATACTCTTAAAAAAAAGGAATTCGAATTTTCAAGAAATTAAATATTGACCCTGGAGTTTGAAGAATATGCAATACTCTTCAAATTGAAGAGTGTTGAATACCTCCTTTTCATTTTTTATTTATCAACTTATAACAAAAAGTAGTTTTGCTTTTAACCATGTTGATGAGCAACTAACTGTGTTGAGAAAAGTTATTTTAGTACGATATAAGATTCATTTAACCCCCTAAGTTAATAATTTGAGCTTTGAAATGAATTTTGATTTTTAATTGGGAAAAAAAACCCAGTAGAAATGTCTTATCTGCCTAAACATTAAAAATCGTACGTTTAATTTTAATTCTTGTTAAATCACAATACATTCTAAAGTCTAGATATCTTTCTAATTACCTTTTTAATTTTGAATATATTCACTCTCCAAAATACACACACAGATATATACATATGTGTGTGTGTTAAAATGATTATTTTCTGATTATTCGTTCTATTTTATCTCTACCTAAACTTTCAAATAAAAGGAATATAATCAATAACAATAAACAAAATGTTATGAATACCAATTTCCTAACTTTCGATGCTCATCGAAAACATCAAAATTAATCATCCTTTCAAATATTTTTCTTTTTTTAACGAAGACAATCAATAATGGTTTATTTAGACACAATGATATCATTTTGAATGATTTTTCTTATTTTCGATGCTTACTAGTAAGCATAAGTTTTTAAGCTTGACTGAGCTTCCGTACGTGAGAGAGGGAGGCAGAATATAAATCCTTCTGTTTCTGTCTAAGCTCTTCTTTCCACACTCTAACGATCATGTCTCAGTTGGGATTTGTTGAACTTGCTCGTGCACGCTTCAACTACTAAAGTGTGGTTCCGCCCGATCTTTCGCAACATCCCCCCTTCTTTTATTTACCTATCACTTACTTTTCATATCACAGGGAAGAAAACATAAGAAATTTAGAGTAGATTCCAAGTATAAAAACAAAATACAAAAAAATAGCATCTTTAATTGATTAATGCTTCTGAAAGAGAGAACATTCGAAAAAACTCGTTTTCGGTTTGATTATGTATTACTCTACTCTCATCACGTTCAGGAAGATAGCATTAATAAAGCGTTTCTCAAACTGTGGGGCGCGTCCCCCTAGGGGAGCATGATAACTTTACGAGGGGGGGGGGCGAGTCTATTGAAGAGTCGATAACAGAAGATTATTTTTTTAAAAATTATTAATTTGCTGAAAGTAAGCAAACAAAATACATTCTGACATAATAAAAAATAAAATACACAGTTAAAAATGTATCAGTACTGTACAATGTATTTTATAACTAATTTTACAATAATAAGTTAAGAACCAGTTTTATAATTATCTGCGGCCCAGTGGGCTTGTCATTGATAAAATTATATACAAAAATTAACACTTATCTTGATAATTTTTGTACAGTTTATAATTAACTTCTTAACTGCTGATTAAAAATTACACGATTCCATGAATTTCCACGTAGGTGCTCGTATGTGATGTATTGGGGGGGAGGGTGGAAGAATTAATATAAATACAAAATCCTCTGAAATAAGTAAATCACAGAGAGCAGCCTCTAAGCTCTCACCCAAGCCAAAAAATCAAACAACTTTTTCGCCCAGATGAAGAACCAAAGCCACGCCTCCCGGATCCTATCATTCGACCAATCACCGTCATGCTACTCAGCAGAATGCAAAACACCACTTTCGTCATGCCCAACATCACAGACTATCCTGACATGGGATTGAGGACTGTTTTACAGTCCGGATGCTCAAAAAGTAACGCCTATTCAACGCCTAATAAGTAAATCCTTCGCAAACACTGTCAAGCTCCTTTTATTGCATTTCAAAGCCTTCGGAATAATTTTATGTATAGCAGTGCTCAGAGAAGATCGTACGTCGGAAAGACGTATATATACGTCAGAGACAATTAACGTCTTGGCTGAGCGAGAAGTTTACATACGCTGGTGGCCTTTAAGAGACTAAAGTCGTATTGTAGTTTTAAAGTCAAAGTATAGTGTTGTTGAATTCAATACACTGTTATTACCTTATTGGGTCGCAGATATTGAAAGTTTGAGAAGCACTGCATTAATATTTTTAAAGGTCGAAGGACGACCCACCCAATTGGATAGTGGTTAGTGATGCTGACTGTTGTGCGGAAGGGCCCCAAATTCGAATCTCGGAGAAGGATGCTTGAAAATGTATAATACGTGTGCTGTATGGGGGAGCTCTAAGTGTTCGGTGAGCCGAAAGTCCTCTCGAGCGAATGCTAAGCCAGAGGGAAAGGAAACCACCGAGGTGTAAGCCTTCAAAATTAGAGTGAAGTTGTACTACTACTTGCATAGTGCTCAGAGTTACGACCAAACAACAGACGCAATCTAGCCCCCCGCCCCATGCCACATTGAATTTCTTAAGTCCCAATCTTATGTTATTGTCGATCGGATTGTGGCCTACGAAGTAGCTGCAATAATATCAAAGTACTGAAAATATTTTTAACATCTGCAGTGCATTCCTATTAAAGAATGAAATTTTGAAAAGTTAAAAAATACCCTAATTCGACGAAATTTTCATTACAGTTTTATTTACAAGCCCGTTTTACTTACACCAGTATTAATACCTTTCTTTTAAATCAAAATATATTTTTTTCTATTATTAGTTCACATTCTCTCTTCATATATTTATATATCTTGTTCAAATTTTCAATTAATTCATTAATTAAATTCAATTAATTAATTTTAGTTTTACATGCGGGGGGGGAGGTGGATTTTACCACTTAATATTGGAATTCTGTCATATTACATACATATTTATATTATTTTTTTTTAAATAAATTTATTTGCAAAACTCTTCGTGCATACATAACATTAGGCTTACAGACGTAAGTGGTAACATCATTATAAAATTTAAAACAAAATTAAAAATGCATTGAAGAGACAAATGTAAAATAAAAGGAAGGGAGGAAATACACTAATGTAAAGAAAAGGACTATAAAAAACTTTAAAATCTCTATACAGTAAACAAATTTCCTTAATACATTAAGGCTTTCAGTACAATTGACCAAAAAAGACAAAACAGGTGACCTGGAAATATATAAACGTTTCAACTTCTTTTTAAAATTTCATCTTTTACAAAAATATAGATTACAATACAACAAGACATGTTCCGTGGTTTCAGCATCCAGACCGCAAGAACAAATATCATTACCAATTAAATTAAACCTAGATAAATAGCTCTTAAAATGTCCATGTACTGTTAGAATCTGGGATAACTTAAAATCAGTAAATAATTTCTTACATTTTAGCCGTTGACAAATGATCGAAAAAAACGTTTTTAGTTTCCAAAGTTTTAGGTGAAGCCCAGAAATCAGAGTTCCAGGCGGAAACAGTTCTTTCCCAAGCTAAATTCTTCCAATGGGACAATGGCACAGACATCGAAAGGTTCATACCTTGGCAAGTTGCCTCTTTGGCCAACTGGTCCGCTCTATCATTATTTATATTAATTGTATAATTATTTAATAAAAAGTAATTAAAATAAAAATTTTCTTTGTTGACCTAAGCAGGAATTGACTTTAAAAATTTTTTATATGACTTGTTTCTGTAGGAATGCACTATTAAATGTGTCAAAAGTTTAACTTTTAATAAACACATCAGAAATCTTTCTTATTAATAACTACTAATGCTTCTTGAATAAATTAAGTGGGAATCAGCGATATCAATTAACAAATTGTATCCATCGTAAGCATCAAAATACCAATACTTATCTTCAAAGCTTTTTATTAAACATTATATTGGATTTATTTACTTTTAATTAAAAACTTAAATAAAAAAAGTACAAGAAAATTTGCAGAATATGGGCTTTGAACTATCGGGTTGATCTTCTCATGCGACTTTAGTACCACAGAACTTCCAAAATTGAAAAATTCCAAGAAAAAAAATCTATTAACTATTAATATACTGAATGAAGTTAAGTATGCTTGATCAGTAAAGATGTATCATTATCATTTACAAAACGTTCTTTGTAAAATTTTTAAAGGAAGTCATTTTGGAAATCTATATCTTGGTTTTGTTATAAAACGCCGTATCTCAACTATTAAAAGAAAATATTGCTTAGTGTGTTAGTAAAACAGAAAAGCTTTTATTAAAAATATTTATTACTGATTGAGGAACGCAATTCGTCTAATTTTAAAAACTTATTAAACTTATTCATTAAAAAAAAATTATGAAATCAGAAACTAAAGAAAAGCAATTACAAAGCCATATTAAATTGCTTTCCTGTTCTTCAGGATTCAAATCACGAACGGAATTTAATTATTTCCGTCTCAAGTAATGAAACGTCAGTTAGAAATCAGTAGAATTCAAACTCATTGTAATTTTTTCTCGCGCATCAGACAACCTACCTATTATTTCACTATACGGGTATATTTGCAAATTGGATCAACACCTAATTATTTCATCAGAAATGAGTTAGTTGAACAGTGTAAAATGATGCATTTAAATACAATGACTCCAGAGGTTGCTGTTCCCTATCTTGGTAGCTCCATCCGTTTCTAAGTTAGAGGTAAAAGTTAGTGATGCGTTCACCTAATCCGCAGATAAAAACAAACGTGTTTATTTTTAACTTATGTTTATGCTCATGAAATAGGAATTCACAAATATTAAAAGGTTGCTTTAATAATGTTTGTACTAATAATTATTCCAAAGAAAATAATATTAACACTTTGGGGTGGGGGTGGGGAGATTATTATTTCAAAAGTTAATGGAATATTATACTGAAACGCTTCAAAAATTGAAAGTTCTATCATTTTATACTTGAGGTGATTCACTACGTTAGGCGCCGTGATTTTACAAAATCGTGTAATTGAATAATTTTTTCAATACTTAGTGTCAAGTGAATTAAGACATATATATATAAAATTGTTTTAAGAATATTACTATAATGCAAAATTATTTAAATGCAATTTTTTGGCAAAAATGAAAATATGACATATTTTTAAAGCATTCTCCTTTTACGAAAAATGCTTCTATAATAATATTATTTTGCCTAATTATAACTAGGATTTTTGAACTATTATGTACGAGTGGATAACCTCATATTTGAATACATCAGGGTAGAAAAATTTTAACAAAAAAACACCGATCGTTATATCAATTGATCGTAACTCTGAAAATAATGTGAATTTTTCAAAACTTTAAATTCAGTTTCTGAACAGAAGTCTTAGCTATATATATATGTATATATATAGAGAGAGAGAGAGAGAAAGAGAGAGGTAGACAATATATTTTTTTATAGAAGCAATTTTCGTAAAAGGAGACTGTTTTGAAAATATATCATTCTATCTTCGTTTTTTTCCAAAAATTGCATTTAAATAATATTTTTCTTGTGATAATATTCTTCAGACAACTTTATATGAGTTTCAATTCAATTATCACTAAATATCAATTTTTTTTCATTTATATGTTGTTGTTTTTTTTAAATTATAGTTCCGATTGTAGTCAGTAACTTTGTGCAAAAAAGTTCTTTCACAGAATAAACATTATAGTTTTTGCATATTGGCATTATTTTTTTGCTTTAGTTTAATGTATAGCGTAATAGTATATTAACTCTTCTATGGATAAATTAACTTATAAGGTGTTTAATTTCTTATATCTAAATTATACCTCGGAAACCTTTATTTTAACTTTGTGTAAAAGAAACTCTTGATATGCATTGTTGAAAAAGTTCTGCCCTGAATATGAAATGACATGATTTTCCCAAAACTTTTGAAATTCAGTATATAATAATAATGCTACACAAATGCAGTTTGTAACTATATATACGTTTAAAAATTTGCAATGAAATGTATTAACCCTTCATCTACCGACGTTACTTATAAGTACCACCAACTTTAAAATTACATAGAATTACAATTTTTACGAATATTCTGATGATACTTAGCAGGAATATTCTTTGAAATCCTCTCTTCCAAGATATATTGCAGCACGGGTTCTATGATGTGTATTTTAGCGGGGAAGACGAATAGTTTTATATCAGAAATTGCGTTTTCGGCTGTCGGCGTTTTCAGCGGATTGTGAAGACTATCATTTTTGTCCCGAAAAAATAGCTAATGTCAAAATTTAAGTGTCCTAATTTTTTTGTATATTAATGAAGACCTTAGAAAACGATTTGACTACGTATTTTAAGTGGACAGTGCATATAATTAATTTTACAGCTGAATATCTTTAATTAATTAACTAGCCCTAACGGATTAAATTTCCCTAAGTTGAGTATTTTGTTTATGTATATACCTTAATTTTCAATGTAGTGATCCAAAAAAATATTGCATGAAAAAAATTTCAGTAAATCATAAAGCGGTAGATAAAGGGTTAATAGCAGGCCGAAAACGAAGTTATATTAGTAATATAATCGTTGTCTGATAGGAAGGACAAGTAAAAGAAAAAAAAAACTGAGACTACATTTTTTGTAAGATTGGTAAGATGAAACGTGTCATAATAACACGTGTTCGATTTTATTTTTCCATTGAATGCATACCTTACCTGAACGTCTTTAAAATTCCAGCTGCAGGCCGGTTCCAGAGTAGGAATGACATTATCGAATTAAACGTTTCATTCCTTTGGAAGGTTTTTGACCGATCAGTTGCCCTGCAAAAAACATTTCAAGAAATTACTTTACATATTACCATTTTTTGTGCACTTGGTGGAATAAATTAAAAAAGATTGCATTCTCTTGACATTTTTCATGTCTTCAATAAGGCGATTACAGACCTGGAAGGGAAAAGATTCGAGATTATTTGAACCAAGACTAACAATATATACTTGGTGTTTACACAATTTTTTTGCATTGATATTCAGCATACATCCTGACTTGCACTTAGAATATCCTTCCTAACCGTTAGGTTACTCCACTTATGTTCTTATAAAGTCACGAAACAAATTGAGAAAAGCTTGGATTTATCGGTTTATAATTCAGATATTTGTCATATTACACATTTTTTTTAGGATCAACAACTTAAAATGTTATTTTAGTGTTAACATTCCTACATTAAGGCTACGGAAACATAAAGTTTACGCATCTTTTAAGAAAACGTTTTCACCCATCATTTTAGAGTTAACGGTTAAAATACAATATGGTTTTTGAACAGCTTAATAGTTGCACAGCATTTTGGAGACATTTGCTTATAATTCAGAATATTAAACGAATTGCTTGCTTAAAATACATTTTCGGTAAATATGTAATATTAATAATGGAACACTTTGCCTTAAAATATATGTAACATATGCCGTATAATTCCGTATAGAAGCCTAGAATTTTTGGAATTTTTTTAAAGTTCAGGCAAGGGAGTCAGCTTATTAACGGATTAACTGGTCCACTAATCTCGAGAAAAAAACATATAGCTAAGAAAAAACTTTTATTTAATATTTTCGTTAGCTATGCAAAGGCAATTTTAATTTTTTAACGTTTTTTTTATCGAATGGAATTTTTATTCTAAAAGGAAAAGTGAGTCACGTAAATCCTTCTAGTTTGGTTAACTTCTTAGCCAACAAAAAGGTAAGACATTTTGCTATAAGGAATTGCAACATTCAAGTTTGTTTTCAAAGCATAACATTCGAAACTTTCAGCTTTAAAAACGAATAAAACTTAATTCTTAGATTGATATAACGATGTTGATCTACATCGTCTGTTTAAAACCTCATATATCTTTATGTAGCAACTTCTTTTCACAGTGTTATTTTTTTTTTTAATTTTACTAAAACTATTTTATCGTTCAAATGCAACTAGAATCTTTTACACTTTATTTCTTCATCTGTGACAATTGTAATTGATGACGCGCTGAGTGTAATTTCATTTCCGCGGGTGTAACGAATTACAATTATTTGCGTAAAAAGTAATAAAAACATACAGGAAAAATTGTTTTCGGACAAAAACGAAAAATGTAACGAATAATATTTATATTTTTGCATATGCTGATAAATTTAAACGAGAAAAAAAAGGTAACTTTTTTGTGTGATGTATAAATACATCACTACACGAAAAAAAAGTACCGTAAAATCCAGCGTATAACGCGCACCCATACTTTCAAGCTGAGATTTTTAATTTTTAGGTGTATTCGCCGTATACCGTCCCCCCCTCCTTTTTTTATGAAGGAGCCTGAAATGTATATATGCAATGCTTATATGTTTTGAAATCATTTAAGGTATCCGACTACGTTCGGAACCGTGATTTTGCAAAAGCGTATAAATGGATAATATTCATGATATTTAGTGTCACTTAGATTAGAAATCGTATATAAAATTGTTTTAAGAATATCATTACAATAAAAATTATTTAAGTACAATATTTTGACTAAAAATGAACATAGAATGACCCATTTTCAAAATATTCTCCTTTTACTTAAAATTCTTCTATTATAATAATATTTTGTCTGTATATATCTCTGACCTCCGTACGAACTTCAACTAGAATCTTCGAAATATATAACTTAGAAGAGGGTTTATTCATGTTTTACGACAACAGAGGGGAGAAATTTTAAGGAAAAAAACGCCAATAATTATATCAATGGGTTGTAACTCTGAAAATATTGTGAACTTTTTTTAAAAAAAATAGTTCAGACTCTCTGGAGAAGTCTTTACTTTATATTCGCACACACACACACAAAATATTATTATTTTAGAAGCAATTTTTATAAAAGGAGAACATTTTGAAGAAAGATTATTTTAATTTAATTTTATGCCAAAACATTGTATTTAAATAAATTTTTGTTGTTAAAATGTCCTTAAAACAATTTTATACATGTAGACTAATCTAAGTGGCACTAAATATCATGAAAATTATCCATGTATGCGCTTTTTAAAAATCAAGGTTCCGAACGTACCTTAATCGAAGTATTATCCTTCACATTTCAAAAAAAATATAGTATACTTCTAGAAAAAAAACCCCTTAAAGTTCATTAGTTACGTCATTTCCTTTAAATGAACAATATTGCGATCTATTTATAAGTCTAATATTTTTTATGCTCATCTTTTTTTTTATTTTTGAAGCTATCATTTTTTTATACCCGGCGTATAACGCGCACCCTTAAATTTCGATCTTATTTTTTTGTGCTCTAAGTGGAAAATATACAAAAAAAAAAAAGTTACAGTAAAATCCGGCGTATAAGCACAAAAGAGATCGAAAGAGCACAGAAATAAGATCGAAATTTACAGGTGTGCGTTATACGCCGGGTTTTACGGTAATTTTTTTTTTTTTTTTTTTTTTGTATATTTTCCATTAATTACCATCAATTTCCCGATAGATTCCATTTTTTTTTAAAGAAGTTTATGTATTTAAAGGTTAAGCTATTTAATACGAAATTAAATTTTCTATATTCTATTCGAATGAAATCCCAGTTACACATTAAATCAAACCAACATTAACGATAAATATCTAATGCTGAATTCATTCGAAAAACTCTTATTATTACATTTGTTTATGATTATTAATTCCAGCAGCACTTGAAAAAAGGAAGCTTATGGTCAGCTAAGAAACCAGTAACGAATGAGTGCATTCACCCTCGCATTCATAATCGGTGAAGATCTAATCATTTGTTTAAGATAATCATCTTTCCTTGGCACATCTTCGAAATGGGAAGGAACTCTGTGGTTATGTTGTGTCAAATAATAGGGTGGAGAATAAGAAATCCGTTACCATGCGCTTTCACCTTTCATTCATATCTTACGCGAAAAAAAAATCCTGCACTGTCTTATACACAATGATAACAACCTTTACTCCGTTAGATACTATTTTTATCCCTCTGACATTTTAATGGTAGATGCCTTATTGATGTTTACACGGTCAGCGAATGTTTGGCTAAATTGTTTTGTTTTGCTTCCATAAAGAGTTGGGATTTGCGAAATAATACCAGCATGATTCAATTAAACTTCTTTCTCACTTTGCTTCAGATTTATTTGGATTGAAATAAATACGAAAGTAATTTTAGCGTTTATTTATTTATTTTGTATAAATTCCATGTAATATAATTTTATGTGTATTTTAATTATTAAACTAAATGCAAATAAAATATTCTAAATAGCATAGTAGAAAAAAATATGAAAAAAAAAAGTTATATTTTACAATTTTAATCATGAATACTTAAGATGATTCAGTTGATCTTTATTATATGGATATACAATTACAACTAATTTAGATGTTTAAAGAATAAACTCTTGTGTTTCGACCTTATTCTACTATAAGTTGAATATGACCATGGTAGCCTGGTGGCCATGGTCACGAAATAGAGGCCAGGGTTGTAGAGTCCCGAGTTTGAATACAAGTGCCACTGAAGGCCCACCAAAATTTGCTGAGGGGGATGCCAACGCAGGTGTTTTTCTCATCACTTGACCCTGACTTAAAATTATTGGGTCCTTCGCCAACAGCCCTAGTGCAGCATCGAAGTAACTCAAATCAAGTAAGACTGAAAAAAGTTCAGAGAAATTACTAGCAGAAGTTAACAATGTCTCTAAATATTTCGGATTAAAAGAAATAAATAGTTCTTAGACTTCTATGTTTATTAATATAAAATTATTGAGTACAATATGCTAAATTATATTGAACATGTGTTGAGGAGAAAGAGAACCAACTAATTTAATCATGGAGAACACACCTTTGTTTTTGTTCAATTCTTTCTAAAAAGGGACCTCAACTGAAGTATCCCAACTTTCTTTCACAGTCTTCGATCCCAAGAAATAAAAAGAGGAATATTCTAACATTTCAGTTTAGTATCCATGAAATTTTATTTTCCACTTGATTTATATTACTCAAGTCTTCGTATGATGCATTTTTCTGTAACAATGTGTGTGCATTTATATATCTAAATCAATATATCGATATATATATCTATATGTGCATATCGGGTGCGCCAAAAGTTCGTTTAAACTTTAAAAAAAAGCATTAAAAAAAAGGAAGAGATGATGATTAAGAAGTGCGGTTCGCAAGAAAAGTGTTCCAAGGAAATCAGATTTTTTTCGACAGCAAAAGTATTTTTAGTCATGCCTGTATCAAATCAAAGAAATGTGTTATCTGTAATACGCTCCATGTAGAATGGCGCGCCTCCGTACTATACCAATCCATTAAAACGATTCCTACAGATTACCTTTGGTGAAGACAAATTGATTGGTTGAGGTTAAAAGGTCTCATGGCCGCCTTGGTTGTGTTGGACAATGTTCTGGAGGTATGTTGAACAGTTGTTATTGAAAGAATAAATTAATGCAGTGAACTATTGTCCTGTATATTGTCTTTCAAATTTTCCGCACTCTATACCAATGATATTTTTAACTAAAAATGTTTTTGCCACAAAAAAAAGAAAAAAAAAGTTTCTAGTGATCACTTTCTTGCAAACCGCACTTCTGCATCATCAATTCTTCTTTTTTTATGTTTGATTTTTAAGTTTAAAAGAATTTTTGGTGCACCCTTTACTTATATGTATATACCTTGTAATGGATGTGTAATATATTTCAATTTGAAATATATATAAAAGAAACAAAAAAATTCTCTTAAAGAGCATTTTGATTTTTGCAAAATCATCTACTAAACTCTAACTTATTTCCTAATTTAAGTTTCAGAAGTAAAGTGAATGTAGAAAATTTTTAAATTCACATGATTAAAAACTCATATCTCTTTTTTAAACCTATGCCTTAAAAATATTATCAGTATGATACCTTATGCAACAACACTCATACATTCAAATGATACATAATGCAAAGACCTCCTATCTTTCGAATAAATGGGCTCAATATATAATTTTTGCAACCTTTGAAAAAGCACAACCCTTTGGTCCAGTGTTTTAGACTTAAAGCGTTCATTACAAGTATAGAACAACATTCTCAAGTACACTTCCACACCGGTGTTTTTGGTCGGTGACAACAATAGAATTCGGTTCGATGAACAAAACTAAACATTTGCATTTGGAGTAATACTTTAAACACTTGTCCCAGAAACGCCCATTGAAACCGCTCATTAAAGAACAAAGTCACGTGAATTCCTTTGTCTGCCTTCACTTCCCGTACAATGCCGGCGTTTCTTTTCTATAGACAGAGACCACCACTTTTTTTAGAATGAACCAAATGCAATGATGCAGTATTATTAGTCTGTCTAATTCCAATTCTGTGATCACAGTCCTTTATTTCCGAATTTTGTTGAAAGACGTAGCTATTCAGGTTAACGATATTTCATTGTGAGTTCTTATCAAAAGATTCATTTATTTTTTTGTTTCTCACAAGCAAGCGAATATTGAATAACGATAGATTATTTCGGATTAGAGTTCTCTATGAATAAATTCTTTGCATCAGGTGTATTGTAAGTGATAAGAAAGTGTTCTACTCTAAAACGCAAGAATAGGTAACGGTAATTTAGATAGTATAGTTTGATATCTCTTGAGTTAAAATGTAATTTTGAAACACGTCCTACTTTTTAAAACTTCAGGTGAAATTTCAAAATTTTATTTTTACTTTCAATGCTTACGTAAATTTAATTACAAGCACAAAATACGATTTAGGTTTAAATATATATATATATATATAAACCTAAATCGTATTTTGTGCTTGCTTAAATATTGCTTAAATCAGAAATACCCAATTAATTTTATTAATAGTTATATGAATACAGCTATTCAAAATAGTTAGGATTAAAAATTATGAGACTGTGATAATAGTTTATTACTATAAACTTAAATATTTCATAGTTATAGTTATCTCCATAATCTAATATTAGATAAAATTACTTATTATTATTTTATTCATATTTACTCTAGTATTATTAAAGGTATGCTATAATTTGCAACTCTTATTAATTTTTATTTCCATTCTTTTTGTACTTTTGTTAAGTACTACATTTCAGCCCTTCACATGATTTAAATTTGCATTAGGGTCCACAATCTGGCAATAACTTATTTATTGCACTCAGATTTAGCGCGGGCTTTGCATCTGTAAGTGCAATTTTTAGGTAAGTTACCTCTATCTAGTAATGGATTTAGATATTCCTATCCATTATTTTCAATTGGTTTTTGCTCAGTGCTATTTAAATAAAGGGGGAAGGTTGGCTGGCCAAAAAACATGTTCAACCCCCACTTTTATATAAATTATTTTATATATTAGCTGTCCTAAGTCAGCAATGTTTATAACACTGCAGCATCCATTTTATAATTTTCAATCTCGGTTACTCATATGTCCTTCATTGTGTGATTTTCCTACTGTCTATGTGTTTTTCGAATGTGATTGTTGGATGTTATCTCTTGTTTGTGGAGAATAAGCCTCTCTCTATATATATATAATAATGAAATTCATAATTCATGTAAATGCACACCTAGCCTTATATTTAAACATCATCCCAATTAAACTAAGTTTCGCTTTTCTGGAATTTTGAATTATCCAAATACGAATGATTATTTTTTAAAATACATTACTTACCATCAGTTTTGTTACTTATTTTTGTTGTGCTTTTTTATATCATTTTAAAATTAAGTGCTTGTCTTAAAGTTTTAAATCCCCATTTTATGCGTCTTTCGTTTTTTTTTTTAACTTTTACGTGAAAGGAAAGTTTGGGAAAAAGATATGTTTCAATATTATACTAACAACTTCTTGATATATAATGATATATGAGAGCCGTCACATTTATTTAATGTGCTTATTGTAGACTAACTAAAACTGTTTTCGGTGAACTTCCTGAATCATGCTTCGATTATATTTTGTTTCGAATGCTTAAGGTTTTCTAGTCTTCTCAGAGGTACCCCGGCAACAAAATCGAATCACCAAACCAACAAAGGAGCACAATAAAAAAAATTCATTCAGCATATTATTTTATAATGTATTACTTAATTATTGTTCATTAAAGTTATATACCAGCCTGATTAATTATTATATATTAATGTAAATTACAAAATAAAATATTCTGCTTTTAAGCTTACACACCACCAAACTAAACAGTATTTTTTGGACTCAGCAAATTCCATTTTATTTGCATGTCAAGGGCTGGTAATTAATATTTGGAAATGTAATTGATTCTTATATTCATTTAATTTTTAACTTTAATTTAACAATACAAAATTACTTTCACTTTTAAACTATTAAGTCGATTATGATTATTCAAACAAACTTCGTTAGTTAAATAAGTATATAATGCGCTAAGATTTTAAAAATGTTTGTATTTTTCCTAAAGATGAGTTGAAAAAGTTTTTGAAGGCCACTGTTCTACACCAAGAAAAAAGGCGGCAGTATTATAAGAAATTTTCCCATTTATTAGATTTGGCTTTGTAGAATCCCTACATTTTTGTGCTGTAAATCAGGAATTTTACATTCACCTAAGCAATTAAAAATTTAAAAGCTAATTGCAGAAAATCATTGGGACAACTTTCTGCCACATTAGAAAGAACTAGAGTTAGTATTTACGTCAAAGTATTTCACGGATGATATTCCTACTGGTGCAAAAAAAAAATGAAACCCAACGAGATTCTGATTTTGTAAAAGAAATTCCTGAGATAAACCAGTAATAAAAGAGACCAGATACCAGTTTAATGAAAATCAAATATCACTTTCTATTGCCCCTTGTTTTAAAAGCAGTCATACAAAGACTAGTATTTATTTATTTTTTTTCATTTACCTAAAATACCTAGGGTTAGTAAATTAATGATAAAACTAAAAACTGTATATATTGTTTATTTCAGTTCCTTATATTTTATAATAGAATTAAAAAATATCATTTTTTTTCAATTCTTTAAAAAAATATATGCAAAGCATGTGGCATTCTACTTCTTAAATTTTAACTTTATTATTTTCTATTTAATTATAATTAAAATTGACTCTAGCAGTAAGATTTTTTTGTGTATATCATTAATAATAAATAAAAATTTGTGAGAATGATTCTTATTTTTATGTTAGTAGCAATTGCACGAAAGAGACAGATATGCTGGTACAACCAGGTACTGGCAGATTTAAAGATTGCTCTAGCGTCAAATATCATTCGGACCGATTTAATCTGCATCTTTTTTAGCTATGTATTATTAAGGTATTTCTTCTATGATTTCTACTCACATTTGCTTATCTATTTTTTTCTCGTATTGCTCAAAGGAAGGAAGTTGCGGCTTTTCTTCTAATAACAGAACATGAATACCCTACTACTCATTAGTATCACTTAGCCATCTTCACTGAAACTTACTGATTGCGTCTGTGGTTTTGAGGAAGCAATAGATCGAAACCACTTTTTTTGGTGTAGAATTTCCTCCCGGACATTATAATGTACCTTTCACTAAGCGGAGAAAAATGGTTTAGAATCTTAAAATCATTTCAAAATTATATCATGTCATTCTTCACTCCACAAAAATTTTGTTTTTCGTTCGACGTTTTTTGTTTTGTTTAACTTAAGGTATATTTTGCAGTTGATTCAAATGGTTGAATATCTCGCATCAAAATCGTTTCACTCAGATTTTTAACAATTCAGATTCTTTATGAAATCTCCATGAAAATTATTTGACAATTTTCTGAGTAAAGTGCTTAGTGTTTGTTAAAGAGGCTCAAAAGTGTTCATGTTAAGAGTTTAAGGTATCCGACTATGTTCGGAACGGTGATTTTAAAAAAGCGCATAAATGGATAATGTTCATGATATTTAGTGTCACTTAGATTAGAATACATATATACAATTGTTTTAAGGACATTTTGACAAAAAAAAAATGATTTAAATACAATATTCCGGCAAAAAATTAACTTAGAATAATCTTTTTTAAAAATATTCTCCTTTTGTGAAAAATGCTTCTATTACAATAATATTTTGTCTGTATATAGCTCAGACCACTGTACAGAGGCTCAACTACGATTTTTGAAAAATTCACATTATTTTCAGAGTTACAACTGATTGAAAGAGGTCTGAGCTACATACAAGCAAAATATTATTATAATAGAAGTATTTTTCACAAAAGGAGAATGAAAATGGGTCATTCTATGTTCAATTTTTGTCAAAATATTGTACTTAAATAATTTTTTATTGTAATACTATTCTTAAAAAATATTCATATGCATTTTCTATTCTAAGTGACAATAAATATCATAAATGTTATCCATTTACACGCTTTTGCAAAATCACGGTTCCGAACGTAGTCGGATACCTTAATCGTTCTTTAATTCTAAGAACAAATGTGTAGTTTTCAATTTAAAAGGAATAAAAAAAGCGACTACTTTTTGTTATAAATATAGGATACTAATCAGAAATAAAGGATATACGATGAAGCTCCATGCTACAATACCTAAGCTTAAATCCAGACTCGGTTTATCGCTATCAATATCAACGATTGTACATCAGAACTCCAACAGTTCCCACGTGCGGCCTCAATTCAATTAAAGTATTCTGTTTCTTATCTATCATTCAATCATCTATCCAGAACACTTACAAAATAAAATTAAAAAGTGCAATTAGTTTAAGTTAATACCTATTTGAGTGAACTGCATATAATTTATTAGGTTTGCTGAAAGTTAAACAATAGATAGAATTTTGAGTTCACCTATTATTCAGGTGGAAAAAAAATAATAACTCATTCAAGAAAATTGTTCAAGCAATGTGTTAGCTTCACCTACAAAAAGCTTTATTTAAATACAAGTTTAAAAAAAACAAAATTTTATTTTGTGTATCATTTTTAATTAAACAGTCTCCACATTGAAACAATACACAAAGCATAAACTATGTTTCCTCTTTCTATATAAACCAAATACATAACTTCAATTGCTTTTCCACTTTTTTTCTCAAATCCTTATTCTCTCTCGGTCCTCTATTTTATTCCAATCCCACTACATGCACCGATAAATTAATATACAACAAAAATTCTATCCAACAATAGCAATAATTTTTTAAAAACTCAAAACCTTTTGAAACAAATGATACTTCATCGCAACACCAACTTCATTTAGATTCTGCAGGAATGAGTCAAAATCCTTAGTACAACTAAATGCAATGTTTCGTGTCTGGGAAATAGGCTTTTGTAAGCAGGAGAAGCCTAGGTGACCGCTTCGCTCTACTAAGTAAGGGAGGTCTGGTCGTATTTGCACGCGGATTTCTTAAAGCCCCTTTGGCTGCTCTACAAAGAGCTCTTTTGTGCTTTCATCAGCCACGGACACGCGTTTTGGACCAGTGATTCAATCAGCACATTGCGTGTGTGTGCGGTTTCATTTTAGAACAGTAATTGACTTCAGGTAGGTACTTCAGGTCTACGATCGCTGTAGATTAATTCAATGATCGCTCCATGTAGACTTCTTTGTTTTGACTGCTTAAAAAGGAACAAGACGTTCAATAAATGGGAATTTTTTTTTTTTTTTGCTTAAACATTCTCTGCTCAAGCGTGTAAATTTTAAATCACCGGAAAATGGTATTGCGTTAGAGTATTATTAACTATTTGTGCAGCTTGCCTGAAAAAAGAAAATAATAGAATTCGCTAAGCAAATTGCAATATCTTGAAGCAGTTTACTTGACGTTAACTAGCGGCTAGGAGTAAAAGTAACCACATGACGTTTAGAGATAAAATCTAAAAATATTATATCTAAAGAAATCTGAAAGAGTAATTATATTGTTTTGACGCCGTTTCTCTCTTGAGGTATTCAGATGTTAATCTTGGATATTTTAATTTCTTTTCAAGAATATTTTATGTGACTGTCTGGAAAAAGATTAAAAACGTGAAAAGAATACAATTGTAACAAGGTGAGATATAAGTATGCTTTATCTTTGACATAGCAGTCGAGACCAAAATAATTAATTTCATATTTTCTTTGCATTTCATGATATAAACTTAATGCACACAGTATAGGTACTAACACGAATTTTTCACGTGTAATTCAGTAAAAATTGATACACAAGTATACAAGGATACAAGTATATGGATACAAGTATTCAAGGATATGGATACAAGTATTCAAGATTTGGATACAAGTATTCAAGGATATGGATACAAGTATTCAAGGATATGGATACAAGTATTCAAGTATATGGATACAAGTATTCTTAATTTTAGGTTCATGTCTTTGGTTTTGTATGCATTTGATGTATTTTAATAATTATACAGCATCTACACCAGAGGTTCACAAACTATTTTGTCTCATAGACCCCTTACCACGTTTTTCGGCTTTGAGTAGACGCCTGCTAACAAAATAGTGAGTTTTGTCGAATTTATCAGTTTAAATGTCACTTTGATAGATGATATAGAGCTACTTCTTACTTTAACGAATTAAATTTCTAACTAAAGTGAATCAGAATTTTTAAAACTTAAGAAACGCGTGTTAAATAAATTTAATTTAATTAATACATAAAATAACTGTTCAACAAACAAATGCTTTAATGGGAGGGATGAATCTGGTTCATCAATAACAAATTTTTAACGTATGCCATCAATCTTGTCCTAACTCCAACCTAACCCTAAATCTTCTCAGTGAACAGTGTCCAGTCTTTTTTTTCTCTCCTTTATTATGCTGTGGTATTACATAGTCAAAGCATTCTCAAACCTAGATTCAAAATCTGAATAAAGAACATTTAAATGTTGAACATAAGTGAAAACGTAAATTTTCTGGCAGATTGTCTGTGGCAAATTGAGAAACTGGGCAAATTCGTTACGTCCAATATTATACTTCTTAAGCTTAATTTTGGAAAGAAACACTACATTGATGGTTCTTATTTTAATAAAATTTATTCTGTCACCCTTGTAATTGCAAATAAACATCAATAAATTCAGTAAATAAATCTATTAAATAGGTAAAATCTGGTTATCACTCGATTAAATTTTCTTCTAAAATTAATTCCCGATCTGGTTTACTGACAGCCACTATCACAGACCCCCACTTACAACTCACAGACTCCCAATTACATCTCATGGACCTCCAAATTATATTTTCGCTGACGTGGACCCCTTGCAAGTCATCATGGACCCCTGGGGGTCCATATAGATCACTTTGGGAACCACTGATCTACACAAATTATATTCAAAGTTTTCATGAAACTAACATTATAAATATCATCTATATTATTTTTCTCTCTGAAATGTCTTTCAATAAACGGCTCTTTGAAATCAAGTTAACTACATTTATTCTTTTTTGTTGTGGAGGGGAGGGATATTTTTAAATGTCTACAAAAGGCCATAGTTTGGAAGTATCTTATTAAAAAAGGGCTTATTTTAAAGAAATCGGAATGATAAATGGGAAATGTTTCACAATGTGAAAGAAATAGGAAAGTAAATGTGAAACAATAAACAAAGCCATTTCTTATTCCCTTTTTACTTCAATTAGAATAGGGTCAAGCTTATCATATGAACAAAAACCGGGCACACAATGAAACTACTTCCAGGCATACTGTCAACCAGGATGCTTATCTACAAGTTTTTCCGCTGCAATACCTGTTGGACCATTTTTGACCGGTAAAACAGCGCAAAGAAGTAACTACTCCTTATAAATAAATAGGCTTTGGAACACAAATGAAAATTAACAAAGGAGCTAGACAGGAATGATTAATTGTTGATAGAAATGACTTTTTTCTTCGAAAACTGAAAGGAAAAAATGTTTCATATAAGATTTTAAAAGAGATAATCAATTCTAACAATAACTAGAGTTTACATAAATCAGTTCTAAGGAAAGAGTTATTAAAAAATTTATACACTAGTAAAGTTAAAAGTAACTACACTGAAATGAAAAGTTAAATTAACGATTTCAGCTTGAAATTTATATTGAAATTAAAAATATTTCTAATGTTACTGAAGAGATTTTATTTAAAAATAAAGATTTGACACAGTATATACCGAATCAAGAAATTCTCTGCTAAATACCTCGGAATGCCAAATGCTTCTACTTCTTCATGTTTTAGTGAAAGTTGGTTGCATCTTTTTTTTTTTTTTTTTTTTTGAAAATTTCTTCTCTACTCTTCCCGAAAAAAGTAACAGCATTAACAGAAAATTAATTTTGGGTGCGAAATCATTTTTTTTTTAGTTTTAATAGTATTAATGGATTCTTAAAATAAATATCCGAAATGAATTACGTAAAAGAACTGCCAATCTGAAATTTAGCAATTGAATGAGTCTTTCAAAGAATCTTAGAGTGAAATAAAAAGTACTAACTCGAACACAAAAACCATTATAAATTTTAATATGCAAACTATCACTAATTCTGGGGTACTGAGTATATAAATCAGAATAACATTATTAATTTGAAAGTATCCACCTTATCTTATCTAAAATTAATTTTGAATGAATGTACATGAAATTTTCCGAATTATTTTGAATAATTTTTTAAATGACGTGCAAATTAATTATCTGCAACTCCTTGGAAAATTATAAAAGAGCTAATTAAAAGAGCAAAATTTTATAATTAATTGCTGTAAATGGTTAAGTCAAGACAGTTTAATTATTTAAAGTACTACTGAAATGTTCTTTACTACTCAAAACAACAAACCGAATAAAAGATTTTGTAATCTGAAAATTTCTGATTGCTTTCTTCATTTATTTTTAATTATATTTTTTGTGAGTTTAATTTCTATACTCATATCAAAATTTTCTCCAAATATTATATCTCGTATTTTCGTGCAATTATGTAAATTTAATTACTTGATCTTTGGTTTAATCTTTTTATCCATTGAATGTAAAATTGTATGTTGTGGAACTACATACGATTAAAGATTATATAAATTAATGATTGAAAATTTGAACAAGATATATATATAGTGTGTGAACTAATAGTAGGATTTGAAAAAAGCAGCTTGAAAGTATAGGTGCACGTTATACACCGGTGCGCGCGTTTTACTCTAGATTTTACGGTAATAAAAATTATACTTGAAAATGATTAACCAAAGAATTTAAAATGAAATTTTCGTGGCTTTATTTTTGGAGTTAAACTTATTCTTATTTCCTATTCTGTAAAAAAAATCTTTCATAATCATCCTTTAATTATGATTAGGAAACATTTTTTTTTACAAAATAGGAAGACAGAAGACATTTTACAGAATTACCATATATTATGATTTTAACAATATTTACTCATTACTTTTTCATAAAGCAGAAATGAGGAAATGTCAGAAAGGACTTAACCGAATCCGAATTTAACCTCATTTTCCCGAATTTGTTTCCCTTCTTGTTGTTTCATAAAGAGTGAAGGATTACATCATGAAGTTCTTCCTTGATGCGAAAGTAGTGAAAAGAACAACAAAGAATGTCCTGAGGACAGAATAGAAGAGATGAGTACTCGTCAAGTGTCAAAGAATTTTATGTGTCAATAACTTGTTGGTGTCTTCCATTTTCGTGTTTTCTCTTGTTAATGGGATCAGCAAACAATGAGAAAAGAAAGTTGGGTCTGAATAATCTTTGAATAGAATGCTGGGCTTTGTGATTTAAGATCCATTGCATTGTGAAAGTAAATATAAAATGCGCTATAAATTTTGTTTTATTCTTATAAAATCCACAAACATAAACCAATAAATACTTTTAGCTGAGTACTAACAGTAGTAAAATAAATCAATGCTTCAGATAAGGATGGAGTTGATTTTGTTGATATTAAGTTATCGGACAGAATGACCTTTCGAGTATTATTCAGGGTTTCGGTTCTCTTCTTTCTGTCTTCCCATTTTTTCTTTTTTATTCTTTTTAAATAACATTAACTCGCATGTATGAGTGTACGATGTACGTTTATTTGAAACGTGTGTGTGTATAATTAATAATCCTATATTAAACTGCCATAAATTAAATGAAACCAAGCAATAAATAGGAATGTTTCAAGACAATATAGGTCAAAATCAAGATAACCACAGTATAATAATAGTAAAATCTTAGCCTCAGGAACTGAGGGTATAGGGTTAAGTATATTCTTAAGACCAGCCAACCTTCCCCTATGTTTGCCTATCTTATTAAGCTGTTATAAATAGAAAAGAAGAGTAAGAACAAGAATCCATAAAACTATTTAAGTTAAAAAGCATAATATTAGAAGAAGAGTACTATATATATATATATTAGTCACTAAAACCAAATACCAATAAAAAAAAATTTTGTAACGTAGATGTATACCAAATTATAGCTTGAATAGAAAATAAACAAAATGGATATTGATAGCTTAAATACACATCAAGTTATTTTAAATATTGCTTGTTTAAAATGCCGGATCTAGTTTAATTCAACCAACGCTTCTCTAGAAAGTTTGGTTTAGATTCGTGTCATTCCATGTTCTTTTAAACAAAGGTCAAATTACGAGGAATATATCTGAGCTATAACATAATTCTATTAGCTTCTACACTGTATCATGAGAAAAGATTTGGAAATAATATTCCAGATTATACCGAATGCTATGTATTTGATGAAATCAGGACTCTAAACTTCAGTCTATACGAACTTTAAATTTATTTCAGTGGACTAAACTCTTAAGGGAAAAACCTCAATAAAATTCCTTTACGAAATTACTGTGCAAAATTTAACTGACGGTTTCTGTTGTTATGCAAGAATAAGATTAAAATACCTTTTTAATGGGGTAAGAAAACAATGAAAAAAGCAAAGTATTCATAATTAATATATTTAAGATTCGTTACTGTTCACTATAATAAATATATTTTATTTGTATATATTTTATTTTTGTGAGAATTATATCTATTCCTTTTTATTTAGTCTAAGCTTTATAAATTCATAATAATAAAATGTGAAAGCGTTCAACTACATATAATTAATAACTCATATTTTATAAATAAAAGAAAGAATTTTGAATTTTATTACCTGGTTAATGATATGTATACTAAGTTTTAAGCTCATTTGATCCTTATATTTCTCACATTGTAAAAAAATGTGAAAGCTAGGAGAATTAAATAAAAGTATCCTTCTCTTTTAAATTTTATACTCTTCTCATCATTTACCTATTGTTGAAGATTAAGGAATTCGTCATAAATATCCTATTTCATTTTTAATGTGAAATGCTTATTAAAAAAGTCAAAATATCTTTTAATTCATTGTTCTAATCTCTGAGTAGTAATTAGTAATAAATATAAATGAGTTAGAAATATAAATGCATACCAACTGACAATTTAAGTATTTAAAGAACTATATAATTTTATATAGGAACACTAAAAAAACATTGACATGCCTTGATCAAAATAGATACTTAATATCTATAAAATTGCATGTTAGATGTCGCTAAGTAAACACCACATCACTCAAAATCAGTTTTTAAAAGCTATCAAACCAAAAGAACTACCTATATTAATTTTCTAAACAGCTAGAGCTACTTATATGTTTTTGTTGATTTCTAAGGCGGTTTCCTTTGCACTGTCATTCTCATCAAATACAGTCTCAATCATTTGATGGTGTTTTTACCCTTAATTACTCTTAGCAACGTGAAAAGAATGTTCGGTATTTAATAACAGGGGAATAAATTCCCTACATATTCTTAGGATCAAAAAGAAAATGATTTCTTAATTTTCTCAAGGTATTACTGACTACTTAATAACTTTCATCTTGCCCGCAGACAGAAATTTTTATCACTCAGCTCTTTTTTTCCCCTTCCGAGTAACGTGAGAAGTGATCTCCTCATCAGTTTTGTTTCTTAATGTCATTGCCTCTGAAGGATAAAAAGTACGAAGAGTTTTGTATAATATCAATTTTGATTGGATAATTTATAGTTTATTATGTTGTGAAGCTGCTGAAAAGAGTTATTTTAATCTTTTGTGCTTTAATTTTTTTAAATCTTTAGAAGCATTAGTAAAATGTATTTTAAGCAAAAAATTTTATAAGCACTTATTAATAAATTTCAGAGAAATTTTACTAGACTAATTTGTCTATTATTAGAGAAATGAAGAAAGATAAAGTTGTTAAGTTTCAACGCATGTGTGCTTTATCTCATCTTTAAAAAGTAGAAACTTTCTTTTTAAGTATGAAAATTTTCCTTTTGAAAATCAAATTTATTTAGCATTACAGTATTGGATATGAACAGGAACATATTTTGCATGAAATAGGTTTTATTAGTTCACAAATAAATGAAAAAATATATTAATGGTTAGAAAAATTGCAAAATGATATTAATATTGGAAAGTTTTAACCATTGATTCACGTACAGAAAAATATAGTATAATAAAATTTTTCATTTGCTATATTATAGGATGTTCATAATAAGAATATTGTATTAATATTGGAAAATTATAAGCAGTGATTCAAACATATGGAGTATAATTTAATAAAGTTATTTATTTTCTATGTAATAAGTAAAAAATTAGGATTTTATTTTAGGGATTATAACTGAAGTTTTCCTAATTTTGCTTCATTTTAACATTAGGATAAAAGTAGCATTAAAAATTAGTTTATGTTCATTTATTTTAAAGTATATTCTCAATGATGTTTTATTTTTAACACGAAAAGGTTCTTAAAAAATCTCTCAAATTAGAAATTTTAAAATTTTTACAAAATAAGCACTATATTTCTTTCTATGAGATCAATATATTTAATGAAACAAGTATTTGTTTACAATTTCTATATTTTAGTTTTTTGTTACAAGTAATTTCAAACATTACTTTAATGTTAAAGTTTATGGGTTCTATAAGTGTTTTTATTTACTAGAAAAATATCTTCTGTTTATGGGAATAAAATTTCATTGCTGTGATTCCGTTCGAATAATTTTTAATTTTTAATTATCATTACAGTTAATTATAGTACTGTATTATTATTTAAAATTATATAATCAATACATTTTTAATTGCAAAAGTGAACTCCTTATTTTACATATTTTCAACAATTTATGTTACTATAAGGCGGTTTTTATTTTTAACAGAAATTAATAATTAAATAATTAAAATAATTTTCCATCAGTATTGGGTTGTACGAGCATAAAATTAATATAAAATTAAAATGGCAGTAATTAAATACTGTATCCATTCTATTGTTTTTTAAATATCTCCATATTTTAATAGCACAAATATACAATTTTTAGTTCAATTAAAGTCAGTGCTGAAAATTATTTATGATGTTCCACCAATTGGGGTCTCAGAGGTATTAATTTTTTCTAGAAGGCTGAAAATATAAACAATTTTAAAACAGGTATAATTCTTTTAAATTTAAATTAAATAATTCGAATCTTTTACAAAAGGATAAGGGCTTCAGAAAAGTGTAAAATGTTTCAAATATAATCATAATTTTAAAAATTATAAGCATACGAAAATAAGAAACATTTCTATAAGAAATATTAATTCAGTTTTACGTTGCGCATGCTATTTTCTAAAATAGTAGCTTTAATTACTAGCTATAAGTTGATTTATAAAGTTAAATGTATCCTTATAACACTGTAGTAATTTTATAGAAATAGAATAATAAATTATATTTTTTAAAAATTAAAAAAAATACATTTTCAAATTTTTTAAAAAAAATTTCAATATTTTTCAAATATTTTGAAATACAAAAGATATATTTTTCTTAAATGATGTAGGGCTTAAAGAGTACGATACATTCTATAATTCTATAAAGTTTTATACATCAGAGGCTACTATTTTAGAAAACAGCATGCGCAACTCAAAAATTACTTAATATTTACTACAGAATTTTAACACATGCTTATAACTTTTGAAATTATGATTATATTTCAAACATTTTGTATTTTTTTGAAGCCACAATCCCTTGTAAATAATGTGTAAAAGATTCGAATTATTTATTTTAAATTTAAAGTATTATACCTGTTTAAAAATTGTTTATATTTTCAGCCCTTTAGAAAAATTCAACACCCCTGAGACCCCTTAAAACATATCTATTTCTGAAGCATAAATTCAGTAAATCAGTCCACCTTTTACTTAAATCTGTTTTGATGTCTCATTATATTTTTTTTTGTTCGATGAACATTCTATTATTCTAGATTTCCGAACAGTATCCTTTACTTTCAACAAGTTCGGCGGCCTTATTCTAAGACTAAAAAAAGATAGTGATGATCCTTTATTGTACCCACTCATCTCAACAAATGGGCGAAAACTGACCACCCATCCCGACAGTAACCGAAAAACCTACTTTCCAAAATTAGAATTCCCAAACCTTCATCAAACCACTCAATGACCGACAACAAATAAAAGAAGAAAACGCACACATCTCTCTGTCTCTTTCAGCCATAAAATTTGTTAACATTCCAAAAGTCTAGTTTCAGTGAAGATGCCACTTTACGAAAACAAAACAAAAGAGTTTTTCACACTCGACTTCGCTATCAAAAAAATCTCTCACCGTAGACAGATAAGAATCTCAAAATATACCATTCTGCAGGAATAAAAGAGAGTAACACAAATAATGAAATTGAAGCAAAACTCATTTCGCCCTGTGGAAAAAGTAGGACATCCTTCGCACTGTATCTCAACTGGTGAAGAAACCAAAACAAAATAAAGTAAATAAAAACTCGGTGTCCTCGATAGTTTTTAACAGACCTACCGGGTCGTAAGGCTGTGTCCTACTTTTTACGAGTCTACATTTCATCTCAATGCAAAGCAGGTGAGCTTTCGACCCTGGTTTTAGGCTTGTATGAGCATTTGGATGCATTGTTATGGCGATCATCAGTTTTCTAATGATCATCTTGCCAACGGCCTTTATGAAAGTGTCCCTTTTACCCATGCTCTTTTTTTAAGCTCTCCGTGATCGTTTAAGAGTAACTTTGACCTACTATTAGGTGGATTCAATGGGCTGTCAGATTCCTAATGATCAGCGATAGTATTTTTGTTATTGAAAGAAATGATGGGTTATGATGATCTATGTGTCTTTTAGATTACAATTTTGAGATTCTGATTTGCATACAACTTTAGATGATGATTTTAAAAGGTCGTGAGACATTTATGTGCTCTACATCAGGGGTGGCCAGACCGCGGCACGCGTGCCACAATATGGCACTCCAGAGTTAAAACAGTGGCACGAGAAGACTAGTGAAAATTTTAAAAAGAATTATAAAATGATAATAAATAACAATTTTTACAATTCTATTGTATTGAAAAAAAATCAAGATCTTTTCACCAATTCTTTTTCAATTCCTACTATTAGCTCACACTCTCTATTTATTTATCTTGGTGAAATTTTCGATCGTTAATAAAATACACTTTAAAGCGCTCCATTGAGCTGAAATTTTATATACATGATTATTTTGGATGACAATACAGTAATTTAATTATAATTAATAAAAATTAATTGATTAAAACTAATTATTCAAAGAATTACAAATGCAGCCACGCTGGCACCATTTTTGGCGACTTGGGTCAAAACTTGAAAAGTTTCTTTTCACGTTCTAAGGTATTCAGTCGCACTGAAATTTTATATACACGATTGTTTGGGATGATAATACAATATTAATATTAATATTTATATTTATATTAATTGTAACTATTTAATAAAAAGTAGCTAAAATAAAATTTTTCTTTGTTGATCTAAGTAGGAACTGACTTTAAAAAAAAATTATATTACTTGTTTTAGTTTCTGTGCAAGACTTTTATTGTTACCCACCTGAAATCCAAATCATAATTATTGACCTGTAGCACACCGAATACAAGAATATTGACCGAATATTGACATACTACACCGAAATGCCAGTATAAGGAGCTTATTTCGTTTGCAAAGAATTTTGGAAATTTGTACCAGCAAGCAATTTTCCAAATTTACACGATTTAGTTATTCGATATTGTTGTAGATATGCATCAACATATGCTTGTGAACAAATGTTTTCTGTTATGAAACATAATAAAATCAAAGTATCGCTCAAAATTAACAGATACGTATTCAAAACAACTTAGTTTTGTTGGTTAATATAGGTGACTTGGTAAAAAAAAAACTCTACAAATTCAAAAGCCACATTAAACAAGTACTAGATATATAATAGTTATTTACATTTAAAATGTTTCAAGTTACTAATTTTTGTTCTATACCTATCTTAACTAATTGAAGAAAAGAGAATCTGTAAAAAGCTTATTAACTATGAAACCTGAGTTTGTACTTTTGTGTGTGTCTTATTTATTATATTCTTTTTAAACTTCTACTATTTAGACTTGCATTAAAAAATGTTCTTTTGCTTAAAAATCCCATAATAAGCCTATAAGTAACATTTTTTATATATATAATACTTTTTTGTTTGAAAAGTTGGAAGTATCACTCATGATTTTTTTTTCTTATGAGATAGTGGCACTCTTCCCAAAAAAGGTTGGTAAAAAAACCCTGCTCTACATGCAAACAGAATAAATAATCATTTTTATTTTTATTTAATTTTTGTTATTAATATAAAAAACTGACAGTGAGAGTAAGCCGAGAGGTGTTTGTGTTATCAATACTTATTTTAATTTTTAATTAGTATCAAGATCAGTGAAAATCCTTTGAGTATTTTTGATGAAAATATGCGTCAGATTCACATGATAAAAAATTACGAAAATTTAAATTCTGTTTTACAGCAGTTTATTAATTAAAACTTCAAATAAATTCAAACACTAAGTATCGTCTTAAGGAATAAAACTATAGGTAGTTAAATGAATATGTATTAAATTAGGCGAAGTAAATTTCTTCACGAATGGTAAATTATACCATTTAAAGTTTAACCTAGCTTCTGACATTTTCAGCATTAATTATTAGAGGAAATTAATTGAATTCCAAATTATGATATCTCCACATTTTTCATGATACATTAATGCGATAAACACTTGCTCAAATTTTAGCTAATTTTTCATTGAATGAAAAACATAGAATTTTATTAATTAATGATATATCTACAGTTCTGTATTTTCTATTGAAAGAAAAGGCATTTTATTTGAAAGTAAACCTTTTTTAAAGACGGACCTGTTTATAAATACATATTTCCCTTTCTATTAAATGATGTGTGTTTCAGGGCTGATACTTAAGGTTTCTGTTAGATTCAGTTAGTAATTAGTTTAATTCTTTTAATTTCTCTAGAAACAGGGTCCTTTTACTTTAGGTTTAAAAATCATCATTCGATAACAGTTAGGGGACTGATTTGTAAGTTACATCTAGAAATATGGCAACAGAATAGCTTTGACTAGTATTTTATCCTTCGGAATTGCTTCACTTTGAAAAATAGGAGGGAAGAAAAGTCGATTAAAAGATGACAATCAAGGTGCCTTAAGGAATAACTACAAAAAATAAATGTTCAAAGATAAAGAAAATGTAATTCTTAATTGAAACATGGATAAATTATTAAGATTGTATTTAAAAAAACATCAACAAGATACAGAGACACCTACCTATCATTTAAATTACAATTTATGTCTATATATGTATACATCAGTGCTTCTCAAAGTTTCCATATTTTCGACCCAATATTCAATCATAATTTTCCTCGCGCCCCCCCCCCCCTTCCATACAATAACAATTCAATAATACTATAACTTGAATGTTAAGGCTGCAATAGAACTTTAACCTCTTAAGTGCCACCTGCGTATATAAACGTCTCACTCATCCAAAGCGTTAATTGCCCCTCACGTTCATATACGTCTTGCCGAAGTACTATCTTTTCTGTGCACTACTATCCATAAAACTATTCCGAACGGAATAAAAGGACTTTGAAATGCAATAAAAGGACATTGACAGTGTTTGCGATGAATTTTTACTTATTTATTTTCTCCCCCTCCCCAATTCATCACATACGCACGTTTACGTGGGGAAAGGTGGCTTTGGGGAGCGAATCGAGTAACTTTTAATTGATAGTTAAGGAATTAATTATAAACAGTATAAATTATCAAGATAAGTGCTAATTTTTTAATGCAATTTTATATATGACAAGCCCGTTGGGTCGCTGGTAATTATTAAACTTGTTCTTAACTTAGTATTGTTAATATTAATTTAATTGTAAGATACATTGTGTAGTGTTGATATATTAATAAAAGTATTACATGAGTGTAAAAGTGTGTTTTATTTTTTATTACGTCAGAATATATTTTGTTTGCTTACTTTCAATGAATTCATAATTTTGTTAAAAATAATCCTTTGTTTTCGAACTTTTAATATTCTCACGCCCCCCTAAGGGGGCGCGCCCCACAGTTTGAGAAACGCTGGTATACATAAAATATTTACTATATATATGCATAATAACCATGGACTAAACTGCTAAAAATCTAAAAATCAGATCCAAATTAGAAGTTTTATACGACAGTTTAGGTCAAAAATAAGGTCGTCACAGAAGTGTAATAACAAATTCTTAGCCTTAGCAACTATGATTGCAGGGTTATATGTATGTATACACACATGTAATGACATATCATAAAGTTCATCTTGCTACTGTGTCAAAAAAAGAAATAATACAATCTAAAAAGGAAAAGTAAATGAGTGAAGAAATTTGCTTGAAAAATGCTGTTAAATCAAAGTTCCAAAATATGGTTTTCTCATGATTTTTTCTTCTTTTTTCTATGATATGTAATATCAGTTTAATATATCTTTGAACTTTAATAACCCTCTATTCTTACGATGTTCGACCAAGAACAGAATCCGTGCTAACCTGATGACCCTAAAAAATTCGTGAACAACCCCACCTTTAGAACAAATTGGCTACTTTCACATTAACACTTTATTAATAAGTTAAACCCTCCCTCCCAAACAAGAAATTCGGTTTCTGTACAGTAGCCTCTCGCAATCTACATACCTTGGAATGCACTCTCATCTTTTCTTCTTTTTTTTTACAATCGTGATTCTAGTCTTACAATTGAATTCCATACTTTATCTACCAGCATCTAAATCAGAGGTTGTTAATCTTAATGTTTTTTTAAGCAATGTATTCTTCTATGAATTATTAAAGCGATTCCATGGGAAGAGAAATTATCTTTAGACTTTTAGACTGCTCGATTTTTGACCTTTTTTTTTGTAATGGTTCTCATTTGCATTCTATATGATGAATAATAAAAAGTAAATGAAAAATTTGTACATATTTTCTTTTGCTGATTTGATATAAATAATTCGTTTTTATCTAGATATCTTATAATGGTTGAGCATGGAATATGTATTTGTTATATCTACTTTAGCCTCTCATATAGCTGAAGCTACTTTATTAAGAAATAAATAGCATCTTTTTAATAAAGTCTGAAAGAGAAAAGAAAAAAGGCATAAAAATTACCTTAAATTAATAGTACCTCAGGCTCAGTGGCCGAGTGGTAGCGTATCGCGCTTCCACCTTACAGGTTCAGGGTTCTATTTTCAGACCTATCAAGGTCGACTCAGCCTTTCATCCCTTCAGAGGGTCGATAAATGAGTACCAAGCTTGCTTGGGGACTAAAGCACTGGGGGTCTCGCTTTAGACGGACCACCTGATCGAGACATCTGCTCATGCACCTAAGCACCCAATGGTCTCGTATACTGGGATGGGCATAGTAGACCTTGGCCTTTATGGGCTGTTGCGCTACTGAGTTTGAGCAATAGTACCTCAACTTATGAGTCAAATTATAATCTAAAATCACATAAAAATTAACTTACACAATTAAAATGCCTTAAATTGTTTAATTTAATTAATAAAAAATACATTTTGCTTCAAAAGAATTTTATTCTGATATTAAAATGTTGAGATTTTATGCACTAGATACAATCCAAGCATGCACAAAATTTTGAAAAGACCAAAATTAATGATGACTATTGCGAAATAAATGCTTTTTTTTTCTTCTTGTGTTCTTCAAGAAAGAATTACTGAAGGGGAAATTAAAAGAAAGAATATTAAAAGAAAGAAGCTTAAACAACATTTAATCTTAAGTTAAAATATTATATTTCTGGAAAAGTTCTTTTGTTAGTAAGGATTCTAAGATTTTAACTTACAAAAAGTAAAAAAGTATGTTAGTTCGAAAAAATTATTGTTGAAAGAAAATTCATGCAAAAAATGTAGTTTTATTTTCCCATTTATCTTCTTAAACACATCATAACAGAGAAATAATTTTATAGATATAAAAGGAACCCAAATACAGTATCAGAATTCCTAATCAAAAAAATCATTTAGTGGGCTAATTATAGATTTATATTAATACATTTCCAAGTTACTTCACGACAAAAGTTTAAATAATTTATTTCAAGTGTATTCAAATATCTTTAAGCTTTCATTTTATTTTATTTTTCTAATTCTCTACATTTTAGTTAAAAGAAATCTGAAAGATTACATCTATTTAATTTTATTATGTAACTGTCTTATAATAAAACTGGAGTTATCTCTGTTAAAAGTTTGATAGAAGAAAATTATATACTTGGAAAAAATTCTATTGTTTAGAAAAATGTACTATGACATTCATCGTGTGTATTTCTTACTTGTAAGAGATCTACAAAAGGTGTTTTGCTTATTTCTTTTCATGTTTCAATTCGTAAATCTGTCTTACTACTCTGCCGGAGAATTAAAGATCCATAATTATTACATATGAAAAGAAATATGAGAGATAACATATTGTATACGTGACAATGTCAAGATTAGATCTTGCGTAGTATGAAAACAATATAAAGTACGAAACAGAGCTTAAATGTCTCATATGTTATGTGTAATCATTCTGAACATCTTGCTTTATGTGTAATGATTAAGAAAAATATGTAATGAAACGTATATATGTAGGAAGACAATGATAAATATCAGTATAACGGATAAAAGCAGATATATAATTGTGTTATTAGAATTTCTGTATAAATTATGACTTCACGACATCTTAAAAGTAATAAATTGTTTATGTTACAGTTTCTCATGTTTACTTAAAATAAAAACTGTTGTTTTAATCAGTATTACTACTGATAATTTTTGTTATCTGACAGTTACTATCAAATCCCAATGTAAATATTTCTAATAAAGAAAAAAGCTTTATTATTATTTCATTATACATGCAGTCGAACCTCTATATTACCAACCTCTATATTGCGAATTTTTCTATATGGTGAATTTTTCTTGGAACCAAAAGCTTTTCACGATTTTTTTCTTCGTAAAATAACCTCCCAATAGCGAAGTATGCTTTCTATATAACGAACTTTTTCTCTATCTATTCAATTTTTTCCTCTCTATTTTTGAAGTATTTCTGGACATTTCAAGTTATTCTCTCTTTTAACGCAATTTATGGTGGTCATAAATCTTGAATTGGTTTCATTAGGTGCCTAACTCATCGAGAGCAATAGAACTCTAGGCGTTTCCTCAAACACCCAATTCACTAGAAACATCTTCAATAAATTTTAATGCTCTAAAATAATGTATGTTTCAAATTACTTGTATGCTTTAAATTAGAAAATGTCCTTAAAATTCATTAATTTTAACACAAAATGCTGTTAATACAGTGTATTTCTCGACATTCTTTTTTCTTGTTTTCTTGTGGTTTTTTTTTGTTGTTGTTGGGTAAGATATGTAAAATAAATTGATATTAATTTACAAAAAAGGTTTGAATAATTACTTTTTTTTTAAATTTATAGTGTTTATCAATGTAAAATTTGTTTTATGTGGCTTATAAAGTATATTATAAGATTAACCTCTATGTAACAAATTTTCCATATAACGAACATTTTTTCGGAATTTAGTGAATTCGTGAAATGGAGGTTCGGCTGTATATTTATTATTCGGATTGTTTTATAACTAATTTAGCCTAACACTTCTCCGTAAAAGCAAAGAACCAAGTTCATCAATTGATTTTATATCTAAATAGAATTCTCTTACAATCACTTAGCTTTCTTCTATATATATTTATAAATTCTTATTTAATTTCACCTTCTTCATGTTTAGCCGAAAGAGTATGATATAAAATTCGTATGAATTTGTATTTAGTTTCTTCTTTTCATTATGCTTACTAGTATTTTCATATTCTAGATATATTTAAGAATTTATAATTATTTTTTAATATAATCAGAAATGTACAATTGTTTTCTCAATACATGTAGCAACTTATGCTTATCTACACACTATGCACTATACTTAAAAATTACAACATATATTGAACAGTGTAAAAAATGTCGTTACAGTTCTGAATACGATATAAATAAAAATTTATATAAACCAAAGTTTTTAGATACCTCTTTCTGTCTTTGTTGGCTTATAGCATTTTAGTATTCCCTTAAAAATATTATCCATGTTTTAAAAAAAATCATTGAAACAATCAATACTTCTTTTTTTAATTATTTTAATTTTATGTTACACTTACCTTGAAAGAAAAATTTTATACATGGCTGCAAAAAATAATTAAAATTTGTTCCATATTTTTTCTTACAAACATTTAATTTCTTCGAAAATTAAGGAATAAGCCTGCAGAGAAACTGTTCAATTTTACTTGAATTCTACTTTTACGTTACTTCAGTATATAATGTGCTTAAGACTACCTTGATATAATGTTAACACTAGATTGCCCAAGGAAGTCATTTTGACTGCTTTTTAATTTCAATTAGTAAACAATTATGTATATAATGACACAATTTCTTAAAATTTTTTAGAATATTTTTTTTCCAAGTGAAGTAATTTTTTTTTATTGTTAATATTTACTAATAACTTGTTATATGACTGTAAATGGAATAAAAAATATTAAAAATTAATATTAAACAAATTTCTTTACACATTAGTTATTCTTTCACAATACAGTCATTTTGACTGTGTGTTTGGGCAGTATAAATATAAACCAAGTTTCTGTCTTTCTAGTGTTAAAGAATAGGATCCACGCAAAAAATGGAAATAATTTTCTGATAGGAAAATGTTTCTACGTTAAAACAATGTTCCGACTTCACTATTATGCAGACGTGTTATATATATTACTATACCACTTATTTATATCTAAATTGATTTTTTGTCTATCTTCATTTCGTTTCTCGTACGTTGTAATGCTTTATGGACTTTCATGTTACAAAAAAGTCATGTATTTATCGAATAAGCTTTTTTTTAGTTTTAAGGAATTGGGCTTAGTAAAAATAAATGTATACCCAAATTAAGAATTTTTTTTTTCTGTCTATAAATATCTTCAGAATCTGGTTAAGAATCTTATACAGCCTTATATTTTTCTGTAATGTAATGAAAATCAATATTTATGTATACTTGTTATATGTAGAATTGCTGTTGAATATATCGAATTATATCTGTTTGTGTGCATAAACTTTTCAATTTTATGTAATACTTTTAGACATAGAAGGCGGAAGTTGTATTATTTTGAATAATAGTCATGATATATTTATTATGCATATTAAATTTGCGAAATCTTATTTTTAGAAACAAAGTTTTCTCTCTTGTTGTCGAAAATAACAAAAGTCATAAAATTGAAATAAAATATAATCTTATCTGAAAAACTGTAATTATACGAAAAACTATAATTATATAATTGGAGAACTTCAAATATTCTCTGCATTCTGCAATATATAACGTTTCTTTAAGTATGCTGTGTACATTACCAAAAATATTTACAAAAATTCTAGTAATTTCCGATACAATGGAAGATTATCTTTCTTATTTCAGTCTTAGTATATTTTATTTAAATATGGTACTTTGAATCACATAAAGTGTTATTCCTAATTTTTTTAAAATGTTTCTTATAGAATATATTTCCTTTCTTTTTGTCCCATAAATTCGGTAAAAAATTGTCTTTTAAACTAAGCTGAAACCAAGAAATTTCAAATAAATGGAAAAAGCATGTTTGCTGTTATTTAGGAACTTCCCAGAGTGTAACCCTTTTTTTACTTCTTCCTTATTTTGTAGATGTTTTTTTCTCTTCCAAGTCTTTTTTTCCCCTTAGAGAAAGCGATAATTTGTAATGTATTAAAAGTAGATATTTTAAGCGATTAAAAAAACATTAAGTGAATCTCACGTTGCCAGAAACTTCCTTCTATAATAGTAATTTTCAGAGTTTTTTTCCCCCAAAAGATGGAGTGCTGGGACTTCATCCAGAAAATATAATTAAAAAACATTTAGATGTTTGTGATTGATCTTCATATTCGAAATTAACTTTTGAAATTAATGCTCATTTTTTTTTCATTTGTGTTTAGTAGTAATATGATTCATTTATAACTGTACAGCAATGTTAGCTCTCTTTGAATTCAATTTTTAAGAATGTAGGATTTATTCCTTAGGAATTATGAACGTAATATTTTACGAAATGGCTTAATTAAATTAAATCTAAATTAAATAAAATTAAGTCTGTAATGAAAGTTCACTGAGCATAAAAATAATATTATCAAAATATTGTATCACATGCAAGTTTTGTAATCGCAAAGAGTATTCAGTACTTACGAATTATTACAACCGTATTGGCGACATTATATGAAACGAAGCTCATGGTTGCCAATTCAGCACGTACAACACGTACAAAATCGGGGTTGTCAGCTTGGCGAATAATCTTGAATGTTGGCATTGTTGCAATAGCACGTAAGTAGCGAATATTCGCGCTACTTTCTTAATTTAAAGTAGTTACATGCAAGTAAAACACGAATGTTTTTTTTAAATAAAGCTTTAAATTTTAAACATAAATTCTCCGTTTCATAAATATTTTCAAATGATTACTAAAACTTCTGAAGATTTTTTATACACCTTCTTTTAATTAAAAGTGATGTATAATTTTAATTATTGTACAATAATTATTTTATTTCGATTTTCATTTATCATAATAGAATCAAACTTAATTTGTCATTAGAAAATAACATGAATTATTTTCTATTCAATAATTGTTCTTTTGTTTCAGTTAAAATCAAAATAAAACTTCAGAAACAATTAGAATAAATTTCAAGTAATGTTTCATTATGTAAAAAAAATTAGAACATTTTTTTTTAACTGAATTACTCTTTAAAATCCAAAAATGAAAAATTATGATTACATAAAATAATAATGTACCAAATTTAGTAAGTAATTTGACTTAGTTAATCCATTAATAAGTACTTACAATAATAGCTTCAATCATATGGACATCTATTATTAAACAATTATCAGTAAATTATCACATCGAAATCTATACAAAGCCATACATACTTGCCGCTTTCTAATTCATTAAAATGTATACCGCTTTATTTTTTATCTTATTTATAATTATTTCTTACATAATCCGTTTAAGAACAGATTATTTTTATCAACAAATAAATTAATCATTTTCCTCCTTATTTATTTTAAGTCAGTGATTAAATCTATCAAATATAGTATGATCACGCTCTTTCTTTCGCTTAAAACTATTCTCTTCGGCTACATAATAGTTATTTAACAATGCTCATATAGTTTAATAACAGATGTTAATTATTTTACAATTGTTTATTATACTTGTTCTTCCTTTCGATTGTTAAACAATACCATACTTTTAACGGTGATGTCAAATACAATCTAGCTGTAATGAAATATAATACTATCCTCTACTAAGAATGTGGTTTGGTAAGAAAATAAATTAGCAAGTTTGATTGCAGTGTAGCTTTCCCACTAGCTAATGGCAATGGCCTGGGGTAATTAGGAAGGGCAAACGTGGCAGTAAATATAGAGAAGATAAGAGTATTTTAAGTGAAAGTCTTAAAGAGAAATTAGTTCAGACTTATGCTGATGATATATATCATATGAATATACATCATACAGTTATAAATCATGGTAAGGGATAAAAAACAGTAATTGCCACAAAAAAACCCTTTCTTTTGCAATTTTAACCCATAACTTCGCAATTTTTTAAATTTCTATAAAAAAATTATAGCTAGTTCTCAAGTAATAATAAAAGGGAAAAATATGAAAGAAAAAGTTAAGCAGTTTTAAATTGAATTTCTGTCATTTTTTTGTTTGTTGCAGAAGCCCAATATTGCGCAGTAGTGCTGTAAATTACAAAACTTTATTTTTATATGATTCATTTATATTCATCATAAAATGTTTAAATTTCTTACCTGGTAATTTATTTCGTCAATAAACAAGAGGAAGCATAAAATATAATGGATTCTTTTTAAAGCAAAAACACAGTTCTTGAGGCATCAAAGATTTTTTATAATTGTTGTGATTTTTGGAAAAAATGTATTTCCATCCAGTGACAAAATTAGCATGTATTTCGTTGCAGTAATCTTTTTTTTCTCAGATAAGTGATTTGTAGGTAATTAAAAAAATATTAAGTCTGTTAAATTAAAATAAATAATATGTTGCAGAAATGCAACAGTGCGAAGTTAAGGCCTTGTGAACTGAAACAGTAAAAGTTATTATTCAATTTTCTACAACACATGAGTTTAAAAAATAACTTCGCTTTTTTCGTTTTATATACTGCTGTGTGATTATAACGATGTTGACATTCGTTAAAATAGTAAATAACGGTTTAAATTGTTTTAAAAAATCTGTTACCTTATACTTTAGACTTCTTTAAAAATGATGTTGAAAATTTGTGTTTTATGTTTTTTATCAATTATTAGTTGTGTTAAAGATAAAATTACTTCTCCAAGCATGTGATAATGACTAAACATGCATAAATAAATGTTTTGAAATATTTTTTTCTGAACTCTGACAATATTATATAAATTTGACATCTTTTTCCTAGATATTTAAACTTAACAATGCTAATTCTCCTTCATCATTAAAAATAATTTAAATTTTTTTTAAAAAAGTTTTCAAACTATGTATAATTACTGCATTTATACAAATTATTGACTTCTGTTCAAAGAAAAAAAAATTCTTTCCAAAACTAATTAAATATTATTGTCATCAAATTTTTAAGATACTTATAAAATATTTCGCGTTTGGAAGTGATTCCTTAATGTCATAGTTTTGTCATAATTTCGAGTTTTCGAAAGCTGCTTAGAACAAATATTTAAAAAATAAAACACAAGCGATGTATCAAAATCACTTTAATATAAATAATGAAATTGGAAGTATTTCGTTCGATAATATCATGAAAAAAATTTAGATTGATTTTTAAATTTTATATTTCTTAAGTTTTTTTGGTTTTCTTTCATGTTATTGAATACAAAATACTCTATCGGATGTATCATTTCACAATATTGCCAAAATTTTAAAAGTTGTTTTATTAGTTTTTTAATGATTTTTTTCTGGGTAAAATACCGTAAAATATCCTGCTTATAAAGAGTACTTTCAAGACAAAAAAAATAAGATTGAAATTTACGGGTGCGTGTTAAAAGCCGGATATAAAAAAAAAAGAGAGCCTTAAAAATAAAAAAATAAAAAGATAAACATAGAAAAAATTTAAACTTCTACACACAACGAAATACTGTTTATTTAAAAGAAGTAACATTCCTTATGAGTTAAAGGGTTATAATTCTACAAATATACCCTTTCTTCAATGCCTACTATTAGCTCACACTCTCTATATATTTATTTATCTTGGTGGAATTTTCAATCGTTAATAAAATACATTTTAATGCGCTCCATTGAGCTGAAATTTTTTTTTTGGATGACAATACAATAATTTAATTATAAGTAATAAAAATAAATTGATTAAAACTAATTATTTAAAGAATTACAAATACACAGCCATGTTGGCATCATTTTTGGTGACTTAGCGACCCTTTTGGCGACTTGTGTCAAAACTTGAAAAGGTTTTTTCTCACGTTTTAAAGCATTCAATTGAACTGAAATTTTATATACACGATTGTTTTGGATGACGATACGATACTTTAATGATAATTAAAAAAATTAATTATCACTTAATGTTGTGATTCTGTCCTATGTATATACACATTTATATTAATTGTAACTATTTAATAAAAAAGTAGCTAAAATAAAATTTTTCTTTTTTGATCTAAGTAGAAATTGACTTGAAATTTTTTTTCATATTACTTGTTTACTAAAGCTTGGAATAATACCTTGAATAAATTTCAAAACTTTAAGAGCATTGCTCGCATACGTATACCTCAGGTTTCTTCGTGAAAAAGGGGGTGCGCGTTATCTGGCAAACATACCTAAAAATTAAAAATTGCTGCGCATTATACCTGTCAGCCGAAGTTTAAGGTAGTTTGAATCTGATCCTTAATTTACGTTATACATTATTCAATTATAATTTTTGGAAATAAAATTGTAATATGTTTCTAAATTTAAAAATAATCTTTTAAATTTTAACTTTAAATACCTGTTTCTCTTTTTTGCATCTTTTCTGTCATAAAGTTCATAAATTTTATAATCATCAACTGATTACTAAATGAGATTTATTAACGTTTTTTTAGAGTTTCACATTTGTATAAACATGGTACATAAATATATAAACACTCTAAGAAAAATGCATAAATTTTTAGAAAACAGTACTTGTAAACTAATCATACTTAATCCTTTGTATGAGAAGATAAAAACAAGACAATAAGTTCCACGAAATTTCAGCCCAGTTTCGTTAAGATGGCCTTGGAATTTCTATGTATTAATATATCGGAGAAAAAAAAAGGACATTACCCTTTGTTTAAAGAAGAAAGAAAACTTTTGATGTTGCTCAATGAAGCCTTTCTAGGTCAATGTCTCTGATTTCTTTAGGTCATAAAATTGTCCAATAATGTTTACTGCTTAAAAGATTTTTTTTTTGGTTACTTTACTCAATAATATCATTTATGTAAGAACGTTACGAGTTTTTCTTTAAAAAAAAAAAAAAAAATTATTGTGTGGCTTCTGGACCCAATCTCGCTGATGAGATGTGAGTTAAAGTTTTGATGAGATGTTTCCTATTCTGATAGTTAAAAATTAATAGTCTTTTTGACAAAATTTAAAAAATCGAGGCAATTTTGCATCGATAAAATGATTCCGTGGCATTTGTAATTGGTGCTTAACTAAAATAAGCACCGAATTAAAAAAAAAAAAGTAAGTGCATCAGGTATTACGTTACATATGCTATAGAAATTTAGCCTTCTTTTATGTATCAATAATAATTTTAAGTAGTAATTGTATTTTTTTATCATTTGTACTAACTTCGATAACAGATGCAGCAGTTTCTGTAAGATGATTTCTTATTAATTTAGTTGGATTATATATATACCAAAACCTAATTTCTTAACCTTTCGACTATAAATCTACACAGAAAAGGATAATTTTTTACTACAGTTACTTTAATCTAATTTAATTATTAAAACAATTTTAATTTACTCTAATTATCAAAATTACATTAATCCTTAATTGTAGTAAACTTATCTTTATGCTAATAATAATCATGAACTGCGAATTTAAAAAAAAAAAACATTAAGATCAGAATACGATGCAAAATTATCAAAGTTTTTTACATTATTAGGCTTCGCTGTACTTTTTTTTTTCTGTTTATTTTATTTAAAACTTGTAAAAATGACGCAATTTATAAAATTAGATTTATTATTGAAAAAGATTGAAAGAGATAACTATAAGAAATTATGTTATTTATAATTATTATATAAAAGTACTTACATTAATATATCTTAATATATAAAATGAAAAAAAGAGGAAGTGTTCTCTATTAAGAAAGAAAAATTCCTACTATCATAAACACTGAGATGTTTTTGAAACTCTTTCAATTATAAAATTAAAATAAATTAGTCATTTTCTTGACTAAGGAAAATAATGGTCTTTTAATTTTTCTTTTCACAAATCTATTTAGTTTAGAAACTTAAAACAATTTGCAATTTATTTATTTTTAAGAAAATATTTGAAGCAAGTTTTTTGAAGTTTAATGTTTCCAAGCTCTCTCTGTCTTTTTCAAATCTCTATTTCAAAAATTTTCTATACTGCACGATAGTCAGTAGCTGATCAAAAATATTCACATTAATAGTTACCCAATTTCCCCCAAAAAATTTGAGTTAATCTTGAAACGAAGAGATATACTGTACTGCTTACATTTAACATATAAGATTATTTATAATGTTTTATAGAGTAACATTGATGTTTTCATACATTTCATCATTAGCACTCATTCAACATACAAAACCTCCGAGTAAGCCGAATAGAGCGACGTTAATATTCACTCACTCACCCATTCAACATACTACAAATTTGTAACCATTGTGATAAACTTAACTTTTGTCTTAGCTTTAATATGGAGTTCATATAATATTTTAAGTATAAATATATTATGAACAAAATTATAAAATAATAATCTCGAATTTTGTTAAGAACCAAAAGTCAACAAAGAATAAAATGAGTCTATGTTTGTGAATGTTCTTAAAAAGTATTTTATAACAAGAAATTCTTAAAAATATTTTTAAGTCCCTCGAATAAAAGAGAAATATCTGAAGTAATTTCTTGAAAACTGTTATTTCAAAAGTGGTTAATTGTTAATTTTATCATTTTTGGCTATATGTTGTATTTGCATAGATTCATTTTTCGAACTTCGCGTTAAAGTTTATCACTTTAACATAAAAATGTTAGGGTTTTGTTAAACACAAATAATTATTTAAAATTATAAATTTTTCAAATTTGAATTTACATTTTTTTATCTAATTTTTCCAAAAAATCATTTTTAATACTTAAAATCAATAAATTGATCAAAGTGGTTTTTTTTATTTATTTTTTTAATTATCGCTTTATTTCTGGAGGAATAAAAAAATTTTTAATTTCTTTAATAAAATAACTTGTGCGGATGTTTTTGTTTAGCCTGAATTAGCTCAATTATTACGATTTGTATCTTATTTTTAATTACATCTACGCAATACGATTTATGAAACAACATAGTACTGGAATCCGTCATAGAAATCTAACCGATATTTGTTTTTAATTTCTATTTAAAACATATTTTTGTTACTAAAAGAGCCAAAATTAATTTCGAATCCTTCTATTTTATTTTATTTTATTCCATTCATTCTGAATCTTCATTATCAAACGATGAAATCAAAAGATATAATTTATTTATTTATTTCGAGATTCCTTTTTATTACTCTTTGTGCTAAGTGCTAACTATTTAACTCCTATAGCGTTCAAAATCCTACGCAAGAGCTTGAATGATTATTTAAATTTATTTTTTTTTTAATTAAAAAAAAAAAAGCAGAATTCTTTTGAGTTTTTTAAGCCTGTTTTTTTCTTTTTCTCCCAATTCCCACAATCGAGCGAATTGTTTACAAGTAAGAGTTTTTTCTATTCACTTTGTTCGTTCAAGATTCCTTTTTTTTCCCTCCTCCTGCTACTATTTGCGTGTTGCTTTCAATGAAACCATGCCAAAATCAATCACAGAAGTTCGGCTGATTATTGTTGCCAACTTCAACAAAGAAATAAGTTCCTAAGAGCAACAACAAATCAATGTCGGTAGAAGGAATCGTTGAAGCAATGAATCGTGTCCGTTTAAATCAGCATTGCGAAACGAATCCTCATTACGCTTCGTGGCCCCTTCTTGTAGTTCGTCAGCAATTCACCAAGAACGAACAGGAACCATGTTAGTACCAAAAACGATTTCACTGGCAATGATCATCGCTGAACGTGAGATGTATAATGGCATTCTGTCTTTTATCCCTTAAGCGGAAGCGGACTTTGTTGAATAATTAAAAATATTATTTTTTTTGACAAACAATAACATTAAAATGTTAATGAAGTAATTTAGTTTGAGGGTCAGGTAGGCTGAAAATTAAAAGAACGTTGAATAATAGATTCCTATTGAAACGGGTAATTCCACTTTATTGTAATCAAAATTCCATGCATAAAAATGTTATTAAAATTACGCAGAGTGAGTAACCAGAAAATAAGTATGATTCATGTTGATTATAATGTATTCATCAAAAACAATAGATAATTAATTTTTAAACTCAAATTCATTATTTTTAGCATTATTTTTATAGTGCGCATTAAAAACAAATGTTATAAATGAATTGTTTTTGTTCTTTGGTTTCAAAAAAACTAATTTTAAAAAGATTTCTCATGAATACGTCCATCTACCTTTATCCATAAAGACTTACGATAGATTTTGGGTTATTTCACGTAAATCTAAATTAATTTTAGAAATGTCAGCAAGGTAGTGTTTGTTAACGAGGCACTAAAAAATGACACGAGGGCTATCAACTTCGTAGTTTTGAGCGAAGATTAAGTGAGACGAGGACGACACCAGAGCTGGCACACCCCTCTCCAAACCTCCATATCATGCCGATGGGAGGACTTTGAGGCTCGACAAATTTAACGTGCATCAGCCCCTTTCATTGACACGAGGCTCGAACTCATGACACGTTGGCCACTTGTCCATGACTTTGATTTTTAGACAACCATTGCCCCATTTTAGAAACGTGAACCATATTAAGGTGTCCAACTACCCTAAAATCATGATTTTTTTTAAAAAAAATAACGAATATTTTTATGATTTTATTTTATAGGCCATCTTATTAGCTTTATAAAAGTACCAAGTTTTTTTTTTCTTTCCATTCTCTAGATCAAAAAATACAAGTGTTTTATCAAAAGCAGATGCCATAACTTTACATAAGATGTCAAACTTTAAAATGCGTTTGACTCAAAATGTGTTTTTTTTCGAAAAGTTCAAACGGGGACAGCGATTGCTCAAAAAGTTTTGGAAATAATTTGCTGAAAAGTTTTGTGTAAGTCCTGTATTGCAGTAGAAGTGTTTTAACCTTCAGATTTATTAATCACTGTTTTATTACAAAATTTACAGTTCTTTATGTGAATATAATCACAGTTTTTTTAAGCAATTTCATATAATAACTAAGATAAAGTGCTCTAGTTTTTGTAAAAATTAAAATACCTCTTATCCTGAATGTCATTTTAAAAAGGAATAGCGAAATAATACAACAAAATTGAAAAATTGAGAATTTGTTCATTTACTATTCGAAAGGAGCGGGCCCCATTTATGTAATTTTTTGTCAATTTTTACTTATTTTCTAGCATTTTAGTAATAATAATTTATTTTTCTCTTCTTAATTTTAACCTTTTTTTCTTAAAATGTACTAAATAAATCTAAAAACCAGAAAAAAATTTCCATATCTCCATTTTTTTAAAAAAAAGTTGTCGCAAGTAGTCGGATACCTTGATGAAATTAAATTGAAAAACACTTGGGTGAAGTGTTGTTATATATATATTATTTCTATAATATATATTACGCAAAAGTGACTAAGTAATTTTCCATCTATGTGTGTGTTCTTAAGAAACATTTTTTAATTATATGATTTAATATAGTATATTTCTCAGAAAATATCATCATTTAGTTCAAATTTAGAGTAAAATTGAATGCGCATTTTATTTTACAAAATTGACTTCAATATAATATATACTAAGCATTTTTATATAACATTGCAATGATATTTTCTCATCTATGCATAAATAAGTAATAGTTGCTAAGCTTTGCTACCTTTTAAGACCATGATTTATAAACTATAAAAGTAAATTGAATAAACGAAAGAGACAGCTTCTGAAAATTTTGATGCAATTATTGTTTCATTGAACATTGTACCGCAGAGTCCCGAAAACTCGGCTCTCGTTGGCCTGGCAGTTTGGATAACTCGGCCATACCCTTGGATGTCAAAAAAATTCCACGTTTCATAGTTAAGGAAAAATTCCGAGAAAATATGATGACGTGTACGTTGAATACACGTACAAACTCCTAAAATATCACACAGTGAGGAACAAAAGGCTGTCGAAACCGCCCTTCAGTATTTTGAACACGGTGCATCGGCAATGGACTTACTGCTCCTTCGTCATCTTCGTGAGGAAGCAGCAAATCACGGATCCCATCACGGAAGTCAACAGGACAAAACACAGCGATACTCAACCTGTGGCCTGGGGGCCGCATGCGGTCCACCGAGCCTATTTAAGTGGCCCGGTGCTCAGAGAAATTCTTTTATTTAAAACAATGTATTAAAAACTTGGTAGGAAATCCTTTGACACAAGAAATCAAATATATCAATTTTTCTTTTTTGCTGTCGATATCGTACGGGTAAGAATTGATATTCTTTTCCTACTTGTAATGTTTACGGTTAGTGATAACAGACAACAGTGTATTAGCGACAATTTTATGGGTGAAACTAATTTTGTGAACAATCTTTCATACCTTGCAAGGGAAAAATATTCGAATGACTTGGAGGTTGACTGTTTCGTAATGAAAAACAAACATGGATCAGTACTTGTCTGATTTGTTACGAAAGTACTGGGTCTAAAAAATATCGATCAACAGGAATTGTTTAATGACATTTTTCCTCTTTCAAGAGGGAATTAATAGATTTTATTGAATATTTTTGGCAGCAGCAGCAAATTGTTTCGTCAGTGGTCATCTCACAGTAGTAACAAAGATATCCTAAGAAGTTTGTTACATCATTGTTAATCATATGAAATCATTTACTGATGCAAAAATTGGAAAGGAGTGTTTCTTAAACTCTTTTAATTTAGTGTTAGGGCAAAAATAAAAAATATAAAAAAGTAGTTAAAAAAAGCAATACAGGAGTTATAATATTTTTTTCAATTTTCCATATTTTAAATTCCCAATGTTATCTCGGTCTTAAGCATTTCTCTCCCCCCCCCTTCCCGTTTAATCTCATGCTGCGGCCCGCGTGAAATAAATAACATCTGTATGCAGCCCACGTGAAATGGCTGACATATGTATGCGGCCCAGCAGAAAAAAAGGCTGAGTACCCCTGACATAACGCATTTATTCAATAAAATAGCCAATTTTTTCAAAGTCGGCAACTTAATTTTCATTATGGACAGCTTTATGCCTTTTAAAATTATTTTTTCTGAAATGTGTCTGATCAAGTTGATTATTGCATACCATGAATTCATTAATTATAGTAATTGCTGTACACCTTCATTAAGTACGTAACATTCCATTGTTTAAGGTTATTTGGGCAGTTTATTGTCTGCTGTATTCTCACAAGCAAACAACACATACAAGGACAGTACAATATTTTTTGAGGAAACACTCGCACTTATCCTTTTTTTAAACCCGTACTATATTACTTACACATACTATAGAAACCCATACTATAACCTTGCATTTTCACAAACGCAGCCATCCTTCGGTCCACTTTAGGCCTAGTTTTCGAAACTCCGCTGTATTTGAAAGGAAAATTTTTTAAAAAAAGTAATTTGGTTCATTGTAAGATCGCGAAAAGTAATTTGAAAATTTTCAATCAAATTTGTGATGAATCGTTGTAAAATTGATTTTTAAAAAAATGTGCTAGCATTTCTCTTTTTATATATATTCAATTTTAAAAATGATTTCCCGAAGAAATAATTTTTTAAAACTTTTATCTGATTGCATTTTGTAAGACATCCACCAAGATATAAACGAAAAAAAAAAAAACTATTGCAGGGAATAATATGATTCATAAAAAATAGACTAAACTTTCGTTTCCTTAATAGGTAAAAAGTTATTTGTGATTGTGATGAGAGGAGCACTTTTTTCTCATTTTATATCTCTTCGTCGTGACCTATCTATCATCAATGAGTTCCCCTCACAAAAACTATTTGAAAATCACTTTTGTTCCTTTCACTTCCTGGTTATAGTAACTTCTAACATTAGCACTCCATTTCTATTATTTCGGCTGTTGTTCCGGGAAAGTAAAAAGAATAATAAAGGAATGAATTCGAGAAAAAGCATTCGAAATATTTTTTTTTATATAAATTCCTGCTAGAACTTTATTTTTACTTTATTCCCATCACATAGAATTAGTGATCTAATATGTATATATAATTTTGAGCAACTGATTTATAAGAATTTTTTTTATTATAAAACTGATTTTGGTTCTAGGTAAGTAAAATATTAAAATATATCAATAGGAATAATTTATTTATATTAAGTAACTAGCGGGAAAAATATCGTGATTTTCTTAACTCTTTTTTAATATTTTTTTTCTTTTAAAATTCCGTAAAATCCGGCGTATAACGTGCACTTTTAACACAAAAAATAAGATAGAAATTTAATGGTGTGCATTATACAATGGGTGTAAAAGTGATATCTTTAAAAATAAAATAAAAACAAGAAATAAGCATTATAAAAAAAAATACACTTCTAAATATCTTAAAATATTGTTTATTTAAAAAAATGATATTCTTTATGAGCTCTCAATGGATTATAGTTCTTAAAGTATAACTATTTTTCAGTTCCTACTATTATCTCGCACTGTCTTTATATTTATTTATTTATATATTTGTACATTTATTTATTTATCTTGGTGGAATTTTCAATCGTTCATAAAATACATTTTAAAGCGCTGAATTGAGCTGAAATTTTATATACAGGATCATTTTGGATGGCAATACAATAATTTAATTATTAATAAAAATTAATTGATTAAAACTAATTATTTAAAGAATTACAAATACAGTCACGTTGGCGACTTAGCGATCCTTTTGGCGACTTGTGTCGAAAAGGTTTTTTTCTCATGTGTTAAAGCATTCAGTTGGACTGAAATTAAAAGGACAATACGGTACTTTAATGATAATTAAAAAAACTAAGTACCACTTAATGTTGTGATTCTGTCCTATTTATATGCATATTTATATTAATTGTAACTATTTATTAAAAGTAGCTAAAATAAAATTTTTCGTTGTTGATCTAAGTAGGAATTGACTTAAAAACTATTTTATTTATATTACTTGTTTGTTATCGTTTGCTATAATACTTCGAATAAATGACTCCAAAACATAAGAGTGTTGCACTCGTATATTTCAGGTTTCTTTGTAAGAAAAAGGGAGTGGATACGGCTAATATACCTAAAAATTAAAAATTGTAACTTAAAAGTATATGTGCGCATTGTACGCCGGATTTTACGGGAATTCCTTTAATGTATTTAACAATGAAAAAGAAGGCATAATTGAGTCGTCCTTTATAAATTAGATGTGCATAACTTAGGCATAAATTATTTGTGGAAGCATGCATTTAATAAAGTAAAACCCTCTTGTAAATTAGAATGTGTTCAGTTGCCGAGTTTGATAGAATAGAAATTTTATAAATTAGAAGAACCTAAAAATTCTTCGACAAGGTATTTCAGCGTATCATTTTACTTTGAATAAAATAAAATTAAAATAATAAAATTGGAGGAAGAAATTATGTATAGCCAAAATGCAAAAAAAAATTTTTTAATAAAATAAGATTTTAAAGTATTTTATATAATCTGTTGTGTCTTAAACAACAGCAATCACATGTCTTTAATATTAAGTTTTTTATTCCATTTCTCTCTCTCTCTCTCTCTCTCTCTCAAGAATATTTATGTCTCAGAATTATTGTGTAGGTATTTTATATACTTATGTAATACAATAAACAACATATAAAAACCATTTTTCTATGTATAAAAAACTGATCTGGAAAAACTTAAAAATATGTAAATACCACTGAAACTCAGCTGTTGAAATAATTCTCATGAAGCAAGTATTTCCGCTATCATTTTTATATGACATACAAGAATGAAAAACATGATAACCTTTGATAATTTCAATTTAGATGAATAATAAACAATATTGTTTGTCTTTCTAAGCTACACAAAATTCTACTTTGATTGAATGAGATAAAAATAAAAATTACCTTATTAGTAGAACTTCGTTTTTATTCTGCATGTCAAACATAGTCTGTTATGAATAACTAACAATAGTTGTGTATTTACTTTCTTCATTTTTTTTATCAAGATTAACGGATACATCTTTCTTTGAATTCATCTCTTCATTTAGATGTTTATCATTACGCGTGCTTGAAATTAATTATAAAGTTTGCGTTTCGAAAAATACGAATACTTCGTTTTTTATGTATAGTCTTGTTAAAAACCATTCTTGGTAAATTATTGTTAACAGTTTGTTTTTTAACTGGTAATGAAAGTAAAAAAGTTCTTGAAAACATATCATGAGAATTGAAAAAAACTATTTGCACTTCTACTATCACGCAACTCCGATACGTATTAAATCGTGTTTGGTACCTTATTTCTTTTATTCATATCCGTATTTGTAATATTTGAGCTCATTTAAATCACATGCATATACTTTAAAAGAAAAAATGACGAAACTATTTTTTATTAACATTACACAAAAAGTTCTTTTTCCTTATTTTTTTAAAAAGGAATTACTATTAGATTAAAGCCTAGCCGCTATTTTTTTTTTAAAAAAAATGTAATTGTTTTAACTGCGTTATTTAAAGCTTTGTTTATAAATTTATGCTGTGTGTTATTTATGAAACAACACACATTTTTCGTTTTACGTTTTCTAAATATAATTTGTACGAAATAGAGATTCAAATGATAAGCCGTGGGAAAATTTTTGATGCTCCCACAAATAATTTACAGTTGTAATACATAATGCTTGACAGGTTTAGTTCCTCTTTCGTTAGATTCATTCGTCAACACACAATCGCACTTATTACATTAACAATACTGATTTCCAACTTATTTAATATAACACAACAATAAACTTTACAGTTTTGTTAAAACCTACATTTTTTAAATTTCTTGTTAGCAAATTTGAACATTTGCGATAATTATTTTATAGACTTGTATACGGTGGCGTAACGGAGAATATTAGTAAGGTGACCAACCATCCTCCTTTTATAGGTTCTGTCCTTACTCAAAAAGTGTCCTCCTACTTGTCCTCCCCTTTTCAATATTTTAAAAAACTGATCTGTTAATCTCTATCCAGAGATGAACCAAACATGTTTTCAATATGGCGAAGAAAGGTCTGAAACAAGTATCACAGGAAATAACGGCTTTCAATGGTGTTTTCTGATTTCATCGCGCTAGTAAATTGGGAAGATATAGAAAATTGTGTTGAGTTTTTATCGAAAGAAATGCCTGATATTGAAATCGATGACTATTGTCTTTTTGAATAAATTAGAAGACCTTATGCATATTTAAATTCCAATAAATTGGAACGATTGATAAATCAGCATGTTGAAATTGATAAAGGATGGGTGGAAATAACCATTTTAAAAATGAGCACTTTCCATATGATAATCTAGTTATTCTTGTTGAATTTACGTTGTGCTGACCTGGAACTAATGCAGAAATGGAAAGAGTTTTTTCAGTTGGTAATGATTTGTGGACAAGTGAGAAATCAAGATTGTGAATGTTGATACTTTAACTGTAACACTTACAGTAAAACTCAATACAAAGGATATTTTTTGCTCCAAAATTTCCGATGTATTAGAAAATGATATATTGACAAAAAAAATCCAATGGAAAAATACTCGTTTATCTAAATAATTAAAAGGAATGCAAGCATAATTAGCGTATTTTTATTTGAATTAAAAAATGTTTCAAATATTTATGTTGTAACTTTTTCTTAAATTTTTCGCGCGTCCTCCTTTTCATTGTAAAAAGATCAGGGTCCCCAATAAAGTCAGGTTTGGAACCCCAAACTAGATCTTACAAAGGGGATCTTACTAGATCTTACTTTGCGTCAGTCAGGCTTTGGGTTGGTCAGAACCCTGACACTCTCCCACAAGGCAGGGGGTTGCGGATATGTACGCTATGCCACAGTATGTGCATTATTGTGGATGCCAATTATTCGCAGAAAAAAGGAATTATTATTAATGGGAAAATACTAATGTGCGGAAAAGATATTCAAAGACATGAAGATTAGGAAAAAAATAATAAAAAATAATTATTTCAAAATTTATTATTGCCACAAAGGGGATGGATTTTTGAAAAAAAAATGAAAAAAAAGGCATAATTTAGTTAGATGATTTTAAACTCAAAATAATCATTTTTCAACAATATAAATACCCAAAGGTGATTACTACTGGTAAAAGAATACTGAGAGAAAAAAAAGAACAATACTTTCAATGAATATACTGCCTCATTTCTGAACCCACCTCTCCCCACACCTTCGAATTAGCCGATCCATGATTTTTTCCCGTTTTCAGAGCTTTGGAGAATCCTATAATTTCGACAGTAGATTTTTTTTTAAATTTAATATTAAGGAATCTGTTAAATGTACCGGATGTGTTTTTTTCTTGCAACTCTTTAATATTTGTCCTCTCATCGCAATAAATGTTAAAAAATATTAAAATGGCTGATTCATTTTAACTGAAATTACTTTGTCTTTTTACCATAAGAAAAAGTTCATATACCTCAGCATCATTCCCATTGTGGCAGTACTTGACATAAATATTCTTTTTTTTTCTTTTTTTTTCTTTCATATACATACCATCGAACATCTTTTCTGCATAGGTAAGTTTTCAAACTCTGAAAAAAAAAAATTTCGATCTACCCTAATGTATAAGATCCACAGGGTTCGAAGTTATAAATTCAATAATATGCGGCACATTTGAATAAGTGCCGTCACGAATCGGAAAAAAATTATGAACCATTGCTTAAATATTCACGTTACTTATCATTCTGAATAATGAAAACAACTAATTTATCTCCTGAAGAACATTCCTCTAAAAAAAACATGCTTTATTACGTCTGGAAACATACATCAAAATTCTCGGAGGGAATTTTAATAAATAAACACGAACTTTCACATTGAACAAAGTAATAACAAAAGAATAAGAAAAAAATGTACGCATGTCGCTATTCAGTCGCACCCAACAGTAATTTCCTATAAAATAATCTCTCATGCGCAACGAAATCCACATTGACCACCTTTTTCTTGTTACCGGAAGTTATTATCAAGTTTGAGAGGCGTGCAGGCTCTAACAGGCTCGTGTTTGAAATACATAGATTTAAAAAAAATCTAAAAACTAAAATGTTGATGTCTGTTACGTCTTTAAAAAGAAATGGAAGGATTGAAAAGAAAACTGGAGTTGTAGCAGTAAAAGAGCTTATAAGGAATGTGTAGTACTTTCTGTTTCTAATATATACATTAGGAGCCGTTGTCTTTAAAAGTGGTATAAGTTAATTTTATATTATATGGAGATATTTACCATTTTCAAAATTATTATTTTTGTAATTCCGTAACTACCTAAATTTATATTGACAAAATGATGAAAATTTTGAAGAATTTTTGGGGGAACTATTCATAGATAAAAAGCTCATAGCAGATTGCTTTCAATGTTATAATAACTAACTTTTTGTCAAAAAATGGACTTACACCACTTTTAAAGAAAATGGCTCATATATATTAAGGGGCCTTTCAAAAATTTTAAAATGTGTTTTGTGCCTTACTTCTACAAAGATTAGTTTTATGGGTAGGAATATAAGATCTTATTCATTAATACTTTTTATATTTTTCATGTCGTGAATTCTTTTAATTTGCATTTAAAAGAGACATTAAAAAGATTTTTTAAGACATCTAAAAAGATTTTTTGTCAATAAAGCTTTTGAATTCTTATCCAAATAATATATATATTAATTCTCTGATATATTTTAAGAATATAAGTTGATAAATAATTATTTCTTTAGGAGGATTCTTAAGTGAACTATTTTATTTTCATGTTCTTTTTAAAATCTAATTTTGGCTAACAGCTTGAATTTAGCACAGTTGAAAAATACATGCAGTTGAAATTTTTATCAAGATAATTAAAAGTAGATTTTTAACTCTGCCATTCATAAACATAAAAATGATAATATCACAATTTTTTTTCTAATAAAAAAGCGATTTAATATGTGTATGTTATATAAATTATTTATGTGTTCTTTGATCTCGTACATATTTAGTTCAAGTCACTTAACAAATGGTAATGTAAAGATAAACAGATAGATGGCAAATTATATTACATTGCATAAAGTGAATTGTATGAAAATTTATTATAATTATATTATTATTATAATTTTTAATCCTAAGTATATACTGAATTATAGCAAATATTTGTATTTCTGTTATTATGCACATTAAGAAATAGTGTATTAAAAAGCATATATTAAAATTTATGTTTGATTTACAGCTTTAAAAATTCAAAATAATAGTACAATCATTATTGTTTTTTAAAAAAATTTATTGCATGATCAAAAAACTTTTCAAGTTAGAAGATTAAATGATTTTTTTTTTATTTATATTAAAAATTAAAGAGATACATAAAGGAACTTTAAATACTCAGGCACAGCAATATATATTTTTGAAAACTATGTCTCACTTTTATATGAATACTTACTTAAGAATTCTGTAATTTTAATAATTTCTGACCGACTGTGAAACATTAGTCCAGGGCAGTGGCGTAATGGAGAACATTAGGGGCCCCTGAAAAATCAAGTTTTGGGCCCCCAGACGGATCTTACAAAGGATTCTAAAACCTTATGTCAGGCTTTGGTACCCCTAGAAACCTTCACTCACCCGCAATATAAGGGTTGGGGGTGGTGTATGTTACGCCTCTGGTCGAGGAGGCAAGATCTCTAAATCAATTCGTATCAAGAATTATAATTTAGATTATGTCTTAGTAAACTCCATATAAAAACAAAATCTAAATAAATGTTTCTGTTTTATTGAAGATTTAATTCTAT
>BMAV01007447.1:83421-106569 GCA_019973955.1 Trichonephila inaurata madagascariensis
AATATTTTGGCTGTATATAGCTCAGATCTCTCTACAGAGGCTCAACTAGAATTTTTGAAAAATTCACATTATTTTCAAAGTTACCTCCAATTGAAATAATTATTAGTGTTTTTTTCTTAAAATTGCTCCCCTCTGTTGTCGTAAAATATGGATAAACCCACTTCTAAGTTATATATTTCAAAAACTCTAGTTGAGCCTCTGTAGAGAGGTCTGAGCTATATACAGCCAAAATGTTATTATAATAGAAGCATTTTTCACAAAACTAGAATATTTGGAAAATTGGTCACTCTAATTTCATTTTTTGTCAAAATATTGTACTTAAATAATTTTTTTATTGTAATAATATTCTTAAGACAATTTTACATACATTTTTTAATCTAAGTGACACTAAATATCATAAAAATTATCCATTTATTCGCTTTTGCAAAATCACGGTTCCGAACGTAGTCGGATACCTTAAGTAAAATTTATAAATTCCAAGTATTCAGACAAGTATGATAATTTTTAGAAGTAAGAATCAATATATTAACAAAATAACTGTCATGAAGTAAATATTTAGTATTTTGTTTTCAATTTTACATAATAAGTAAAAATCTTAACCTCTATGCACGAGCATTAGGAATGCTTCATATAAGCATGCGGAAATATTGATAACTGCATTGATTTGGACTACAGATTTTCCGATATTTTGTGTTTCAAAAATAATTAAAGTTTTTTATGCTGAAAGAAATTGCAAATATTAACCTTATATACCATATTTATATAAATATATAGTATACATTTTCTTTATAACTGTTACCATTTTAAAAGAACTAACCTTTTTACGACTAATTGAAACATTTTTCCCCATATTTAAAATGGATGATTATTGTGTTTAATTATAACATTATCTACATTTTTTATACAGAATGTCAAAACAGAAAATATGTCAAACACAATTGTGTAAACGAAAATGTTCAGAAAAAAAAAGAACTGTCAAATCGATTGGCGTCAATGATAAAACATTCGCGAGCTATACTCTTATTCTTACTGCATATTTTAATTTATTGTGTCCTGTAATAATATTTTACTACATTTACTCACATTTTTTATGTTATTCGAGAAGTATATTTTGTGCAATGAAGTATATTCGATCCAATGAAAACTTATGCCTAATAAAATTACACATTTATTCTAATCAAATTGACACATTAATCAAAAACATTACTCATTGTTATGTGTTTTTCTTATGATTTTTATTTATTTAACATCTAAACGAACTAAAATAAACAGTTAAATACTAATATTTACTCTTAGCAACCTTATGGTCCTGAAAGGGTTAGTTCTATTTAAAAAATTCTTCAATTAACAGAATTTTAATTTATTCTTTATCTTGAGAACAATAAAAATTTATTTTATTGTTTATGTTAAAGTGTATAGTTGAATTTTTTCTTGGAATAATTAAGTATTTCATGAAATAACTAGGCTAGTCAGTTATAGAATATAAACGATGAAAATTTTCCCACTTTACCTAGTTATCCTATAAAATAACTATTGATCAACTATTAAAGTGAAAAATAAACAATTTCAAAGTTATTTTATAAATTAATTGATCATAAATAGCAAAAATCTCTCGAAAAATACATTTTATTCCCATTGTTAATGATTAATTGATAAATAATAAGGAAAAACAGATGTGGTATAATTTATTATTTCTCATATTGCTAATGTTAGTTAAGCGGAAAGGGGATAAAAGAATATATAGAGGAAATAGTTATATTTAAGTATTATCAAAAAAAAATACATGCTGGAAAGAAAAACTGTTACTTCATAAAAACATTGTGTACACTTTTTCGAACAAAAATGTACGAGAATATTAATTTATATAAATTTTATGAATTACTTTTATTTTACTTTTCATTATTTTTAGAGAAAGGTTTGTTGTGATGAAATTTCGAATTGGGGTTCATAATTGATTAAAAGCAGCTAGAACCAGTTCAAAGAACTTTCGAGTGCCCTATTTCATACTTTAACGATCAAGCAATATTTATTCTATAGAATACGTAGTTAAATCACAGAATTCAATGATTTTATATACTTTAGCTGACTTGTCTAGTTATTTCATGAACAGGGGCGTTGCTACCGCCGTATCAATGATACGGGGCACCAAAATGTATAAACAAAAAATCTTAAAGTGTTAAGGAGCCTCAATGAAGAACTCCCAAGAAAGTTTGATACAGGGTCCTTTCTAGTCTAGCTAAGCCAGTGTTCATGAAATACCTAGTTATTCTATGAAATAACAGATCTCACACTTTAACGGTAACATATATATTTAAAAATCATCTTCTCTCTTCTAAAATTTTACTTTTTGAATGTTTAAATATATACCTTGCATTAATGTAAATGTACCTTCTCTTCATAAATCTTTTGATACCTTACACTCAATGAATTTACAGAGTATTTTAATATAATAAAAAGCTGGTTAGTTCTAAGCTGGCTTTGTGTGATATATTAGAAGGAATTAATGGAATCTAAATTGATATTGCATGGCTACAGGTGAATGCATTTAAATGCCTGTTTGATTCTACATTGTTAAGCTCTCACACCAGATCTTGTAATTTATGAGCCATCAACTTATGCTCAAAAATAACGCCGTAATGACCACAGGCTTGTTTTCACCTTCGATTAGCACGTATGCGTAGCTTTAAGAGTTATAAAGCGACGAACAATGCCAGCGGTACTGAGAGGTTGTAAATTGCCTCACAGCAAGATATTTAATGCCTTCCAAATTAACGACCTTTTTAATCGAGTCACGTTTTAGACAAAGTTGACAATGACTAACTTCTCAGCTTTTAATTATAATCATCAAATGATCTCACGAAGAGAACAGCAAGAGGGTTTGCTCAGTTAAGTATCCCGAGAAAGAACGCTAAAGACCTTGTTGAAGCATTCGAAATTGCCCTTTCTGGGCGATATTTGAACTATATTTTTAAGTCTTGACAAATACTGCGGGAAAGCTCCGCCTTTTTCCTTTCATAGGAATTTTTCGAGGTTGTGAAAGCTGGTTCGAATTTCTATAGTTATTACTTGACCTTTGATAAGTGATATCACAACAATTGAAGGTTAAAGTCCCTATTGGGTGTGGAATCCTTTTTAAGCTTCCTGTTTCATAAGTCAACTATTGTATATAGATTACACTCAATGATTCAATGTTCATGTTGTACTCTATTACGTATTCTCCGTCATAAAACTTTTATTAACGTAGAAATCGACACTGGCTGAAATCATTCGGTCTTATATTTCTGTTCTTTTGAGGTGAAGGGCATTATCTGTATTTTTTTTCTATTTTTGTTTTATGTTTACGTTACTGGTTTTCATGCTCTTTTTAGAGCAGGGATACTCAACCTTTCTTCCAGCCTGACCGCATACACATGGCTGGTATTTCAAGCTGGCCGCAACATAAGAATAATGGAAATGTCGCAGGGAGATGACGAAATTAAGAATTTCATCAAATCTTTAAGGGATATGATCAATTAACGGGAGATGTTAAAATAACGTATCTTCAAGGTAATTTTCTGATAAAAGTAAGTGGTTTTATCAAATCTCTGAACTGTTTCAGTGAAATGATGAACTAGTCAGGGTTTGCATTGGCAAAATGCTGTCCAGGGGGGGAGACACCTGGGGGGTCGAATCCTTGTACTTCCTAACCATATAGGTAGTACTATCGATCCCCTAAATATCTACCCCATATCTTTAAAAAAAATGGCACCATAGGATTAACATAGGGATTGATATTTTAGTGTGTAAGTAAGCGAGAGGAAAGATGTCACACATAAAAAAATACCAGCCTAATTTTCTAATTATTTGTTAATTAGTTTCGAACCAATAATTTGTATTTCATTAAATATTGTTGCATTACTTACTTCTATGTTCAATATTGCACCATATTTGTTAAATAAACTCTTTTAAACTCTTGACAACATTATTTCATCATTTCACTGAAATTAATCAGGGATTTGTTCAAATCACCTACTTTTATCAGGGAAATGACCTTGAACAGATATTATTTTAACATCTCCCGTCAATTGATCATCTCCCTTAGGGATTTGATGAAATTCCTAATTTCATCATTTTCCTGCTCAGAAATACACTATAAGACCAAAGCAACATTGGATAAAGCAAAATTGATCAAAATATTAAAATAACTATTGTCTTTTTTTGCAGTACTGTATTAACCTTTCTATCAAACACAAACAAGAAATATATTTACTTTTATGCATTTTTTACTGAGTTATGGGACAGTTCCGATTTCCTTTCCTTCATAAGCAAACCTCTTGCTTACATTCTATTATAAAAAAAAAAGCAAATTGATAGATTTGATTGCTTGATTGATAGATTTTTCCCATTAAATTTTTAGTACATTGTTCTCCAATAATTGAATTTCTTGACATAACTGGGCCACATGTGGCCCGCAGGTTGAGTATCACTGTTCTAGAGGTATATTGATCTTGCATTCCTCGTAGTTTCCTAACTGGAAAATCAAATTTTGAAAACACTTTGCTTGGTTAATCGTGGGTCAACATTTCTGATTATAATTACTATATTGCCTTATGTTATAAATATGTTAATTTTAATCTGGTAGTTTATATAAGATCCCTTTTGAAAAAAACGTTCGACTAAATTGATATAGGTAATAAATTTTGATAGATTTGAAAGGGGTTTGTTATAAAATTAGGAAACTGAAAAACCTTTACTGTTGGCAATTCTTTTCTCCCTCTGTAAAATAATAAAGAACAAAACAAATGAAGACTGTATTATAACTATTCATTCAAATATTAACTATTTCATAAAATGTGAAGATAAAAATTCCGGGTAATATAATTTGGTTTGAACATGTTTGATGCAACTTTTAGAGTAGGAGGCATGAAAAATAGTTTCACTGCAAAAACGAAGAAATGGAGTATTCTTAAAAATCGATACTTAAATATCTGAATTTGTATCAAAATTCACACATGAAATTTAAGCAATTTATTTTGAATTTAAACTATAATAATTTATATCACCTCCCCACTTCAAAAAAGAATGTTGAGTGGATCCAAATTTGCACTTTTTTTTATAACTCCTTTTCTTTGTTATGTTTTTCGTAAAATAATAAAGTTCAAATAAACAATTAAGCTCATCTTAACAGAAAGTTAATATTCTTATTTGAAAGTAATTTTATATTTATCATATGACATGGTCTGTAGTACACAAATTTCATGAATAAAAATTGCAAAATATATTGTGTGGTAAAATTTAAATGTGTATATGTATACAATTTGATTATGTTGATACATTAACCCCTTAAAATGCATTGTATATACTTTAGGGGAAAAAACGGTTAGGTAATAATCGAAAGAAAAACACAGTTTTCACTTAAAACAGTACATTAACGAAAGTGCTTCAAGAACAACTTAAATGCTAGATCCTGAATCCGTTTTAATGTTTGAAGGAACAGGTCCACGACCTCTCAAAACACTTTACTAAGTCCTGCTTACACTGCATCGAAATAACAAGTTGGAATGTGAACAGTTAAAAGCACAACCTCAAGTGTGTGACAAACGATGAACATTATCACTTTTTTTTTTCTTTTCATAATTTTCTCTTAGGTTTTTCAAAAAGTAGCGTTTAGGTAATTGTTTCGGCTAAATGGGAACATTTTATTGCTGTGTTTTTGTACGCAATTGCTATTCTCATTCAAGCATGGAAGTACTGCCTCATTTTTGTTAGATCCTTGTGATATATTGTTGTTCTAAACATTCTAAGATTTAAAACGTTTATTCAAATAAAAATACCATGTAATATCTTTAGTAAATAATTTTATATTCAAAGCTTTCCTAAAATAGTAAGGATTTTAAAAAGTTTTAAAATAAATATAGTGAAACAAGAAATGTTATTCCTAAAGAAATCATATGTTGTATATTTCAAAAACATCAATGTTTGTGCTTCCTTTATCATTCATTTTATTTAATACTTCATCTTTTATACTATACAAAAATTTATCTTAGAAAGCTTTGAAATTAAGGTAATTCCAACAATTAAAAAGCCGGAATATTTCTTAATTCTTAAGAATTCTGAAGTTTAGGAGTAATTCAAGATATTTATAAAAAGTTCTTTTGTTTTCTTTTACACAAATCATTTTTTTTAAAATTATAATTTTTATAGAGGTATAAATATTTGTAAATTTTGAAAGAAAGACGAATAAAAAAAATTATGTGATATCTTGATGTTTTACGTTCGGTATATCTGAAATAAAAATTAAAAAAACCATGATATTTTTATTTATTTTCCACATCATCTTTTATTATTTTTTTTTTTTTTTGTGCGTTAATACTGTGAAAAACATTAATTTAAAAAAGTTAAGTTTGAGATTTTAAAATGACCTAAAGACAGAAATACATGAGGATATTTTATAGTAAATAATATTCAGCATTTCATAGAAACAAATATCTTTCAAAGGTACGGGATCATATAGTAAAATGATATCGTACAAAAAATCTCACAAGTTTTTCATCTACAGCTGAGATTGTTAAATTCATACGAGTTCTTTTAAATGTTAAATTTTAATCAGCTGTATAAATGTTAAATACTCTAAACATATTTCAAGAAATTGAAAGATATCTAGTGATCGTTGATAAGTATAGGAATTCATTATAAAGTGATTGTTGTACAAAAATTTTGAAAAAGAAATTCAGTCACGAGTCATACTTCATGATTAGTACTTTTGAATGTACAAAATATAGATTTGTGTAGCTTTTTTTTATTAAAGATTCGTTGGACATCAATTTTTTTTAAATTGGTTGTTACACCTAATTCTGCATATCTTAACTTTCATTACAATCTTTAAATATTGAATTTTTATGTATTAATTTAATCTCAATAAAGCTAATTATAAAGTTGATTGAATTTTTTTATTCTCAGCAAATTTCAGTAAAATTTAATTATCATAAATATTCAAATTTAAATGCTGAAGGATTCACAAAACAATAAATGTTGCTATTTCACAAGTATAAATATGCTTTAAAAATTACATATTGTACTATATATTTTCAAATGACATTTGAACTACAAAAAATTCTAAATTATTCTTCTTAAAGAAGTTATTTTTTGTATAAAAAGAATTATAATTTCAAAACCAATATTTTGTAAAGCGAATTAAAGTTATTACATATAAAAATTTTCCACGAATGTATTTTCTTGAATTTTATTTGTTGTGAATTCTTAAAATATAAGCATTAATATAAAATACATTTAAATAGCCTATCTTTTTGGAAGTCAAATTTTTATGCACATTTATTCGACTTTTTTTAGTACGAATTTTTAAGATAAGTATTAAATAAACATTATTAAAAAGCCAATTCTCTAGATGACAGTTATTTTTTGAGTCAGAATCTGTCTAAAATTCTGAAGTTTGTTTTTGAGCATCTTTTCAGATTTCTCAAGTTTTAAAGAAAATGATATTTTCCAGAGAAAGAGCAAAAAACTTATCTTAAAAAATCCAATTTTTGAAACATGTTTGATAAAACGTAATATTTTGTGATATATTCAAATGCTTATTTTTTAAATGAATAAATGCAGCAAATTTTAAAAAAATCTCTCCCAAAATTTCACTGAATTTAGTTAAAAGTAATGATAAAACAGCAACAAGGCAAATACTAGTACTCGAACTATAATCCATCACAACTAGAACAAACTCTGAACTCATTCTTGCTGAAAATCCAACTCTTACTAGAAATGGCTAGAATTTTAAACACGCCAAATTCTACGAAGATTCATTTATTTTGTTATAATATTTTTTTTTACTTTGTTCTCAAATATATAGTTATTTACAAAATCAAGTTTTTAAAATTCACACACACAAAGTAAGAATTTAATTTATTGACAAAGTTGTAACGGCTATATAATTGTAGTGTTCTTTCGTAATACCGGATGATCCTTATTCATAATATCGGATCATCCTTACTCATAATAACGGATCATCCTTACTCATAGTAACGGATTCTTTATCCTTACGTCTTATTGGCTGTTAAAACATACTATCGAATTTCATTGGTCTGATGAAATGTCTTCTGGCATTTCTTCTGTCTTCCCAGAATTCCACTCTGACGAAGGGAATATATATACTCGATGCAAACCTAAAAATTTTCGAGGTTGCTCAGAACTCGTTAATTAGAAATATCTTTTAAAGCAGATCGCTATACTAAAAATTCATTAATATATAAAGACATTAAAGTTCTCCCCCTTATAAAGCATATATTCAAAAACTGGCTATTTCCTTCTACAATATCTTCCCAATATTGATAACGAAAATATTAAAATTCTTAATAACTACTACCCAGAGCCAGATATTAAAAGACCTAGGAGGATACTTCTAGACTCCTATAATCCCCCCTAACAATTAATTTAGTCACTTGCCGAGTGTGGCGAGTGACCATTTATTTTGCTAAATTCTCTTAAATTTATTTTTTTTATTTTGTAACTTCTTAATTTTTAATTCCATTTTGGAAACCCAGAAAGGCTAGTTTTCTAGACCCCTCCCAATTGTAAACTTGCAACGTTTCAATGCAGCCTATTGAGTGCCTACTCTCTGAGTGCCAACAACCAATCAAAGCAGGGCCTTTCAGCGTAATCCAGGACACTCCCGCCGAAACCAAAGTATCGACTCACACAGTGCCAATAGCCACGACTCCTTGCCACGTCCCAACAACCAACCAGGACTCTCCCACCCAGCCAGGTCATTTCACATAAGGCCACATAGACGATTTCGATATGGGATGGAGGAACCCTTCGTGTTCCGTTTCCCAGAGACGTCCAGCGTAGTCCAGTGTAATTTGTTATGTTGAAATAAAGTTTATTTTCGTAAATCACTGCAATTTTATATAGCCACTCACAACACAACACACTAAATAATTAAATGAATTTAATCTGAAAAGTGTTGGATTTAGAATGGAAAAGCTATTTCTTTTACACAACGTGAAATGCATTCTAAAGGAAACAATCAAAAACTAACAAAATTCCCTAAGCTCTTAACCCCCCCCCCCCCTTTTTTCGCTTTTCAATTTTTCTGCACTCAGTTCGCGATCCCTTCAATTGTAGGAGCTTTTCCCGGATATAAAGGTTAATCTCCATCATTAAATCATGATGTTCACGTGACCAGGTTGTTGTTGTTGACTACTGTCTGCTCCTTTCACCATCCCCGCATTCACTTTTTCTAAAAACTGGTAGAACAAAGAGCTGAGAGAATCACTTTGATCAAATCACTGACATGTAAAAGCAGTAACCTGTCAAGACTGAAAAATACATAGACCATTAAATGCTTTCAACGTGTCTTTCTTTGCTGCTGGAAAAGTCTTTTTTTTTTTCTTAAGCTATTCCTATGTTATTTATTCAAAAACAAAACAAAGAATGAATTATATATGTGAACAATCATATTACTGTTATGTTTCGCATTAAAGGATTGATTTTAGCTGACTTAAGGTATCCGACTACATTTGGAACCGTGATTTTAAAAAAGCGCATAAATGGATATTTTTCGTGATATTTAGTGTCACTTAGATTAGAATACATGTATAAAATTGTTTTAAGGACATTTTGACCAAAACAATTTATTTAAATACAATATTTCGGCAAAAAATTAACTTAGAATAACCTTTTTTCAAAATGTTCTCCTTTTGTGAAAAATGCTTCTACTATAATAATATTTTGCCTGTGTATCTCTCAGACCTTTTTACAGAGGCTCAACTATGAGTTTTGAAAAATTCACATTATTTTCAGAATTACAACCACAGTTGAAATAATTATAGGCGTTTTTTTTCTTGAAATTTCTCCCCTCTGTTGTCGTAAAACATGGATAAACCCACTTCTAAGTTATATATTTCAAAAATTCTTGTTAAGCCTCTGTACTGAGGTCTGAGCTATAGACGGGCAAAATATTATTATAATAGATGCATTTTTCATTAAAAGGAAAATATTTTGAAAACGGGTCATTCTATGTTCTTTTTTTGTCAAAATATTGTACTTAAATAATATTTTATTGTGATACAATTCTTAAAACAATTTTTATATACATTTTTTAATCTAAGTGACACTAAATATCGTAAATATTATCCATTTATACGCTTTTGCAAAATCACGGTTTCCAACGTAGTCGGATACCTTAAAATCACTTTAAGGCTTAACTTGTCATCTTTGTCTTAATCAATAATTATGGTAGGCACTTTACATAAATAATTATGTGAGGCACTTTAAAAAAAATGGAACAATAACGGGAGCCCTTGTATAATTTCTTATACATTTGAGTAATTTTTTCATAGAGTAAATTTCATATTAATTATTTATTTCCTTAATTATCAGGAAAACATATAATTCTTCTTGGGGCTTTTAATTATTACTTTTTGCATTAGTTTTGTTTTCCTTATTTGAACTTATATCACTCTAAACTGTAATGAAGCCTGTCGGTTGGAGACCATGAAATTCTGAGCCACAATCGAATGATTAAATTGATATTTGAATTGTTATACTGTCTGGTGAAGTCTTTCTTTAAGGTTAATTCATTTAAAATAAGTTAATTTTTTTCAGATGGTCATAGTTTTACCACCAAGGTGGTCTTCTATTTCTTGGAGTTATTAAGGCAAATGTAGTTGCAATTAGGGATTGCAATATCGGACCGAAAGTTCAATACCTTTATTCGGTAGTTTTTAGATCTTAAAACTGGGATACTGGTTTAATACCGGTAGTATAGAAATTTTAGAAGAAAAAAAAAAGAAAATTGGGTGTCTTTTTTTTTCCCCCTGTTTTATTAGTGAGTATTAATACCACAAAAAATCATTTGTAACTTATAAATTATAACAGTATATAAAGAATCACAAAAAAGTAAAGTAACATCTTATTTATTTAAATCACAAAAAAGTTTAAATATCACTATTCAGTCTGTGGTACATTACAAATCTAGGATTTTTTATGTTCTGTAAAGTTATTCTCTTATTCCTTATTATGGGTTATTATTGTTGTTGTTACTAATACCACCTGATCGGCAAATGCCAGATCGTGGCTCAAGAAATTCATCATGGCGAAGGGCTAAGTGATGCATGTCGTTAGCCGTAGCTTTGAGCACCATACAGGTGACAGTACGATTTGGCTCGATTCCACCCCAATTTAGTAAGAGAACACTCTGAGGGTGGTCAGAGGTCTCTGGGAGAGGTCAGAGGTGGTCTCTCTTCCCCTTCCACCAACTTCACGAGAGGACTTGCGGCTCGACGGCTATTTAGAGTACCCCCATGCCGCGAAGGCACTATACATTTACAAACATCCATGTCTTCTCCGGGATTCGAACCCAGTCCCTACGGCACAGCAGTCAGCGTCGCTAATCACTATACCGGATGGGCGACTGGGTTATTATTTATGAGTATCTGAAAAACATTTTCAACCCTAAAGTATGATACGCAAATACAATTTGAAGAACAAACACACCAATTTAAAAATATCGAAATAGTACTCCTCTTCTTCTCAACTACAACCTCGTTTTCACAAATACGAAAATCAGACTACGAATCCTGCGCGTGTGCAGTATCACTCTAAACTGTAATAGGATAATTTTGCCCCCCCCCTCACACTCCTTGGATGATTCACATATTTTATCACTTCTCTTGGTTGCACGATACAATTTATATTCATAGTCTGATTAATTTCGCCAGTTAGGGAGACATAAAAACAAAAACGTATACTATTTTGCTATGTTGACGATCCCTGAACATATAGTGGAGACAATTTTAAAAAAAAATTACTAGTAGATACCGAAAAACCGGCATTTAAAACTTGTGAATACCGGTATTACAAAATTGTACAAATGGCTCAAAATACCGGTATTCAGCATCCTGGTATACCGGTATTGCAATACCTAGCTGCAATAAAAAAGTTACTGTTCTTTCTAAGTTAAATAGTACAATTCTAGTAAATCATGCAATATAACTAAAATCAATTTGCAGTCGAAATATCAAAAATGAATATTGCAAACAAGGAAAATCAATTGACTTCTTCTAATATTAAATCATTAACACGAATAAACTTTGTAAAAAACTTACCAGGGGCGTAGCAACCGCCATATCAATCATATCAATGATACGGGGCCCCCAAGCTTCAGGGGTCCCAACCACTAGCTTAGCTAGCTCTGAGGGGGCTCTGTATCAAAATTCCTTCGGGGTCCTTATTTTAGATATGGGAGTCCTGTTAGCGGACTGTAGTTACATATGTTGGAGCCCCTGTAGCTTGGGGGCCCCATATCATTGATATGGCTGATACGGAGGTAGCTACGCTATATGAGCTTTTCTAATTTTTTTTCAAAAATAGCTCAAATATTTAAATAATCTTTTTTGTTTTTCTGCTCAAAATGATATATTTAGAGGTTTTCTCTAATATACAAAAGTAATTAAAATAAAGCTCTATGTAAGTATGTTTATGAAGATTGAATAAAAAGATACTATTTTTGAAACATGAAAGTATTTCTTTTTTTCAATAATACTTTCTTCTAATTGTTTGTCAATAACACAACCTTTAATGAATTTTTAATGTATTAAAAGTAAGATCAAAATTCATTTCTGAGATGAAAAGTAGGTGTACTATTAGGAAATTAATTTTCACTGAACTTGTGTCAATCATTAATAAAGTAAAATATATCCGAAAAAATAAGAATGCATTATTAGCAAAGGAAAAGTGCTATTCAAATTTGAAAAACTGTTTTCTACAATTGTTCAGTTTTTCATAATTTATCAAAATATATTAAACACAACTCCTTCCGCCAATATTTTTAGAATTTTCTTCCTATTCTGCCAATTAACAGACCATTGTATTTTTCCTTGCAAATCTGAAACAATAAAAAATAGAATACTCAGTTCTAAGAGGATTCATTTTATGTTTATAATGAACTTATTCCCGGGACAATGGGAAAAATTCTCTCTCCTCATATTGTGTTATAAATAAAATTAAGTTTTCAATGATGGGAACTCTCCATTCAGGAAGAAAAAAATAATTGTTATAATCACATTTGTTATGGAGTTAGTGGGTTATTTTTAACTAGGAAGAGTCTTAACCAGTTGTGCGCTTTTTCCTCTTTTCTTTTTTTCTTTTTTCGCACATCTAAGGGCTTTAAAAGTAGTTTTTTCTTAACTATAAAAAGCATGTGTGATTCTTTCTCTTTTTGTGTATTGAGAAGTTCTTTTAATTTCTATTTCAATTACTCTTTCACTAAACAATGTAAATCAATTATCAACGCATGTTCTGCACTATAAATAACAAGCAAAATAATTAACATCATATATCTTCTATTCAAGTATAAGAAGCATTTCTGTAAGCTCTTATTTATTTTCGTGAATCATTGTACTTTTAAGTCGCAATCATTCGGTTTCAAATATTTTCCGCCTTTTTGTGAGTTAAAAGCTGTAAAATACAATTTTATGGTATGCAATACTAAGTAAAGAAAAACTCCTTTTGTTTAGAGGTTCCCCCTTTTTTTTCATTATCTTTCCCTTTAACAATAAAAAGCAATTATAACCATACATTTAAGTATATAAATAACAGAAGGAAAAACCCACGAACAGAAAGTTCAAGTATTAAAAAAATACTTACAAATGCTGCATTCGCTGTGATTTATAGCAACAAATTTATTTTACTCTGAAATGGTTTTTCCGTTTTCAACATTTTATTTCAACCTTATTGATTTAGTAAATGTAATAACAATATTTCAAGTAGCATTCTAAACCGAAGATCTAGAAAAATATTTTGTTTTTTAAGAGAAGGATAAATGAAACATACTTGGCTTCTGCATAAATATTGTGTTCAATAATAATTTTGTAAAGGAATAGAAGGAGTAACGAAAGAAATTAAAGCAATTCAAAATATTGTGTCGAATCACTGGAAATATAGAAACTACTAATCTCACTGTCTTCTTTAAGTAAATCAAGTAAAAAAAAAGGGCGTAAAAACTTGAGATTCTTGAGATAAAAATGGTAGATGTGCAAGCGCAAACGATTAAACAGAAGACTGTATGAGAGTATACTAAGCCTAAAAATTTATTTTTGAATTTTCAGTTTAATACAAGAAAATAGACACAATGATAAGCCTAATCGCAATTTGAAATCTTTGAAAGTACATTTCATAGGACAAAAATAATTTACGGCACATGGAATATTTCACAAGAAATTGAATATTTCCCATAGAAAGAACGAGCATTTCACACGAAAACATTTCTCAAGTTTGTGTTTACATTCTGACAGAAAAAATACACATTGACTGTTGCCATAAGATTTCTTTTGAATATTAGTGATTCAATGCAACGGCGCTAATCAATGGGGTACTGAACCGTAACAGAAACTTCACATTTTACTTATTATTTTATATATAATGCGACACTATTTTAATTAGTTTCTTCGATTTATTTTGAAATGTGAATTCAGATCATATTTTAGTGAATGAATTAAAATATATTCAAATATTTTCAATTTTTTTACATAAATTTTGTTTCATTCTCTGGTAAACATTTTAAGACATATTATATTTTAAAAGAAAAATGTTCTACAACGACAAATAAGTTTTACCAAAAATTAATGTAGTAAAACATTATATTTAGCCTGGGTAAAAAATATGCTGTGTTGAATCTTCCTTGATAAAATTTTCAAGAAAACACTGTCATTCTGGAAAAGGATATATAAGCCAGCATTCTAATCATATTCTTTATGTTATAAATAACAACAAAACATTTAGTGTAATGGAAACCTTCTATTTAAGCATGATATAACAATTTCTATAATCATTGTATTTGCTATTCTACCGTTAAGATCGTATAAAAAAGAAAATTATCAATAACGGCCATCTATCAATGATCTTTTCACAAGAAACAAAGCTTAATGTTACGGTACGATCGTCAAATTCTCCTCTAAAGTTTCTCCGTGGGCGGTCGTTATTGAGATATTCAATTGTTTCTGCATTAAATGCAAACACATAGGCTACAGATCTATCATCTATGGTCTATGTTTAACCTGTGCATAATAGATTCTATATCAGAGCATCATCAATTTTATGAAATGGACAAGTCATTTTGAATGAAATTATCATTCGTTGCATCATTTGCAAATCTATATTTATTGGATGGGTAGGTGTTCCTGTTCCTTTCACAAAAAAGTTAAGATAATTGTTGGACCATCTCGGATTGATAAGATAAAGTTTCGATGTAATAATAGATTGGAATATACTGGGTAATAGTTATCAAAATGATCATACATATTGTTTTCAGTTTATTTCTACTTTAATAGAAATTATGGTAACTTCCCAGTCTGAAATTTGACTTTTCTTTAAAGCAGAGAATTTTTAAATCTGACTTCAAAGTGATTGTAGAGATTGAAGTTAAATTTTTGTTGACATATATTGCTTATTTTTGTGTTTTTGGAAACCCTAGCGATATTTTACAAAGAATGAATAGTTGTGTATTGTATCATTTATTGGTTCTTACATACAATTAATTTCCTTTTACTATTTTGTTATAAATTTATTTCATTAAAATTAAGTAAATAATAAAAAAGGTTTTGAGGCTTCAGACGGAAAATATTTAGGTATTTGACAGCTGACTACAGAATCAGAGACGAAAGCCATTTTCAAAGTATTCGGATTAAAAAAAAATATTAAATTCTGTAAATAGATCTCAATACATCTTTAAAGTTTCGTAAGCCAATAATTACTGTAGGAAAAAAATTAATATTTTAAAAAATTTTAAGTATAAAAAAATGTCAGTTTCGGCCCGTTAATTTTGCGCAAACAAAAGACAGCAAAATAAAAGCAAAAAAGTTAGTAACAATTTTTAATTTTAATAATTAAATATGAATTTTAACTAAATTGCGAACGATAATGAATTCATGAAGTGAAGTATTTGAAATTTCCAAAGGGAAAGAAAAGATATTTTTATGAGTTCACATATTTTAATCGACAAATTTTTGCTTCAAGACCTATTATTAGGACTTATTGCTTTAAAATCATCATTAAATATTCAACTATACTCCTCACTACTTGAGTTCATTCAGATGCAGTTCCAGTTATTCTGTAGCAGCTTTTATCACACCACTCAAAGTGTATTTGATTAAACCAGGCTTCGAAAGTGAATATTCAATTGAACATTGCCTGCGAAACAGCTCGCTCCAATGTTACTTTAATGTCCACACAAGACTGAAAAAAAGAACTTATCTGGAATCAAATTTAGAATATTTCTGTTTCTTATACTTTCTAAATGTGATTGGAGTGATATTTAAAATAATCTCCTAATAATGATTATGCACTCAATTTTGAAATTGTTATCAATCAACAACTAATTGTAACTGATCCCTTCCTAAAACGAAACAAGTAATATAAAAAAAAAATTAAGTCTATTCCTACTTAGATCAACAAAGAAAATTTTATTTTAGCTACTTTTTATTAAAAAGTTACAATTAATAAAAATATGTATATGCATATGACAAAATCACAACATTAAGTGGTAATTAATTTTTATTAATTATCATTAAAGCATCGTATTGTCATCCAAAACAATCGTGTATATAATATTTCAGTTCAACTGATTGCTTTAAAACGTGAGAAAAATACTTTTTCAAGTTTTGACACAAGTCGCAAAAAGGGTCGCTATGTCGCCAAAAATGATGCCAACGTGGCTGTATTTGTAATTCTTTAAATAGTTAGTTTTAATCATTTAATTTTTATTAATTATATTTAAATTATTGTATTGTCATCCAAAATAATCATGTATATAAAATTTCAGCTTTAATTGAGGGGTTTAAAATGTATTTTATTAACGATTGAAAATTCCAAGAAGATAAATAAATAAATAAATATATAGAGATTGTGAGCTAATAGTAGGAATTGAAAAAAAAATACAATCTGTTTTACACTAAGAAAATTGATACAAGAAAATAATTGTATTTTTTAATACATGGAACTTTAGCATTTTACTTACTATCTATAAACTGTTTTAGTTTTCAATGTTACACGTAAAATTGTTCAAAATATTATAATTGTCCTGCGTACCGATAAAATAGATGATTACCATTTTAGAATTGTTCCTTTTTTTCTTAAATTTACTTCTAATAGCATAATTTAATTATAGGGAAATCCGGCGTATAACGCACACCTATGCTTTCAATTTGCAAATTTTTGTTTTTAGGTATACTCGCCGTATAACGCACACCCCTTTTTTTACGAAGAAACCTTAAATGTATGTGCGCAATGCTATTATCTTTTGAAGTCATTTATTCAAGGTATCATTCCAAGCTTTAGAAAATACTATACTAAAATTACAACCCTTTAAGTTCATAAGAGGAATGTCATTTCTTTTAAATAAGCATTATTTCGATGTATGTAAAAGTCTAATTTTATTTTCTATGCTCATACTTTTTTTGAATCTCACATTTTTTTATCCGGCGTATAACGCACATCCGTTAATTTTGGTCTCATATTTTGTGTTAAAAGTGCGCGTTACGAAAAAATAAATCTCTAACTAAGAGGTTTCTTTTAAAGTATTTAAAATGGCTATTGTAGCGGAAAACTGCTTTAGTTGTAATTTTAATTTAAATGCCAGAAGTGAGTATAAAGATACGGTTCACTAAATAGATATTTGTGTTGTAACCACACTGTTTGTTCTCCATTTGTATATATTTGTCAAGTTTTGAATTGCTATTTAGGGAATTAAAAACTTAACAAATTAGCACTACTCAAGCATAATTCTTATTTTAAAGAATGATAACAGTTCAGTCAAGAGATACAAATACTCTCTAAAAGCCGGGCTTACAACTGCATCCAGGAACTTTCACAACCGTTGGCTGCGATTATCGAGTTGGTGAGCACTCTCGTCTGGAAACGCTTGTGCCAACTCACTGACTTCACACCTCGGCATAAAAGGGTAATGTTCATCATCCATTTTAATGGTCTTTTTTTCTCTCCACCCTCGCTCCCTATAAGAAAAAATACTTCGAAAAGAAAATGGGTCCATTAACCTTGTAGATCGGAGTCCATCCCTCCCCGCCGGATCCATTTCTAAACCTCCCTTTGTTGAACCCGCGCAAAGAAGGGGTTAGGTCAGAAACTGCAATACTCCATCTCCCGCTGGGCTTTCACACAGATAAACTCGGAATGTTGCAGAACAAAGATTGTACATAAAGTTTATGCTAATAATCTCGTTTTTCACCATGCTTTCTCCGGCCGGAAATTTCTGGACAATATGGGTAATTACGAACTAGTATAAATAAACCTGGAGACGTCTAAGTTTTGTAACGATTTGGTGATTTAAAAAGCCTGCTTAACTTTAGAAGGGTATTGTTACTAACTTCGCTAGCATTTTACTCTTTTAGAGAACGCGGAAGTCTAATGAAAACAACGGAAAGTACTCATATTGTATTCGGACAATAGCTATGCTTAAAAATAAATGACAAAAAATCCTGGAACTTTTGCCACTTTACGGTAAGGTTACACTAAGTTAATAATGCCCAAATGTATGCATTCTGGTATATAATACATATTTTAAGCTTTTTTTTCAGCTAAACCTTCAAAATTCGAATATATTATATATTTTCTCTCTTTCGATCTTTGTCACTCACTCGTATTTTTCCCCTTACTTCGTCAACTTTATTAGTAGCTAGTTCGGTGGTCAATCCATGGCACGCTTACCACAATGTGACACGGTGGAGTTGTAACAGAAGTACGCAAAGGCTTACTGAAAATTTTTTTTTAAATTTTAAAAAGATAATAAATAACCATCTTTTACAATTTTATTGAAGAGGGGTTGTCTCAGACGAAAAAACCCCTCAAAATTTGGATATCAAAATATGTTTGTGAATAAATGTTTCCTGCTATGAACAAAATAAAATAAATATAACTCAAAACTGGCTGATGTGCACCTACAATAACCTAATTTTTTGGGCATCTGTAAGAGCTAATCCTAATATAGGTGACTCGGTAAAAAAAAGTAGTAATTTAAAAGCTACATAAATAAAGTAAATACTGAGCGTTTAATAATTATTTTGAATTAAATGATTCAAGTTAATCATTTTTATTTTATACTTAACCCAACTCATTGAACTTGTTAAAAATTTATTAAAATAAAAACTTAACTGTTTGTACTTTTGTCTTATTTATTATATTATTTTTAAATTTCGACTACATGGAGTTGCATTAAAAAATGTGCTATTTGCGGAATAGGCTTAATAATAATCCCATAATAGACTTATAAGTAACATTTGTTTCACTTTTCCACATTTGTTTGCTGGAAAAGTTGGAAGTGGCAAGTTTAATTATTTTTTTTATCACAAATAGTGGCACTCTTTCCAAAAAGGTTGGCAACACCTTAGCTAATTTATTATATGTTCAAAGCCGAGAAAGAGACACATAACTTTTAAGTAGAAGAGATTCTTCTGTAATTAAAATAAAAATCTAAAGAACTAAATTTTTAAAAAAAACTCAAAATTTTTTCAGTAAAATAAAATGTTTTTCCAGAATTTGATGAATATATATATGAAATACTTCTTATAATATTTCTGGAGAGTGATAAAAAAATATAATGTCGTGGGCAGTGGATGGTACTGTAACGAACGAAATTACAGGGTGTGGCCGGTGGTGAGTGATTCCTGTATGTTGATACATTTTCTATGATGGGATTGACGAGGCAGTCTTGTAAATTAGTTAATCCAATTTATTGCATTTCTTGAAACACCTAGGCATATTAATTACATTAAGCATGGACGACACAACACAGACAAAGAAACTAAACACACAACACAAAGCAGCCGGCTACATGATTACAGAGAGAAGAGCTTTCCAGAGACATCGGTATTTATACCTGGCGGTGAAGGCCGCGAGAATATTTTGTAATAAGAACTCTGATTGGTTAAAAAATGGGCCGGAAAAGGATTTCTGATACTGGTTGATTACGATTAAGATTAGGGCGTTAGTTCTGGACCAAAGAATTAAAATTTGTTTAAATATTATTAAAAGAGTTAATGAAAAGGATGCTAGAGGGAATTATTATTATTACAGATTAAATTACTGGGAATTATTACATATATATAGCCATTATATGGAAAAAAGTCAGCTTTTCTGTAGATATATTGTTTTACAAACATTTTGTATGGAATTGGAGGAATGAAAAAAAAAAAATGCGAAATAAAAACAATTTACTACATTATTAAAACCATTTGGCTCCAAAACATGCCGAAGGGAAATGAAATCAAGTTTTCGAAGCAAAAAAAAAATTGGCTTCATAACTTAAAGACCGAATAACTTGAATCTACTTTTAATATTGAAAAATATAAAATTGTGTACCACATTGCTAGTAAATATAGTATTTTCTTATTAAAAATTTTTGTAACAAATTATTTCCTTTCATGAAATTATTTATTTTCCTAAGATCTTAATAAAATTGGAAATGGTAGTACAATTTACTATCTGTCGCAGAGATCGTAAAAAAAAAGAATAAATGTAGTCAGGAACTAATTCTTAAATCAAATGGACATTTACATTTCGTACATGCGTATAACAATAACTATATAGTAATTTGAATATAACTATCAATATAAGGATATAGGTTAATTTTAGGAAAAACTTTTAAAATAAAATTAAAAGGTATAAAAAAGCTTATATGATTGCAAACTTTAATATAAATGAGTGAATGATTAATAATTGATGAAATAATAGAGATAAATCGATTACATTAATGTTTTTTTAAAAATTATGTGAAGAGTAGTTTCTTGCTGTATATATTTACGAAAGTTGAAAAACGTTTAACGAACGTTTTGGAAATAAAATGAGATCTAATGAAATAATTGATTGTATTTTTTATATCTATTCTTCTAGGAAAACTAATGAAATCCTTCTCAAGCACAATGAGAAACAAATTATTTCTCAGTTTATTTCAAATTTAGCAAGAATATTAAATGACGTTTAGGGAACTTGCAATTATAAAAACTTTAACTTTTAAATTTTCATTATGTTTCCGACAGAGACAGACTTATGATTAATGTTACGAAACTGCGTTCAAAAATACTTACAATTTCACTTAAATTATTCTTACAAACGATGTTTACACTGGAAGTTTATCATAATAATTGTTTCAAGTTCTAGAAATCCAAAACGGAATAAGATTTCCAACCCGTTATTTAACGAACAGTATTCTTTCATCCAGATTTTTTTTTTAAAAAAACATACAGTAGATTACATCCGCTTTTTTCTTTCTTATTATCATTTCCTAATGATATATATGCGAAACAGTTTTAAGAATCAGTTTGCAGCAGATAAAAGCCTTGTTATACATTCTCCCTTTTTTTTTCCTCACTCAGAAATGAATAGTTTGAAAAACCATTGTTGTATAACATTTTATACCAGAGGCGGCATTTTGAAGAATTAAATTACTAAGGGACCACACAGCGACCATCATAGTCACAGGGACTCCCATAAAGTTTAATTTCATGTTTTAGCAAGGAAAAAAAGGTATCATTTTAGTAATTTCTAGGTAATTTTCCAAAATGATTGTTGTGGTTATGTAAAATGCCACAAAGCCCAACAATAAAAAGTTAAAAGGATTGAAATATTTATTCTTAGAAAAGTCATTTTAGGTTTCTTCTTTTGTTATATAAGTATGAAGTTCATTTAAAAATTAAAAGCATTGGTTATCGTTTAATTTTACGTATTTATATCAGAAACGTAGAGTTAAAATTATTGGTAATCGGTTCTAAGAAATATATTTAATGTTTTTGATAAAGTATTATTTTTAAAGTTTGTCTTAGTATCTCCTCCTCATGCTGATAAAAGTGAAGATCTCGCTCAAGATTCCCGAGGGGGGGGGGCATCCAAAAGCAGCTTGGGTGGAGAAACCATAGTATTAAACTCGAAATTATACCAACATGAAATTACAGTTATTAACTTTCATTAAAGCGAACACTAGAAATGATTACACGATATACAAAGAAGACAAAACAAAGGATAAGAATTAGTTTCATACTTATCTTAATGAGATGTAACCCTTTTGAACTTAACAATTCAAGAGCATCCGTAATCTTGAATTGTAAAAGAGTGGAAACGATAATGTGGCTTTGGCAATAATTAATGAAGCAACATCGTCCCTGAAGCATCAACAATCTTCTCTATTCCTTTATATGATCTATCTTGATCTCTGACTATTTACATACTTTTCAGTAGTGACGTTCACTTGTATTGAGGAGTTGTTCTAGCTTAAAGTGTCAATGTCAATTTGGTTGGGCGGAAGAAAACCCCAGTTGGAGAGGATAGAACTCATGGAGAGCCTATTGTTACAAGGTGACTTCAAAAGAAAAATAAATCGTGGTTCTTAATACTCAGTGAATTTTTCACAAATGAAAGTGGCTCAACTTGGTCCAACACTTCATTTTTAAACAAATATGTTACAAGAAGATGCAGATCAGCCCACCATAGTTCCCGAGTTCGAGACAAAAAAAAACATTGATCTGTGAAATTATTCATTTTTATATATTCTATTTTGCAATGTAACTATGGAAATAGTTATCAGTTAGACAGTTATGCTTTATTTAAACGGATGTATTATCCTTATATAATTATAACTACAAAAGAATTATGAGAAAATATAAAATTATTCTGCCAAAAGATATTTTAATAACCCCTTTGTTGCGAAAAGTCATCCAATGATGAATTTATATATTATTAAAGAACAAATAAGCTTCATCTGTGTTTAATACGGTCACTAAATTTTCATGATTTACGCTTCCTTTTCACAACTGGAAAATCTTTTGAATTTAGGAGGGGAACGCTTAGTTAAAAAAAGTAAAAGTAAAAGTAAATTTATTTTTTAGAATACTTTCTAAAATATCCCAGAAATTTGTCATTCTCTTAGAAGTGTGTAATACTATTAGGTATTTTATTATAAATAACAGCAAAAAATTACTGAAAGGTTCATATTTTTAGAAATGAAGGTGCTTATTACCAAAAATAAATGTATCTCTAGTATTATACAAGGATTTTTTATTTATTTACTTAAATTTCTTTTTCAATATCGAACTATATTTCAATAAAAACTGAGTTTCAAAACAAAATTTTTAAGTCTATTTTGTAGTATTTAAA
>BMAV01007447.1:114734-172530 GCA_019973955.1 Trichonephila inaurata madagascariensis
TTTTTGCCGAAATATTGTATTTAAATAAATTGTTTTGGTCAAAATGTCCTTAAAACAATTTTATACATTTATTCTAATCTAAGTGACACTAAATATCATGAAAATTATCCATTTATGCGCTTTTTAAAATCATGGTTCCGAACGTAGGTGGATACCTTAATCATTATTTCTCAATGCAGTCATTTTGACTGCTTTTGGGCAATATAGGTATATTCTAAGTTTCGGTCTTTCTAGTGTTAATTTGATTCCAGCTTTTAAAAGGTTATGCATTAAAGCTAGGTTCCACAGTACATTCTAAGAAAGACTGATTTTTAATTAGCTTTGAATGCAACACACACAAAATAGTAAATACCACTCAGAAGAATTAATTTTCAATTGCTTTTTATTAGCTTTTGCGATAATAATTCGTTTGTGCGACTAATTATAATTCTTTAAGACGGAAAAATAAATTTAGTAAAAAGCTCTGTGTGTCACCGCAACTCATGAAAGAAAAATCGTAAACCTAACTATGTACAATTACGGTGAACTCTATGAAGAAATCCTGACCTTTCTTTGCAACTTTCTCCAAAGGTTCCGGGCCAAATCGAATTACAAAAGAAGCTGCTAAGCGCGCTGGTAGTGCTTCATCCTATTTGACCCCATCTCGTGCGTGACAGCATCTTCATGGGGTCAGCAACCTTCCTAATCATCAACTTCTCTCTCTCCTGGCTTCACGATTCCATATTCTCTCTTAAATACCACACGCACTCGCGTCAAACGTTTATTCAATTCCAATTCTTTATTCGTTATGTTGGTCTTTTGAATAGTTTATACGGAAATTATGAGCCAACTTCCTTTCGTAAGAGCAGACGCTACAAAGAAGCATTACTGACTTGCGTTTGGTGGGTATATAAGAAGAAAAAAAAAACCTTTTTATAATAGTAACTGGAGTACTCTATGTTTAATGCAGAAACTAAATAACAATCAGGAAGTATACAGTCTTGAATTTAACTCTTTTGAAACCACAAACTTAAGATAGGTTTATAAAAGACTTAGCAGGTTTTATATAGATTCTCGAATGGGTTAGTTCTAATGTATGCTTTTGATTGGAATATCCGGTTGATTCAAAACATACCATAAGCGTTTTAATCAAATTGCATAAGGAGGCATTAACTATTAAATTATTTTATAATAAGGTAAATTAACATAATCAACTACCATATTAAATGTAAATGCTTTATCGTTGCTCACACGTACGTGTGTGTGTGTGTGTGTCACTCAGCTAAAATGTTATTTTCCCCGGACGTATATATACGTCTGTCAAAAGTGCTATGCTATCCATAAAATTATACCGAATGATTTGGAATGTAAAAAAAGGACAGTGTTTGCGAAGGATGTACTTATTTCAGAGGATTTGCTTATTTATTCTTTTTCTCCCCGCCTCGAATACATCACATAAGCACGTCTACTTGGAAAACAGTGGCATTGAGGAGCGAATCACATAACCTTTAATCGGCAGTTAAGGGATTAATTATAAACCGTACAAAAAAAATTATCAAGATAAGACTTTTTTTATATGGTTTTATATATGATACAACCATGGGATCATTGGTAATTACTTACTTGTTCTAAACTTAGTATTGTTAAATTAATTATGAAATACATTGTGCAGTACTGATACTTTTATAAGTGTATTATATTACTGTAAATGTGTATTCTATTTTTTATTATGTCAGAATGTATTTTTTGTTTGTTTACTTTCAACAAATTAGTAATTTTTTTTTAAATAATCTTTTGTTTACGACTTTTCATTATGCTCACGCCCCCCTCGTAGAGTTATCACCCCACAGTTTGAGAAACGCTGGTGTAATGCAATTTGTGCCTGATTAGACAACCATGGGATCATTGGTAATTACTTACTTGTTCTAAACTTAGTATTGTTAAATTAATTATGAAATACATTGTGCAGTACTGATACTTTTATAAGTGTATTATATCACTGTACATGTGTATTCTATTTTTTATTATGTCAGAATGTATTTTTTATTTGTTTACTTTCAACAAATTAGTAATTTTTTTTTTAAATAATCTTTTGTTTACGACTTTTTATTATGCTCACGCCCCCCTCGTAGAGTTATCACCCCACAGTTTGAGAAACGCTGGTGTAATGTAATTTGTGCCTGATTAGACGTTAAAGCGTTTTTTACAAATCAGATTTAGAATTAGGTTATTTTCTATCTAACAAAGCCTACATTTATTGTTGTTGTTTTTCAAAGCCTACATTTGTTGTTGTTGTTTTTCTAGTCCAAAAGGTCCCATTTGTAAAAAGCTTAATTCAAAAATTATTTTGCTCCGAACAAAATTGAGTATTTTTGTATACTTCATGATATATATATTTCTAATCTATATGAATAATTATAAACATAATTATTTTTTATTTACAAGTTTTACTCAAATTAAAACAATTAAGAGTGAAAAATTATGATTTCCACATTTCTCAGTAAAAATAAATTATATTAATGGGTATTTTATATGAAAACTATTTATTTTTCGTGCCGTTTTAGTCCCAGCATTTGAATAAAGTTATTTCGATGATAGTGTGAATTTTATTTTTAAAAGTTGTGTGTGTATCTGCGATATATATATATATTTGCAATAAATTCTCAGATTTTAACGATTTTCCAAATTGTTATGTACAAGTTACAGACACATAAAACCACTTTAGGGCATATATAAATTTATTTTATTTTTCTAGTCCATTATTTTTTTTCGGAAATAAATTAGGATTACTTTTTGTCATGACCTTGCAATCGAAAGATTAGCTTTTTCATACGGTGTTTGATTTAGCACGTAATAACTGACATTCACTCAACGTTATAGTGGAATATTTATTAGGATTTTTCAATCTTGTGACAATAATGTTATACAACCAGAACATCTCAATTCCAGTTTATCGTTAAAAAGTTCCTACAGGCTTTGGTTTGCTTTTAACAGAAATTCAAGAAATTAACAATCAAAGGAGGATGATTTAAGAATGATGAAACTGAGAATTTTTTAGTTTTATTTAAATGTAAAATGCAATAAAAGTATATGATAATTCTAATCCTACACAATATTTCAATATATAGAACAGTTTCAGTGTAAATTATTTTCCTTTTTTTAGTTCTGTCGTCGAAAATATCTGCTTACATTTATTCACCAGAAGTAGGAAAAAAGCACGTGTGGAAAAAAATAAGTTAAAAGATAGCACTGAAAAAGAGTAGAAAATGTCATTTAAGTTTCGTGTTTTATCATAAAAAATTTTATAGAAAAGAGAAAAAGAACGCGAAAGGATTTTCTATACAAAGACATTTTTACAATTATGTCATGCTTAACATTGATTTTTTTTTTTTTTTTACCTAAGCGAGAAAAATCCAACAGATTCAAGTTTGTAATACATGCAATAGATTTCAAAATACAATACAGATATTTAAAATTATTTATTTAAAATTTCCTAATTTTAATTCAAAATGATTTAATTAAAACAAGAGAAATATGATGAAACGTTTATGTGAAAAATTTCATAATTATTTTATTCGATGATTTTACATTTATGCTTGAATTAATATTCAAAAGAAGAAAAAAAAAGGTGCCATAATTCTTTCTTGCTCCATTTAAGTTAGAGGAGAAGCAATGACACAGCTAAATTTCAAAATCATTGCTAGTGAAACAAGATTTCTCCAAAATATAATTTAGCACAACATTGACTAAAAGTTTCAGAAATCTTAATATGGTATAATTTATGGCGCATTTTTTAAATTTTCTATTCAGGATCAAAATGAAATATATTAATTGAAGGGATTATTTTATATTTATGAAATCAGAAAATTCCCTTAACCTTTCAAGGGCAAATATTGTAAAATAAAGTGGATTCAGACTATTTTTTGAATAACCAGTAATTTCATAGAGAACTAAGGTAAATATTTTATTTAACCAAATAATACCCCAAAATTTTTTTTAAACTTGAGATATAAAATAAAAAAAATAAGTCTAGATATGAAGTAAACAAAACTCCCAACGATTAAATAAAAAGAAAGCAAAATTATTCAAATTGAAACTAAATATTTAAGTAAATGAAAAATTTCCTCAAATAGAAAAGAGTCATCATACTCGAAATTAAATCTAAATAAAAACCTATCATGATTTTTGTTTATATTTTCCTTAAGAAACAGTTCATTTCAAAACAGTAATTTGTCTTTACAAAATTGCATCTAAGAATTCCTTCACATTCTAAATTAGAAAATACGATTCGCTTCAGCTCTTAGCATATTTGAATACAACTTGGAAGAACGAATGTGGAATCCCACGAAAAAGTAATAGAAAAAGAGCGGAACACAAAATCACTCTTAGATAATGAAGTAACTAAAAATCAAAGCAAATATAGGGTATTAAGTTTAGAATGTTTATTTTCCCTAAGCTTTTTTTATGCACTGTAAATAAAGCTGAAATTAATTTTATTTCTAAAGCTTAGATTAACGCAAAAATTATTCTTCTGAATACATTTTGTGAGAAGCTATTGAAGTTAATTGTTTTATGAAAAGAATATATTCCGAAAATATTACAAATGAAAAGCAAAGCTGTTATAAGAATTTAATTTTAATTTTAACTGTATGAAAAATAATCCACTAAGTCAACTGAGTGGCTTAGAGTTAGCGCGCTTACTTCGTTATCCTAAGGTTGCGGATTCGATCGATCGATAGATTCTGGGTTCAATAGATTTTCTGGATGCGAAAATTGTAGGCATGCATGTCATATGATTATGTGGCATATAAAAGATCCCTTGAGTATCAATTTGGTATTCTTAGCAAAATTAAATCACAGCAATTTTTTAATATCAAACGAGAGCTTGAAATAAAATTAATTCAAGCGTCCAGATTTGGCAGCGAGGGCCGCCACTAGATGGTGCCACCATGAATTGGCTCTCCCATCTGAAGACGCCATGTCTGCAAAAACTTAGTTGCCAATAAGGAAAACTACTAGGAAAAAATATTCCACAAAGGAAGATGATGCTGCAAGAGAAAAATGAAAATAAAAACATCTCATTATCTTAACACAATTTAAGATTTTTTAAATATATTCATCTTTAAAGTCCTGATGAGGGATCGCTTTAATTATTATCTAAACTATGAAATAATAGTAAAGAAAATTCTTTAAGGGACTTGAGAGAATAAATTATACTTAAATTGGTAAAATAATTATAAAAGCCATTATTTAAATTAAACTAATTTTTTAAATAGTGCTTAACTATTTTTTGCACTTTTCTGAGGCTTTAAAAGACTGGAAAGAAATAATAATTACCTATAGCATCCTATTAAATACCTAATATCAATGAACAGAATACCTAATATTATGCAACAGAATATGTTCATGATATATCTTGCATTATTCAACTCTTACATCTATTAAAAATAATCATGCTTTCCAAGATGACTAATCTGTTCAAAATGGTCTCCAATTTACTTTTACAAATTATACTTTTAAATAGACTCAGACAGCGTTGAAAACATAATTTTAATAATCTCCTGGTGATAAGGTGCTCTCTTTTGAAGGTTAACAAGGCAGTTACCAAATCTCAAAAGACAGCCAACGCCAAATTATTCTAATTTGTTTTTGTTGTGACGGTGAGGTCATAAAGGAAACGTTCATTACGGGGTACCAACTGAAAGAACTTTTTAAAAGTAAGAATAACCTTCACATAAGAGATTACTAATAAGCAGAAATCTATTATACCAAAATTTGTTTATTTTATTGCACGCGCGAGGATTACAATTTAAGGCTTACACACAAATAATTTGTCATTATTAATTTCTACGAAATAATTTTTATTCTCTTTTCTTCTTTCAGTTTCATTCCAAAAACTTACATTTCATTCACAATCTTTTTTTTTAAAAGAAAGAAGTCGCGGTAGCAGAGTGGTCACGGTCGCTTGTACATGATGTATGTGTTGATACGTAAATTATTTCATTTAAATTCTATTTGATATAACAAGAGAGCTATTGACAACGAGTTTTATAAACAATGGTGTAGAGCTGCGGTTCTTAAACTGTGGTCTGTGGACCACCGGCGATCCCCAGCGCCTCTCTAGTGGGTTAGCAGTTTCTCATTTAATGTTAAGATTTTTCCACTTTAACAGGCCTTTTAGAAAAATGCAATGATGTACCTCCTGAACTAGATCACTAAATTCCTTGAATGAAAAACCTCTACTAGAACATGTATTTCGATCAAAATTATTAATTCAGTGCGTAATATTTTTAAGGTATCCGACTACGTTCAGGACCATGATTTTGTAAAAGCGTATAAACGGATACTATTTATGATATTTAGTGTCACTTAGATTAGAAAATGTATATAAAATTGTTTTAAGAATAGTATTACAATAAAAAATTATTTAAGTACAATATTTTAACAAAAAATGAACATAGAATGACCCATTTTCAAAATATTCTCCTTTTGTGAAAAATGCTTCTATTATATAAAATATTTTGCCTGTATATAACTCAGACCTCTGTACAGAGGCTCAACTAGAATTTTTGAAATATATAACTTAGAAGTGGGTTTATCCATGTTTTACGACAACAGAGGGGAGAAATTTCAAGAAAAAAAACGCCGATAATTATTTCAACTGATTGTAACTCTGAAAATAATGTGAATTTTTCAAAAATCATAGTTGAGCCTCTGTAGAGAGGTCTGAGCTATATACAGGGAAAATATTATTATAATAGAAACATTTTTGACAAACGGAGAATATTTTGAAGAAGGGTTATTCTAAGTTAATTTTTTGCTGAAATATTGTATTTAAGTAATTTTTTTTGTCAAAATGTTCTTAAAATAATTTTATACATGTATTCTAATCTAAGTGACACTAAATTTAATGCAAATTATTCATTTATGCCCTTTTTTAAAATCACGGTTCCGAGCGTAGTCGAATACCTTAATTACAGTAAAATCCGGCGTATAACGCGCATTTTAAACACAAAATAATATGATTGAAATTTAAGGGGGTGCATTATACGCCGGGTACAAAAATGAAAGCTTTAAAAATAAAAAAAAGATGAACCTAGAAAAAAAATTCGACTTCTACTTAGATCGAAATACTGTGTATTTAAAATAAATGGTATTCCTTATGAAGTTAAAAGGGCTGTAGTTCTAGAAGTACACTGTCTTTTTTTATAGGTTGGAATAATACCTGGAATGAGAGAGAATGACTTCAAAACATAAGAGCAATGCGCGTATACATTTAGGGTTTCTTCATAAAACAGAGGGTTCGCGTTATACGGCCAATATACTTAAAAATTAAAAATTACAGCTTGAAAGTATAGGTGTGTGTTATACGCCTGATTTTTCGGTATATGTTTACTATTTTTTAAAGAAAAAATGAAGTTGTTCAATACTCAAATTCATAACTCATTCACAAACTGTAAACTAAGTGCGAAATAAATGATGTGGCTACGAGTGTTTCTCAATTTAAATAAAATATTTATTAAGTATTTACAAGGATGCATAAAAATGCTTAAATATTATCGCGCACGCTCACATAGCCGTCTCCTCCCTCCAAACGCATCTAGAGGAATTCTCTATCCCTCTCTCTTCGGAGCACTTTTCCTCCCCCTGTTGCCACCAGAGTAAAGAGAAACTAGGCTCAACCCCCTTCTCGGGTCAGTCACCCCTTCGCTCCTTGGGTGTCTAAGATTTATTAGGTGCTCGCCCCTCCTCGGGTCAATCACTCCTTCGCTCTTTGGGTGCTTTCGCAACAGAAGTGTTAAGAAATTCTGTATAAATAACAGTGTCAGTCTCACACAGGGTTCTTGAAGAACCTTTAAATCATTCTGCCATGTGTTGGGAATCAGGGAGCTGCATACAAAATCTTGGGGGTCCGCGAAGTCAGGCTGATACATAGAGGGGGGCGTGGCGATCGAAAGCTAAAGAACCACTGGTCCAGAGACAAAAACGTCATTTGATCTGACATCCCACTCCTCACCAAAGTTATGATTTTGAACTAAGACTTATTTAACTTGAATTAATATCTCAATATGACAGATTTTCAATGGAATCAAGTAGAAAAATCATAGTTTGGAACATTACGTGTTCTCGTCAATGATTACTAATTAGTTTGAGTTCTAATTCCATCAAATATGTCTATGTGAAGTACAGAGACTCAAGCACAAAAACTGCTACTAGAGCTCGAAGTTCTTGCGCAGTGTGGTATTGCACTTCAAATATTAAGGTAGCATACGTGTTATTATCGTCTATTTACACCTCGTTTTAAAATTACAAAATTCGTCACCAAAAGCTCTTGTGTTGATCTATAGATTATGATGTTAGTTCAAACCAAGCCAAGCATTTACCGAGGTTAAGATATTAGACCTCGAGGGAAACAAACATCCTGTCAAAAAGTCTATGAAAATAGCTATATTCGGTTAAATGAAACAAATATTTGTTTTAAATACAAAATTCTTTTAGAAGTGTATGCTTGTAGGCTCCACGTAGACATTTTCGTCAAGCATTTATTATTTTTTCAAAATTATGTGGTTTCTTTTTCTTATAAATTTAAGATCAAAACCAAGGCTCGGCAAAATTCTGGGAAAATATTTCGACTAGAAATATTTGCGGTGAGAACATGACAAGGATTAAATAACTTTCAAGTTAATATCCACAAATAAAAATTTTACTTAACGTACAATTTTCAATTTTAATTTATCATTCCTTACAGTTGGTACGAAGAGTAATGTTTTGTATACCATTACATTCAAATTATATACATAGGAATACATCTCTTATATTAAATCAGTTATTTAAAGGTGAAATTGGATAACCTTTACAGCTTCTTCAAGGATAAAGTGTAGCACCTTGAACTTAATGAAATAAATGCGTTAGTATTCATTTATATAAGTGACAGGAAACATTAATGAGTCTTAAATTTGTTTTTGAAAGATTCTTATTAATTCAGTTCATTTAATATTAATTGTGCAATGCATTACGTTCGCAGTGTAAGGATATGCAATTAATTTGATTTAAAAAACAAAACATAATGTGGGCATAAAAAACAATTTTTAGGAAAAAAAATTTCTTTTGATTAATTACTTTTATTTACATATAGTTTTAATCTTAACTTCGATGAAATTCTCATTTATAATTGGTAATATAAAAAAGTTAATAAAATAAGAATGCTTTGAACTGATTAATTGTACGGCTTTTCAATTCGAAAGAATTACGGAAATTATTTTAATGTACATAAATTATTGCAAAGAAAAACATTTCACAAGGTTTATGGTGTACTATAAATCAACATTATTTGGATTCCTACAAACAATTCATGCAATCAGATGTATTTTAGACATTGTGATCTTTAATCAATAGATAAAGATTGTAATTTATATAATTGTCTGCATTTTATATATATACTTTTTCTGTGAATTCTCCAGCTATATTTAAATTGAAAATAATCATTTTTTTCCAATTTTTATCCACTTAAGGAGAAATAAAAATATTTTCCAATTTTTTTTTTAAAAAAAAAAAGATTTTTTTTCTTTATTTTTTTAAAATGATACTTTATTTACCATTACAAAAAATCAATAGCTTGATGTAATTAATTTCTAAAACTTTTTCGGATATCTACTTAAATTTTCATGATATATGATTGTTTCAGATTTATAGAAATTGGAAAGTTCTTACATTTTATAAAAAAAAATTCAATATTATGAAAAGCGTAACTTTCGAAACTAAAGTATTGAAAATTGCAAATTTCTATTTGACTTTGTGATAACAATATTGCAAACATATCTATCATTGTTCTTGAGATGTTTTCAATTATATTTGGTAATTCTTAATAGTATGTATGGTAAGTGAAAATTCTTCACACTTTCACAAAAAAATTAGTTTCTACAAATTCAATTACTGAAAAAAAACGATAAAATATAAACTAGTTTATAGTTTTATTGAGTATTCAGTCATTTTCTAACAGACATAGGAGATGTTTACATTGAAATAAAAAAGATTGATGTTGAAAATTTGTTATAAACATATTTTAAACATATTATTTTAACACTAAACGAAAACCAAGCCACACAAACAACACGGAGGCAGATATAATCAATTACAGAATTCCCAATACCAGAAAATTTTTAAAAATTCTCTATTGTGTTAAGCATTAATTTGCGATAGTAGTGGGACAAAAATATTTTAAAATATAAAAAAACCATTTACTGTTAAAAAAAATCAAAATATATTATCAACTAATTATTAATATTAAATTCGGCTTATAAGTGAAATATATTTTAAATTTGTAAATGGTGTTAATAAAAGTATTATCTTTGCTTTTACATGAATTATTAAATACATGCAAGCTTTTTAATGTTACATAAAACTCCTTCGGTTTCTAAGAATCATTTTATATCATTGAATTTTTCTTAATTCTTAAAAGTTTTTTCCGGACCAATCAAAGACAATGTATAATTCGCTATAACAGCTATTTATAAATATAAGTCAAACCGGATAAAGATTTTACTTCTAAAATAAAATTGATTACTCATTAATTTTAATTGATTGAAATAAATATGTAATATTGTAACAAGTATTTAAACGACAGATTAAGTATACTTTAAAAATGACGAATGATTCAAATCGCACTGTTTTTTTTTATTTGCCCCCATCTTTTTTATACTGTGATTAAATCTTTTTATTTTCAGGTTTTAAGTAAATATTTAAATTTGTTATGCGATTTGTTTAGGTATGCTATTTCTATAATAAGTAATCTTGTTACATTTCCTAAATGTTTTTAATTTATTATACTATTTTTTCTAAAATTTAACAATTTTTTAGGAATTCAAACGTTCTTTTAATTAACTTAGTTTTAAGCAGATGTAAGTCATACTAGGGAAGGTACGTTTTCTTCCCTATTGCTTGAAAGCTTCAATTTTTCATCCAGTTAAACAGATTAAGTTAATAAGATTGATGTGTGTTTTACGAGAATTTTTAATCCTTTAAAAAATCTTCCTCGTAGCTCATCTTCTTCCGTCTTTGATTTTCCGTTACTTTGTTTGCTTTAATAAAATAAATTAAAATAATGTGAGGCTAAGGAGAGCAAGAAAATGTTTAAATCCTCTTTAAAATAATATTTAGAGTCTACTTTGATGAATCGTCACTATAAAATTTTGTTACCTAAGCAAATAAGAATTTCTTATTTGTTCATACATTCTGTGTGTTATTTTTAAAAATATAAACTTCCTTATTTAAATAAGGATTTATCTATCGTCGTTTTTGGCTAGTAAAGTGGTAAAGGAAATATATTCTTTGAGCTATTTTATTGTAAAAGCATTAACTATGAAAAGTAACTACGTAAACGGAAGCAAAATGTGAAAAGTTAATTTATTTTCTAGAGAAGCTTGGTTTTGAACGCGCGCGAATCAGATATCATAATAAGAAATGTTTGTACAAATTATCATAGAAAAACTCTTTAGAGTGGTCATTTTTGTGTCGTGTAAGATGTAATTTAAATACTAATAAGGGAACCAGGAATAATTTTAAAATTTTTACATAAATAAAAATTTCTTTTATGCCTTTTTTGACAATGTTGAACACTCATTCAGAATTTTCTGATCTTTCGGAAAATTATTAATAAAACTTGATAAAAGAAACTGTTAGGTTGAGAAATCTCTCGGCACTTTTTGAATAACATTTTATGAAAGAGTGTTTTGAAATAATTTTTTATTATTAAATCGGCATCATGGATCTGATTATTGCGTAAATAAAAATGCAGAAATTACAGAAAAAGCAAAATTATGTCAATCGTTTTTTTTTTTTAAAAAAAATCGTCAAAATGATGTTATTTTTTATCCGAATATTTTAAATACTAACCAATAACTCAGGAAATAGAGGTACCAAAACAGTTTTTTCCATTAAATTAATTTTTTGCTTTAAATAAACCTTAATTTCAAGTTCAGTTTTACTTTCTTTGGAAAAAAATAATTCTGATAAAATTCATCACATTATTATGTATAATCAAAATATTAAACTTAGTAGGTAATTTGGATGATAATTATTATAATTTTAATTTAATTAATTTATTAATTTTATGTTTTGTGAAAGAAAAAATTAAATATTTAGAGATGAAATAAAAAGTAATAATAAGTGATAAAAAATGATTGAATAAGAATAATTAATAAAAGTGAAATGCAATAAAACAGAATTAATAATAATCATAGCACTTATCATTGTATCCTTTTTTATTCTTATATCTATTAAAGATTGTTAATTTTCATTTCTTTTTTTTAATTTCAGATGCAATACCTGAAGAATTAAGAAATTCAGCAACATAAAAGAATGTAACTAATCAAAATTAAAAGAAAAGTAAGTAAATTTATAATTAAAATTCCATTGATCCAAATAAATTACTATTCAAAAAATAATTTTTAAGTGAGTATTTACTAAAATAAGGATTCCATGTAATAATCCAATTGCAGAAATGTTTGGCCTGGGAAGTACACGAAGTGCCAATTCTAACAAACAACTACCATGTAAAGTGTTAAGGACTCCAATCGCACCAAATTGATTATCAACAATCACTAATCATTAATGAAACTAAGAGTTTCAGCTTGAATTCAAAACCTTCATTTGATGTCAGGAAAAATTTTAATGAATAAGAAGCCATAGCCATTGTTGGCTCATGAACTGAAGCGGCGCCAACGCATTTAATTATTTTTTTATTTGGCACGCGTTTTTGTTAGTGTAAAATATCAGGCAACAGATTTGTTTTATTTTTGATTTATTCGTAACATGTTCTTATTCGAATCGAATATTGCAATAAAGTGAGGTTTGTTGAAACTTTGTTCTTGTGGAATTCTTAATGCTAAAATTCTTATTCTGTCGAAGTTCTATTCTTAATGATTTATTCAAAACTATTCATTCCTGTTCTTATATTCATTAGATCAATTTTTTTAACTTTACAGTCCGCTAATTCTATTTAAATTTAAATTTGTATTCGCAGTCATCTTCGTCATTTGACACTGTTTCGAAATTATGAAACTGTTCAGCGATAGCCACTTGTGTAATTCTCAATGTTACATTAATTAAAGCGCTTTTAAAATGTACTGAATTTTAAAAATAATGTAAAGATGTTCCAAGCATACATAACTCATTTTTAAACTTTTTTCAAGATGAGAGGGTTTTTATTAATAATGCTTATTATAATTCATTTACTGTAAATCATTTATTATAAGTCATGATTTTTTGTTTATAATCAATCCCAAAATTATTATAATTCAAGATCACTTCTTTTTAATTCAGTATTAATGTAAGTTTCAAACTCTCTAACTTCATTCTTTTTATATAAGCTTTATATTCTCAAGCATTAATTTTGAGTTTCCAAGCAAACATCGTACTAGACTTCGAAAAAAATGGTCTTTACTTAGTCAAAACACTGTATTGTTTAATATTGTCTGAAAACTACCTCTCCTGAAATAATTGAATTGATTGTTTAAAATAATTTGAATAACATTAGACTAAAGTGAAAACAAACACAAATAATGATACTTTTTAATTATATAATTTTTCCGTATAAACTAACAATTCTTTCATCTTTCTTTGATGTATTTTTTCTGAAAATTTATCTTCAGTTGTAATTAAATGTATAAATTATTAAAGGATTTATATCGAATGATTTTTAAAGAACAATAAATGTATGTAAGAGATTTTTATGAATTTGGACTTTTCCACACACATTTTAGTCTAGCAAATTACATTACGGAGGAGGTTGGTACCATCAAACTAAGTTTAAGTGCCGGAGGTAGCCTAGTGGTTAGAGCATCGGACTCCAGACCGGAAGGCTTGGGTTCGATGTCTGATGCTACCAAATACCTTCCGAGTACGCACGGAGTACGAACTCGAATCAGTGGGTCCGAAAGTCTTGTGGGCTAAATCACGATTGCAGGGGATTGGAGAATATTTCCCTCCCCTTCAGTTCCATGCCTAAATTGGGGTGGTGGAGATAGGTGGTGTCGCCATCTATCGTCCCGTCGGGGAATTTCACCGAGCTGATTCGTACTGCCACCTGTATGGAGCTCAAGACCAACGAAAGGCGTACGATGAATTTCGTGGGCCTCTATCTGACTACGTCACACATATGGCATTAGAAACAACAACAGTTTAACCTCATTTTTCGGTCCTAATACCGAGGTTGTGCTAGGTTAATTTATAATTTTTAATTGAATTTTAAAACATTTTTTTTTTATTATTATTTTTATGTCTACCATTGAGGTTTTGAATTGGGATTTCTTGCTTTGAGAGTCCATTAACTTCTCTCTCTCTCATATTTTTATTTTTCTAAAGAATTTGTGTTTAATCTACGTGTATTTAACTATATACACGTACAGAGTATCTTATGATATATTAGGCTATAAATACAATATAAAAATTCAATTTGATTTTCTTATGTCTAATATATTTTTGTAACATTGATTTATTAAAAGGAAGAACTTACGATTATGGAAAATAAAAACGATTATTTTTAATCGGTGATAAATTATATGTGAATAGAACAATAAACAATTACCTGGGGTACTTGTGAAGGGGGATTTAAATATTTTGATTGTATCGAGGTGGTTGCGAAGTATTTTACTCTGTTGTATCACCAAGATATTTTTTAAATATAGTTTGGTTTCAGGAACTATTACTTAAGAAATATTCCAGTAAAGATATATCTATTGCTATCAGAAAACATAAAAATAAAATTACTTTTTCTCCGTCTGTGAGTTTATTTTTTACGATTCACCATCTTTGCAAGAGCATTTAATTCTACTATTTATTTCCTATTATCATTTGTTTCTATCTTATTTTGTTAATCTGCAAAACATTTTACACAAATCTGATCGTTGTTGATCGTATCAGTAAAATCCTTAAGGAATGTAAGATTCTTTCAAAGGTTCGATTGCATCTAATCTCAATTATATTTTTTTATTTCTTGCTTTAGTGAGTATGTAATATGCATGCATTCGAACTCTTACAGATCTCTTTACTAAAAAGATCATTAAACTCTAAAACCAAATGGGGCATTTAACCCCTTCGCAGGTATATCACGATTAACAGGTGTGTAATATGAAGTTCGTGAGTCGCTAGGAGCATGCGCGGCGGTTAAAAGCTCATTCGAAATCATCTGCTAAGACAAGCACGATACTGTTTGAAACAAATTGTTGCAAATTTCACGAATCGATAAATCTACTAGGATTTTCCGCATTTTCGCATGAAAAAAATTAATTATTGGTGGCAAAAAAAAAGCAAATTTTTGCTTCGTGAAATGCTTTAAGAAAGAAAACAAGATGCAATGAATCATTTAGAAATGATCTAAATATAAAAAGAATGTTTTAGAAATCATTAGTTTTGTAAGAACGTTCCTTCCAAAAAGTATCGAAATTTAGATGCCGGATGAAAATTGTTTGATATTGAAGAAAAGAAAAAATTCGTAATATTTTCCTAGTTTCTGGAATAAATTTTTCGATTCCCTGACTTTTTGTAAACAGAAACTGTTTTGTAAAATTATATGCAAAGAAATTCAATATACAACTTCGCATTTTATAATATTGACATATCTTTAGGAAACTCCATAAATAATGAGGATTCGTAGTCGAAGTTAAATAGATGCTAAATTTGTATTATTAAAAAAAATCAGTTTTATATTATTACAGATGAATTCTTTGAATTAAATCGACTCTTTCTTTTAATGGAATAATTTTTTAGTATATTATCTCTAATAAATACTTTCTAGAAATAGAATTTTTCATATGCATTGTATTGAATGTGAAAATGTATCGATTTTAGAAATTTGTATTGCTTTCTACCAGTTATCTTAATTTTGAATTATATATCTCTGTTAAATTTTGAATAATAAAGCATAATAGTTTATTTCAAAAAATAATAATTCTTGAAAACTGAAACTGCATTGCGTATTTAATATTTATATAAACTTTGTTTTAATATAAATAAATAAATTCACTTTGAAAAGCTTTGCTTCAAAAATTTTCATATATGAATTCTTTTAAAATTATCTATGATGACAGGTTAATTGTTCTAAAAAATTTAATAACAATACAAAATTAAACAAGTAAAGGCAAATTATACAAGTAAAGGCAAGTATTGTTACCAATATCAAACAGAGAAGAGTTATTATATCAATGAGTGTTGTGCTTTAATGCTAAAGTGTTACTTAATAATATAAAAACTTGGAATCATAGGAATATTTACTTTTCAATGTGCTATAATGGACTTGAACGATTAATGTTTTGTATAATAGTGAAATGTCGTTATTACCCTGAATAGTAGTTTCATAATGCATTTTATTCGATTGAAGCATATACTTGGACCAAGGAATTGAGTATATCATGACTTGTTAGAAGCTTGTGGTCATCAAGCTAAATTATATATTATGAATGATCATTATTGTTCGCGCGTCTATATCATCATTTTTTTACTGTACATTAATATTATTTCAAATTGATTTAAAAACAGAGAATTACAATCAATAAAACTTATTAGTATTGGCAATGATATGTAGAAAGGAAGATTCGATCTGGGTACCTTCCATTCCTTACGCAAGTACTTTATCGACCACGCCAAAACGATCGTCATTGCGTGATGTTTGGTACTAGTTTATATAGATATCACACACCACCACAGATACAATTAATTAAATATTGATAAAATGGTACTTACTTACTATACCATCAACCAAATTTGCCGAGTTAAAAGATTGCGCCAAATCAAAAAATGTAGCCAAATTCTGCCTTTGTTGTTATTATTGTACACAAACCTGCATTGGAAGTTTTTCCACTATTGACTGAATATCGCAGTATTTGGCAACTTCATTTGGTTTTACGAAATTTGTCAACGATATATTATGGAAGTATCATAAAATTGAATATTACCCTAAAGGGATAATTTTTCTTAGCAAAAAGCTGAGCGCATTTCTTTTTACCATTTCGCCCATCTCATTCAACAGTTCAATCTCTGATATTCAAAATATTGGGCATTCATGCAGATGCATTTATCGGAAGCTATCAGTGTTATACGATTTATTAAAAAGTAAGTAGCCATTGCTAGATAATTAAAAGCAGCTCTCATTGGGTCTGCAAACATATATTTAAAAACAAACTTTCTGAGTCACAAATATGAAGAATTAGAGCCACTTGATTAAAAAAATTTTAAAAACATTCACACACAGATATTAGAAATCTCAAGAGAAAAATTATTAATTCAATACTGGGGCTTTTTTTTTTTTTGTATCATGTCGCACTCTATTTTAATTATCTTTTTCTGATAAGGTGAGTTGGAAACCTCTCTATATACCTCTCTATATACTGACAGTTTTAAATTGGCTGTTTTCGATGTACCTTTTCTAAAAATATGTTATATGTACATGTTTGAAATTTTTCATACAATTAAAGTACGCCTTTCTAATTATACTGAAGTGAACTTTTGGCTAATTTTGAATTTTTTCATAATTTATAGAATATTTTATCAAACATAGTGAAATTTGACACATTTTCACATAAAAAATTTCTAAGAAATGAATTTTTGAGTTTTTTACAAAAAGCTCGTTTCAGTACATATTAGCCATCATTATAAATATATCATAAAAAAATTTACATACCTGTGAACAGTAATTTCTCAGAAAAGGTACATCGAACATCAGAATTTACACATTTTGAGATAAACTGATTTTAATATATACAGTGAGGCTTCTAATCGGCTAGTAAATAAAAAAATAAAAGGCTCAATTTACAATAAAAGATACATGTTTTGGTTTATATCAGACGTTCAAGCAAAAACGAAGTACTTTGTTTACATTTTTCGCCATTCAAATGGGCGTGGCCCAGTTTCAATGATTATTTAAAAATAGGTTTTAAGGGTTTCTAATTACCCTAGAGGTTAAAGTAAGGTATTTTTAGAAAGGTTAAAATCTGTACAATTTGAAAATGTAAAAATCTCAAATTGTCAAAAAAAAAAAAAAAAATTAGCTTTCCAACACCCTTTAAGACAAAATAAATAGAAGTATGATACGACTAAAAGTAGGTTTTTAAAGTCCTTTCAATAATTTTAACGCTAATATATATGCACCCCTTTAATTTAAACATTACAAAATAACCTTGTTGCCCTTGATTATTTCAAATCTGGATAAAATGGTATACACAGATCTCTCTTATGAGGGTGGTTATATTCTAAAAAAGCATACAGACGGACGAAAACGCCGAAGGGTTGTTTCTACGTTTAAAATTAAAAGTCTGTTGAGAGACAGATCTAGAGGGGTTTAACCTCTCCTGTCCCACCCTTGTGCACACCACGTTCTAGGAGCCCTTTTGCTGCCAATCTTTTTTCTGGTACCCATATTTAAGTGTTATAAAGATTTTATTTTATCCGATTAAAATTTGAAACTTAAATTTTATTTATTAAGTTATGCTTTATAAGAAAAGTACAATTCTTCAAAATGTTAAACAATTTTCTTATAAATAATAAGCACTTGAAGTAATGGAGTTGAATTCTAAATCACAAACATTTGAATTGTTCAATATGTTGTCTTAAACTCTCTTTTTTTTCAATACCTCACATTTCCGTTCCGATACACAATCAGTTGGCAAGATTCTTTGATAGCTTTTCAACTCAATTCAACCACCCACACATCGAAAATTTAGGTTGCAAAGAAGTTTTAAATGGGTCAAGTCGAACCTTAATGAAACATCCTTTTAACATTTAGGAAAAATCAGCAGGCGTTTTGTGCCGTTCCCGTTTTCTATTTTCTCTTGTGCTGTCCCGTTAAATAGTTAATTTCATCAAAAAGCTTACCGCTTCCGCAAGCAGAGGTGGTTTTGTTTTCTCTGGACACACCCTACGGGTATGTTGACAGTTCTTGAAAGAGTTGAGGTACATTCTAGTGGGTTCTTTCCCTCTTTTCTCCTCCTACCCTTTCCCTTGCATCCCTGTCACGTGGTGCTAAAGTATGAGGACAGGACTCTTAACCTTGAAAACGATGTTCGGATGTTTAGCTTTAAAAGGTTATTTGTCTGCTTGCAGAGGAGGAACACCATCTACGGTAAGTGGTGACTTTCTTCAGGAGGATACTTTTAAATTTTTAAATTTCACTTAAGAAATAAGATTTTTTGTGGTGATCCAATGGTTATTGTTAGATGTATGTATATATTATGCTAATTAGAAGAGTTACGAAATCCTTAAAAAATTTTCCAACCAAGTTTGCTTTGTTAAAAAAGCGAAAATTTTCTCTATAAAACTTCTTCAGGATTCAACAGAAATAAAATAAAGCATGTAACGTTTCCATTGCTTAGAGGCAAAAAAAGAAAGAATGAATTATATGATCTTTGGAATATGATAATGCATTTTTTTCTACTAGTCATTATGTACTAATTATCACAAAATGAATGAATTCGACTTGTATGGTTTGTTTATATCGTTTGTTTTGACATGTGAATGATTTTTAGAATTTGATAAAACAGTGTCTGAAGCATTCAGTATTTGAGGTCTGAAATTTATCAAACTAACTATCGAATTTTTTCTCAATTTTTGCTGATGTTGTTTGGAATGTGATGATGCCTTTTTCAATAGCCATTAAGTACTTATTATTACAAAATGAATGAATTTGAAATGTATGCTTTGTTTATATCATGTGTTTCGATATATGAATGATTTGCACAGTTTAATAAGTCAGCGTCAGTTTTTATAATTTGGAATTTATCGATTATTTTCTTAATTTTTGCCAGTGATCTTTGAAGCAGTCATTAAGTACTTATCATCAAAGAATGAAGCATTTTAAATATATAGTCGGTTTATATTATGTTATGTTTCGATAAATGAATGATTTGTTGAGTTTATTAAACCAGTGTTTGAAACTGTCAGTTTTTGTGATTTCAAATTTATCTTAAATCATAATTATTCTCTAAATTTTTCCCCTTTTTCTCTGCTTATATTCAATTTAGGCTTGCACCTATTATTCTTTTTAAAAGTCAAAAAACAATAATCAATTTTAATGAGGAAAAATTAATATTAACTTTGTATTGAGACATTTTGACAGTTTTAAGCAAAAAAAAGTCTGTGTTTTAATGTATTTATTTTTCTTACTGGAACTTTATTATGGGTTCGAATCACTTATTCTATTTTGAGATTCACAAAACATTGGAAAGTTTCTACTCAAAAATTTTATTTCTATAATAATAGAACTTTCTTTCACTTTTTTCCTTACAATTTTATTGATGCGTGTTTAGTCAATAAAATGGTCTCTACCTTGCTCTATTTTGATTAAGTATAAAATAATTATTTTTTTTTGTCAAAAGAGTGTCATTCAGGAAATGTTTACACACAAATAGAAAAAATGTTAAAAACATTGAGTGCAAATCTACTACATACATTGTATTTCAGAATAGTTATGAAAATAAGCGATTACATCCTAGTTATATTTAGTGATGTGTAAAAGTTAATATTTTCCTCTTCTTAAGAGATTTTAGAATGTAATATAAACACCAGAGTTTTATTTTCATAAGCCAAAATCAGGATATGTGATTCTACTGAATGAACCATAGTAATTTTTAAATAAAAATAAATTTACAATTTTTTCTCGATTTTCTGAAAGCAAAATGTACAATGTTTTGCAAATTTAGTGACATTAATGGCATAAACTACATATACTTAAGCATACATATTGAATATATATTATATGTGTATTTGTGCGGGCGAGTATGTGTGTGAGAGTATATAAATTTATTATATATATATAATCTTCGTCCTAATTTCTTACTGTCAAAACATTAATTTGAGATGTAATTAACTATTTTCCGGAAGTAAATATAACATTTAACAAGACATATCTCGCTTTCCAATGACTTGTTAAAATGCAAAGATTTCTTGTTAGCCTTGTCCCCAATTTCTAAATTTGAAATATTGAATCTTGTTTTGTTCAGACTAATCATTATATATATATAAAAGAGATATGAATAGGAACTAGACGAGTATTTTTGAGTTTAGTTCTACATACGTCAAATCCGAACAGGTTTATCTGGGAAATATATTTCATTACTTTAACTTTTTGCAAGGTTCAAGGCAATATGCTATTGCTAACCTTTTTCAATCTAGAAGTGAGTTGAAAAATAATACTTTCTTGCGGCTGCGAAGAAAATAAACTTATTAATGGTCACAAATTTGTATTTAATTTTAAATAATTAAGCTTATTTTTGGAGCAGGTATAGTTAAGTTTCATCATTAAAAGCATGTTTTACACATATAAGAAAACTGTTTACCTTGTTTATTTCTAAAAGAAATTCTTGAAAACAAATTATATTATATATATAAAGCAAATTAGTTGTTTCAATATGATACAATTTACTTAAGATCGCTTTTCTGTAACAGGATAATCTTCTTTTAAAGTGTTATTTCCGAAATAAAAATATATGTAACGAAGTTCATAAAAATAGTGCAAATAATACGGCTTAATTGTATAGGGATATTAATAGTCCTCAATAAAATCGAAAAAAGGGCTTGTAAAATGCATGCTCAGTTAGATAATTACTTAAATTTAAAGAGTAACAGTGATAATATAGCTAGAGCTAGTATACATGAGTATTTATTAACTCAGAAAAAATGTACAAAAAAAAAAAAATTATATCGCTTTTTATGACTATCTCTAAACTGTCTAGCCACTGATAGCTCTAGGATTAGGATTAGACTGAAAGTCTCTCTCTCCTTGTCTGCTAGGGGGCGTTGTTGAATTCGTAATAAAAGTATTATATTTATCTTGAATGGATTACGAAAAACCACACTTAAGGAGAATGAATTTTCTCTACAATATTTTTCTCATTCCTACAAAAGACCTTTCTAACAAGTAGTAGGTTTATAGGAAGAGGTCCAAATCAGAGACATCCCTTGCACTTAAGTTTTGTAATGACGATAAATAATTTTAAAACTTTTTATTTCTTTGCTTCTTTTGTATAAAAAATTTGTTATTTAAAAATTTAAGTGTGTTGTATTCATGTAATGGAGTTCAGATTCTAGGTATTTTAGACAGACACATTAGTTGATTAATAATCTCTCAGAAATAATATACTAATTCAGGGGCCGGCAACCTGTGGCTCTTTAGTTCCATACGCAAATATTATTTATCTACATTATTAAAATTCGGAGAAAAACAAACGTATCTATTCAATCGACTTTGCGACTAGGTATATCTTCTCACGAACCGCACGACGCAGAAACTCGTCAAAGGTACCAAGAGATCGGGAATGATCCGAGGAATCCGTTTTGACCATTTATATCCCAATATTGCAATTAGTTAAGAAGATATTGATTAAATAGCTTAAAACGCATAATTATTGCTATTTTTTCCCGCCAGGTGGCGAAGTTCCAATTTTTCGACCTTTTCTATAAACATTTTTTTCTAATGCCATATATATATATATATTATCTATTATCTAATTTAGTGTAAATAACACTACTTATAAATGAATAAATAGATATTTTTTCTTATGAATAAATAGATTAGAGCTTTTTTTTTTATCAAAAAACTTTATTTTTGCAAGTGCTATTTATTGTTGGCAAGAAAAATTTTTGTGGCTCTTTAAAAAGTTTGAAATTTTGTAAATTGTAATTTTTGGCTCTTCCGACTCAATAGGTTGCCGACCCCTGTACTAATTCAAAATATTCAATGGTAGAGCTGTTTATCTGAGGAAACAAAAGAAAAAATTAAGCGCTTTGGAGTATTTCCCCAACACACAAATATGATTCGAACTCACAGAATGTTTTCAATATTACTTTGATTATATTTGCATTTTTTTTAATATTGCAAGAAAGTAACAAAATACTGATCAAACTATAAAACTTTTTCGTACTTTTCATTTACTCAATTTTATCCTCCGCGTAAAAAAATGGTATCTTTATATTATTCTTTTATTATAAATCAATATATTTTTTCTATATTTGTAATATATTTTTATCTATCACCTTAGTATTTTCTTATCAGGGTCACTGTGTTATTAATGCCTAGAATTTATATAATATTATTCAGTTTTATGGAAGGGACAAGATAACTAGTTTCGTATTTCGCTCACATGATCTTCAGAGAACTATACATTTAACGCAAAATTTCGAAAATATGCCCTGCAATAACAAATATTAGCATTTCCTAAATTTAAATGTGATATTCAAGTTGAGATTATTAGCAAATTTGTCTTTAAAAACTATTTTCTCAAAAAATCTCCAAGAAATTTCTTTCGCCTATAAATATAAAATAGACATCAAATGTAGAAGGGCTACAATCACGAATAAAAGTAAATTCATACTTAAACTCTTAATATTATTTAAAAAAATTAATAATAATATTATTAAATAAACTGAAAAATATTGAAAGTAAATAAATAAAGAACAATTTTTTAAAAATGGATTTATTTTAAAATAAAGTTTCTGAACAAACCCTGAAATGAAGCAAAGAAACAAATTCAGAAGGAAGGTAATTTTTGGAGTACAAAAAAAATTCAGTTGAGGTCAAAAGAAGAGCGAGAATTAATATCAAAATCATATTTATTTTATGTTTTTTTGCTGAATTTTTTTAAAATTTTTATTTTTGTGTTTTTATTTAATACTAGTTGTGGAACTTATAAAAATTCGAGGCTACACGTACGCTTGTGCTGCCATCTATTGGCTTTTAATGTTACCACTCACTAACAGATGAAAAAATAAATTACTACTTACTTCCAGCTACTGTTTTAAGTTCCTTAAGTAGAATTTCGAAAAATATTTTATGGCTTATTGAAAAAGCCAATATTAATTTTAACTTAATTCTAAAAATCCATGAGTCTCATGAAATTAAAAAATTGAGAAATTATTAATTACGGTGAATCATTTAACTGTATTTAAAAATAAATAATTTAATAATGGCAAAAAAATATTGCTAAAATAATTAATATGACAAAAAAAAAAAAAAAAATTGACAGCATTTGAAGTATTTAAAATTTATAAGAAAATTCTAGCCCAGTGGTTGCTTAACTTGTTTATAGTACTTTTCTCTTTCTCCTTGCTTTCATAATCTAAATTTTCTGTATCTCGTTTGCTTATTAAGTTAGTATCCGGTTCAAAGAATATTATAAATATGTTGGTATTTAATTTTTAAAAAAATGTATAAATCTTTATAAAAAATTAATTCATAAATTATATAAAAAATAAATTAAACAGTTAAAAGAGCAGAGCTATATGAACTGAAAAACTGTATAAGAAATAAAGGAATAAATAAAAGTGAACGAGGCAAGAAACAAATTAGAAAATTCTAAAAATTTAATTTAATAATTCAAAGCGGGGAAAAAATGAGATGCTGTATATAACAACACGACAGGATTTGATAAAAAAAAAATTGATTTGTGTAGACTGTCTAGAGAAAAAAAAATCAGAATTGAGAGTTAAGTGTAGTTAGAATTACACAGAAAATATCTTGGTCGCAACATCCATTATTATTACATAATACTACAGGAATTCGTTTATTAAAATTGAAAAGATTTTTTTGAGTATATAACAAAAAATGAATTTCTGTCTAAAACAGAATCTAAATAAATAAATAATAAAAAAAAACTTTTAATCACTATTTTATTATACTTTCTGAATAATAATAAAAAATACTTATTTTTTTTAAAAAAATTTTAAAAAAAACTTGTTAGAAAGAGCTAATGCTATGATTATAAAGCCACGCCAATATTTTTACGGTAGTGAATGAAGTTAATCATCAAATCGTATCAATCGGAACTGTATAATTCTGTTATTCTCATATATTTGTCAAGTTAAGAGGAAATGAAAATCAACATTATCTGTGACCGATTTTAATCTCAATGACAGTATAATAAAGATTTATTTATTTATATCATGTATCTCTTCCACGTGCATATTAAGATACGCAACGTATTTAATATATTTGATATCTAGTATTTAAATCTTTTTTTATTGGATGTGTTCAATCTAAAATCATATATACGAGGAACACACCTTCCGGAAGTAAATTTTGTCTTTCATTCCGGGAGGAAGCCGTATTACAAACAGGAAAAACTCAGTGTCATAACAAAATACATCTTTGGGTTATTTGTCCGTAAAATCGACATCAATATTGATAAATTTATCGTATCGCAAATTAATTTCAAGAAATTCTCCGGAAAAAAAATAGGTGAGGGGTGGTTCAGGAAGTTCCTAACAGCTTGTTGTACTTCGTTGATGTCTGACGAAGTGTCCTGATAGCCCTGGCTTCAACGCATGAAAAAGGTGGAAAACTGATGGAGAAAGATCTGGGCTATAAGCAGGGTGATTACATCTCGTCCCAGACTATAAACGTTTTCTCTAAACCTTGCTGTTTGAGGTCTTGAATTATCATCCAAGAACAGAACTTCTTGACTCATCTGCTTTCATTTGTGACTTTCATTTTTCCAGCACATACCTTTCTACTATACTGGTTTTGAACTCTGCTGATATCAGACATATTAATTCGCTGCTTATTTCTATTATTTGGTACTATGTACGGATGTGCCATTTCTCTTCTATTCTGACAGTACTCGTCACGAATTCCAAAAAGATTGTCATTTACTACGACAATGTGTTTTCTGAATTTGTAATATAAATTACTAGGGATAAAAAAAAAATGATAGTTGTTTTGGGATTGTTTCTCGTACATTCTGTATGACTTTCTATTTCCACATATAAATATAGTCACTTCTTCACCTTTATTTATCTCAGACATCTATTTAGTTATGGAAGAAAATCTGGTATGTGATAATTTATGATACCATAACTAATTTTCAATTATTTAAACATGAGCAACATATTTTATAAAAACTTTCATATCGTTATATGCAGCATGTAACATCAAAAAATGCCGACTTTTCACGGATTACACATTACTGAAATAAGATTTTTGTGCTAAAAATTTTAACCTTCCCTAATTTTTTTTTCTTTTAATTAAAAATATTGATACAATATAAATATAAGAATACTGGCATGACGGTTTTAAGCGCATAGAATGACATAATAAATTTCCATTTCTGCGGAATTCAACCAACCTGTACTTTTTTTCTTGTAGCACAGTTCATTTTTTGCTAAAAAATTTCCAGAAATCCATTGTTTATACAACTCATTTTTCATCAATTCTTTCAAATAAAGTACTCCTATTTTTTTATACAACATTTTATATTCAAAAATTGTCGAGACTGTCTCAAGAAAAATTATGCTAATAATTATTGATTATTTCACTTTTAGCATGCTCCCGCTTATTCAAGCTAATATATTTTGTAATGATTTATCATATAGACAACATTTTTTAAAAAATATTTTCGTACATATTGATGTAACAGAGATTGTATGAATGAGCAAAATAAATTCTAAGAAATATATATATATATATATATATATATATATGAGCTAAAATAATTATATTAAAATCGCCTTAAATTTTATATTCCTGCCATATTACATGTTATAATTAAAGTATCATATTTACATGCACTATGTAATATGTCATGTGGAAATTATAAAGTGGCAATATACATTTACATGTTTATATTTGCAAATATGCTACTTTTTATACTATTTAAGTTATTGGGTATACTTATATTCTGATTTGGGAACTGTAAACATTCTATGATACCCAAAGCGTCAGAAAAAAAAAAAGATAAATTTAAAAACCAACGCATATATTTGATTGATCATTCAAAGTCAACTACTTTTATTCTTTTTCCAAGATTCTTGTGTCAACTTAGGTATGTCCTATCTGGTGAAAAGAACGATCTCAATGATAGATGACTCCACCGACTGTCAGGTTTCCTCCAAATCCGGAGAGAAATGACACTGTGACGCATTTTTTATACTCTTGCTAAAGTTTATTTCGTTTTATAGTGATTGTTTAGGACGCATTTTCAAATACTAAAGGCATTTTTTAATGCATTTTTCTCTTCGCTTGTTCATTCACCCTCCTTTCAAAGAAAACACATCCTTTAAAAAATTTCCAAAGCAATACTAATGCACAAAAAAAAAAAAAACATGCTTTAAAGAAAACAATAATATGCCACCTTGTAGAACTCTTCCCAGTGCTAAAGTCTGAAAGGAATTCTTATCATATTTCTCTCAGTTATAAAAAAAATACCTTTAAAATAAAAGTTTTACTTAAGTTTATAAAGGAACTTTTGCATAAAACATGTGTATAAATCAGTCAGCGTTACCTTTTACTGATAGGAAGTATTAAATAAGACATAAAGAATAATTAATATGTAAAAAGAAAGCTAAGAAAAATAGGTATATTTTTATATATAAATTTATATTTATATAGTATTGTAGGTTCTAGTACTTCTTCACTTTTATTTTATATATATATATACAAGCTGACCTTTAAGAATATTGGTAAGATTACTTTCCAAAAGGGGTTTTAAATGTTGGAAGTATTAGTAACCTTTTTCGGTATGCTTAAGAAAAAAAAACTCATTAAGCCTTCCTTTATATTACAATCAACAAAAATGTATATTATTTTATTAAAATTTTAAAGCATATTATCATGATGCTTATTATATGATACTTTATGTAATTTTTATATGATAAATTCTTTATAAATTTTTGAGATTTATCATAAACATAAAGGAGTTAGCTATAAATATAGGTATTCCTTTATATAGATGTACAAAGAACTAAATATGTGCATATTGTTCCTGAGATTTATTTCGTAATTTTAAAAAACTACTAAGAAAAGTACCAATTAAATTTTTGAAGTTATCTGTGCTGAACTGTAATAAAACGGGTATGCATTGTTCTGTTTGTTTGAGTTTTTTTTTTCTTTTCGAAACAGTATTGTTATCTTTGAAAAAAAATAATACTTAAAGCAATATTGTGTTATCTTTGAAAAAAATAATACTTTAACAAACTAAATAATTTGTTGACGCCATAAAATCAATATCGATGAAAATTATCACATCGCTCAAAGTACAATCTTTACAAACAAATCTATTCATACAAAGAGAGATAAAATTAAAATGAAATCTAGTGATAAGTTGACGGGTTGACTTTTGTTTTATTGGTCGATCTTCTTCGCGTGATTGTTACGTAACTCTGATTTGCTTTCAAAATAAACAAGATATTGAAAGCTGACACAACAATTTTTTCATACAATATTTATCAAAATAGATTAAAATCATCTATTTGATATTTTTAAACTGTATTCCAGTTATGAAACTGTATTGATCACTAAGAAACGAAAAATTAAACTTTTCTTACAACTATTATGTGAAAGTAAAAGCACTTAAAAATATTCTATTTCTCAATCCTTTTAATTGACATATACTTAACCTGAACATTTTTAATATCTTGTTTATTTATTCACAACGTGATAGTTCTAAAAATAGTTACCAAATAATTAATTTTTATAACAATAACCTTTTTCTCATTTTTTAACTTTTAATCATAATTATAAAATATTATTCTTTGATATTTTTTTTCCTTTCTACATCAATAAATTATCCTGTGATACTTTTAAAACGCTTTTCTTTTATCTCATTAACCATTCAAAACTTCTTAGGTTCAAGTAATGAATGTAGATTTAAATTTAATGAAATAATATTGATTTATTTCAGCAAATGATCTTCACAGGTATCATTTTATAAAATTTAGCTACAATTTTTTTTATATATTCTTTTGAGCATTTAATTATAATAATAACTTGCGACTGTATTTTGATTATTGAATGTGTATGATGATTCATTATTTCATTCATTTCATTCACTTAGACTATTTTAGAAAGTAATTATTTATTACTGAAGGCTTTTTTGCTGCATAAGGGAACTTTTCAAACGCCTTTTTTTAATTCTTTCAAAAACTTAAAATTTTCCGCTACATTCAATATACTTTAGATGCATTTTCGTACCTGATTTAGTTATTGATAACTCAGCGCATAATTTGTTGAGGTATTAGATGTTTTTTATTTGGAATATTTTATTTTAATTTGAATCTTTTGAAATTAGATTGTACGCACACATTTTGAATATCGGTACATGTTTCTCGTTTGAGCTTCATAAAATTTGTAAATGAACTCTTTTTTTTTTTTTTTTTTTTGTTGTCTGTTTGTAATGTACTCATTTTCTCTAAATCATATTATAAAATCTGCAAAGTATTTTTTTATTTGTTTGCTTGTTTTTGTTTCGTACATTAAAAAAAAATTTTTTTTTTACTCTTCTTTCTCTTTTTTTTTGTAAGAATTTTAAAATAATTTTGTAAAATTAAAGCAATTCCTTTTTGCTATTTGACAAATTTAACTGTGTCATTTAAGCTTTTTGAATTAATTAAATTCGAATTATGCTTTTGTTTAAGTTCCATTTACTGTCGCTTTAAACATTGCAACAGATGCCCTCAAACAACAAATGCTCAATATCCATGCTCACAGATAATTACAATTTCAAATTCTTCTGGCCTCATTATCAGTTTTTGAAAACTTCAGACATTTCGTGGGATTCCGTTTTGAATTAACTCGTTTCTAAACGGAACCTTTTTGACCCCATTTTATGCATTTTCTTAATTTTATTTCTATCTAGTCACGATTTGACACTAACGTTTATTATTTCTCTTTTCAATTGAATTTTCAAAGTTCATAAGATTGCTTTTTTCCGAAAAGAATTAACAGGTTTGAATATGACTAGTTGCATATTGCCTTTAAGATCCGAGATATTACTATTTATTAATTTCTTTTTATTACTGATAATTTCCAAACTACATAAAATTTGAAATAATGCCATGCTCATTAAAGATTGAAGATACTGAAAAGAAATTTTGCACAGAACTTGAATTGTGTAGCTTAAGAATTTCAACTGTATTTAGAAAACACATCATAATTTTATTTATTTTTTTTATTTTTGCAATGAAAATTATGAATAAAATGTTATAAAATTACCATGATAAACATCTTACAGTTTTGATAAATTGTATGCGTGTAATTGTCGCTTTCAGTTGCATAACAATTATGAAGAAATTATGATTGAAAAGTACTCTCGAAAGATATTTTACAAAATTACACAACGAGATAGATTAGTTGAGCTTTCTATAAAATCTTTAGTACGCTTAGTTTAACTTGTTTTCGTGGATTAAATTTAAATTAAATGATTTGAAGAAAAAAACATTTTGAACTTATTGAGAAAAAAGATATTTCCTGTTTGAGAAGGAAAAATATTTTTATAGACACATTCTGTATCCTGTTTTGTTATCTGTTTTGTTATTTTCTATCTTTCCTTTCAAATACATACCTTTCACTTGAAATACTCATTTTCAATATATATGTGTTTTATTTATTTTTATCTTAGAATTGATAGATCAATCATGATTTCATAACAAAAATGCAAAGAATTAATAATTCATTTCAATTTAATTAAAAAGCAGCCTTTTATTTAATTTTCGTACAACTTAGCATGGTCTTCAAGGAAAACTAAATCCTTCTATTTAAAAGTTACACATTTTTGTTGCAAACGTGTTTTTTTTACAGTGATATGTCCTAGTTTCAAAATTCAGGCTAACATGATTTTGTTACAGTAAGTGCAGTTAGTTGAACTTTATCTTAACCACAACTATAATTTCACACCAAATGCAATAGCTTTTCTGTCAGTTTCAATGTCAAAAATATCGTAACCAGTTGAGTAAAAGGAAGATAAGGAATATAAATTAAAAGCTTTGAGTAATAGAAAAAACAAAAGTAAACTTTTCTGAACAGATAAATGAAATAGAGAGAAAGCATATCACAGACTAAAAAATCTATATGGTTTTAATAACAGTTTAAATAAGTAAATTATAAGTAAGTTTTATTCTTTTGAAATTTTATCACACGCAATAGAAATCCTCTTAACCAATAGCATTTCAAGTAGCAATCCGATTAACCGATATGATTCAACTCGCTTAGAAAGTACGTGCGATTCATTTTAATTACCGATTTCTCCTAAAATTCCATATATTCTTTCTTTAAAACAATTTTTAAACTTGCATTCTTTATTTGTTTGGTTCTGAAAATATGCTAACTTGTAGTAAATATTTATGTGGTAGTGAGTTTAGATAAAAAAAAATTCTATTCAACTTTTAAGCGTTTATTTACTACAATTCATATAGTTTAGCTTAATGAAAAAAAATTTGACCTCTATATAACGAAGTCGAGAAATCCTGAAAAAAATTCGTTATATAGAGGTTCATCTTTCAATATCCTTTACAACCACATAAAACAAATTTTAAGTTCAAGAACATTATATATTGAAAAAAGTAATTATTTACACCATTTTGTAAAGTAATGTAAATTTATTTTATATATTTTAACCACAAAAAAGAAAGAAAAACTGCAAGGGAAACAAGAACGAAGAATGTTGAGGAATATACTGTATTTTCAACATTAAGAAAATAATTTTATCATTAAAATTGATGACTTTTAAAGACATTTTCTAATTAAAAGCATACAAATAATTTTAAACATGCATTATTTTATAATTAAAAATTCTTAACATACACATTACCACATGCGTTCTTAAATTTAATTACTCATAAAATCTGTTAATTTTTTTAAAATTTTTTTGTTTGAAAAAATGCTTTGTTTCATAATATGCCTCACATCTTTGCAACGCATCTTGGCCCAGAATTTTATTGCTCTCGCTGAGTTAGGCACCTAATAAAACCAGTTTAAAATTTATGACCACCATAAAATGTGTTAAGAGAGAACAACTTGAAATGTCTAGAAATACTTTAAAAATAGGGAGAAAAAAAATTTAATCACAAGAAAAAAAGTTCGTTATATAGAAATTGCACTTCGCTATAGGGAGGTTATTTAATGAAGAAAATCGTGAAATGTTCTTGGCTCTAGGAAAAAATTCGCTATATAGAAAAATTCGCAATATAGAGGTTCGACTATATTTATGTATCCGACCTTGAAACTAATTATTACATGAACCAAATTTATATCTTCCTATCCTTTTTCCTAGGACTGGTTTTTTTTTTATAAACTCAAGTCTCAAAATATTTATCTGGATATTTTTAAAGTATTATGCATAAAATGCTTCTTATATTTAATTTGGGATATTTGAAAACTTTTGTATGCTGTTTAATGCATAAGGTAAAATAGAAATAACCTTTAAATTTTTGTCATGAATTATGATATTATTACTTATTAAAAACATAATCGGATCATTAAACGTTTTTCCTCAGGTAACGACGGACGTCGTGATCTTGCTCCCTTCGTCAAGTGACGTAGACGACATCTAACCTGTCTCCCCTCTCTCCCCACGCAAAGTTCTCCGCCGTATTGAACAACTTTTCTAAAAGGAATTCGAAACTTAAGCAATTACATTTTAAGATATTGAATTCATACATATTATTCACGCACGTATTAGGAGGTACCATTTTTTCTTCAATAGATGATAATTTGTAAGCATATTTAAAAAACTATAATAGTTTGGTTTTCAAACGGCTATTACAAAATTTAGATAAAGAAATAGAAAAAGTACAAAGGCTAGGAAAAAAAATTGTTTACTGTTAGAAATTTTAGTTTTTTTTTTAAATTATAGTTAAGCATTATTAAAACAATTAGCTTTTTACTGAATATCGACAGCTAGTGAAGTCTTGTGGAATTTAAGCAATTTATGCTCATTTTCTACTTTTATCTAGATTACGATGAGAGAGTAACTTGTGTTTATTAGGAATCTCGTAATTTTGTGCCGCGTGGTGTTTCAGTTACTTATTACAGCACAATAAATTCTAATTGTCAATCTAAACTCTTTTAAAAGACAATTTTAGATATCTTTATCATTTGTGATTACTATCACTCGTTACAAAAGTACTACTCAGACAGCCGATTTGTTTGTTATCGTCTGATAAAAAATACAGTTTGCTTTATCTGTAAAGAAGATTACAACAAAAACTTTGCTGTAGTAATGTTTTCCACACTTAAAAACAAACTATTTGCATAAAAAAAATAATATGGGATTACAAAGAATATTTCAGATGCTTTTCTTATTTTATTTTTAAGTAAAATATTATTATTATTATTATTATTTGTCAATTTTAAAAGTTACATGATTTATAAATATTTGAAGAAATATTTATAGAAATAAGATAGTTTTAAAATACATATTAAATTTTGTTAGGTAATAAAGTTTAAATTTTTTATAAAGTTTAAATAAATTGATTAACTTAAATTAAAATCAAGCTGTAATAAAGAAGTTCAAACAAAGACTTATATGCATTAATATTTAATAAAGATCTGTTAATGATGTTAATTCAAGGAAATTTTCATTTTTTTTACATAAGAATATATTAATTATCACTTTCTAAATAAATCAAAATATATACTTATCTAAACAATTTTTTGTATTTCAATCTTTTCTAGTTTTTTCAACTTTTGAAATTTAACGTATTTTTAATAAACATGCCTTGGTAAGATTTTCTAAATCTATGTTTTTTAAAATAAAATATAATTATATAATTATACTAGTCTTATACACATCATATATATATATATATATATATATATGTTTCAATAATAATCTCTACATGAGAGAAGTATCAAAACTCAGGGTTTTCAAGACGGATACTTCAGTATCTATAAACTGAAGACTGCTTTGGGAAGTTCAAACTAGTTTTGGTGGTTAACCAATACCCATCCATCTGTTCTGAGCGAAATTTAAAATATTATACTAAATAAACCTTTTGAGTCCATTATTAAAAAATAATTACTTATGAAAAATGGCATTCTAAAATGTATAGATCACTATTCTAATCAAAGAACAAAGTTACTTCCAGATTCATGACTTATAAACAAGTTTAAAGCTAATAAAACTAGAAAGCCGCTATTGTTACAATTTGTGCATTTTGAGAGAAGTTATATTAAAAGTATAAGATAAATGACTATAATTTAAAACTGTAATTATACATATAATATTAAGAGAATTGTATTTTTTAAAAATTTTATGGAACATTAATATTAGTGTTACAGTATATTACCAAGATTATAACATTTCATTAATTGAAGAATTTTTTTCAATCCTATTTTTTGTAGTTGAAATGTGCTCGGTTAACATTTCCTTTTGCACTTAATTTCGCCTGTGTTTGTCCTTGTACCAATCAAGCTCTACCTACCTACTGGATTTTTTTATTCATTGCTCTGACAAAAGATTGATTAAAATAGATTACCTTTCACTGTTAATTTTCTTTAGCTTTAAAAGGTAACTTTTTCATTTAATACTTATACTTTCTTATTGCAAATGCACTATTTTCTCCAATTAGATATGCTTAATTAGAGTTTCACAAGAGACAGTATTGCTTCTCTTTTACTAAAATTATTTAATACATGCGACTTGGAACTTTTTTTTTATATACTAATCCAAATGATGTAATTTTTTTAAAATTAAAACGTGTTCAATGTTATTAACTGAGGATAAAAACGTATACTCTCGCAGGTTTTTTTTTCGATTATGACAACTGTTTACATTTTTTTCCAGAAGACAAATCAATTTTCTTTTATCAGATATTTATGTAAAAGTTGGGCACATCCAAATAATTAACACATTGCAATTTTTAAAGTTCCCCAATATGTCTTTATACATTTTGCTATATACCGTAAAATCCGGCATATAACGCGCAGCTATACTTTGAAACTGCATTTTTTATTAATTTTAAGGTATATTCGCCGTATAACGCGCACCCCCTTTTTTATGAAGGAACCTGCAATATATGTTAGCAATGCTATTATGTTTTTAAACCATTTATTCGAGATATTACCTCAGAATTTTGAAAAAATAGTATATTTCTAGAAAAACAACCTTTTTTTTTTCTAATTCATAAGGTATGGTATTTCCTTTAAATTAATAATATTCCGATCTTTATAAAAATCTAAGTTGTTGTTTTTTTAATTTTTGAAGCTAATTACTTTCACATACCCGGTATAAGACGCGCACCCAAAAATTTCAATCTTATTTTTTTTGTGATAAAGGTGCGTGTTATATACACCGGATTTTACGGTAATTATGTTCAGTTTATGTGTTTTCCACAGGAATGAAAGTTCGGATCTCACATGTTAACTACAAGCAATTATACTTAACTACAAGCAATTATACTTCAATACTACTTTCCTATGACTATGAGCCATAAGTCAGCTAGCTCTTAGAGAATTTAATCCACATATGACAATTTTTAATGAGTATTCATCATAATTGTCAGTATTGGTAAGAATTCTCAGTATCACACAAAATTGATGTTATTGAGTAGTATTTTTTTAATATACTAGGTGTGTGCTGTATCTGAGGGATATTTGGGAATTATTTATTACACCGACAATCAAGGAATGTTTTCATGTTCAAATGATAATAACACATACAAGTTTGACATTCTGTCAGAGCATAGTTGTCCTTGTAAGTGTGATATTCTGTCACTTGAAGTGTAGTGGTCAATGTAAGTGTGATATTCTGTCACTTGAAGTGTAGTGGTCAATGTAAGTGTGATATTCTGTCACTTGAAGTGTAGTAGTAAATGTAAGTGTGATATTCTGTCACTTGAAGTGTAGTGGTCAATATAAGTGTGATGTTCTGTCACTTGAAGCATAGTTGTCAATGTAAGTGTGATATTCTGTCACTTGTGGAGAGCAGTTATCCATGTAAGATGATTATGTTTAATATGTGACATCAAAGACTGTCTCAGTGATAATTAAGTAGATACTTTACAGTGATTTATCAATGATGATACTGAATAACATTATCTTACAATTCAAGGCCTGTGCCAATAACTAATATATTGCTGTTAATTATCGTACTGATAATCACTAAGAGCTTTTACAGCCGTCTGGTATTGATGATACCGTGTAATAACATCAGCCAACACAAGGTATTTGCCCGTCGCGAAACAGACACCTACGTCAACAAGTGGGATGCAAAGGGTTGGGTAAGAAAAGATTCCGATAACGGAAGAGGCGTTCTGAGTGGGAACATGGTTACAGAAAGGAGTTGGCCGGTGTGAGTGTCCTTGAAGAATGATCAGAACCGTTTCTTTTCTGGAGTTTGCTTACACCTTAAGTCAGTCGCTTCGAACTCATGTTTTTTGCTTTGATGTTACTTGTATTTTATTTTATTTTTTAAGCATTTTTTTCGAAAGGGCGGTAAACGTCCTTGGTTTTCGCAAAGGAGGTGAGAGTGAAGTGCTTGTTATGTACCTCTTTGTGATGACGAAGATGCAAATTCGGAAGGTCACGGACCAACAACTATAATTTGTATCTTATGAAGCATACAGTGAATTCAAAGATAAACTTCTCTCGTATACATCTATTGTTTTTTTTTGTTAATACTTGCTTTCACACAAAAAAAAGTTATATAAACAGTTCTTGAAAATATTTGATGCATGGAGAAATTTGATTCGTTTTCGTGTAAATGTTGCCCTCATTCGCAATAGTTTGAATGAAAAAAAGAATTGCCAAAATGTGCGTAATCTCTTGTGAATAAATAAGTAATGGCAGTTAGAATTTTTTGCACGTTTATGCTCCGTGTACATTCTGAAAGAGAAAAAAAATTTAAAATAAAAACGGATTCAGGTAGAACTCTTTTCTTCTTAATTTCCCACACGTACATTATTGCCTTAGAGTATACGTATTTTTGTTGCCCATTTCAGGATCTTTGGTGTATGTGCATACATCCCTCTAATTCTGTTTAAAAAACACCAAAGATTCTGAAATGTGCAACAAAAATGTGAATACTCTACATATTTAAAAAAAAAAAACTTTCAATCTTTAACATTAATATGAGATAAAAAAAAAATCAAAGAAAGCTGGCTGTTTCAAAATAATTTGTGTAAGTTTTTTTAAGTGGACCCGAAATTTTAAAAAAATCAGCTCACCATTCAAATATTGAACAAGTTATTAAAAATTGCGTAAATATTGTAAACCTACCAAATGATTTCATTTATTTCTATTATTATCCTCTTTTTAAAGGGTATCTTTCACTTTAAAACGCTGGGATTATTGTAATAGAGTGTATCAGTCTAAATGACTTTTATAATATCTGAAAAAAATTGATGTTCATTGAAGAAATAAAATACTTAAATCCAAAAGTGTTTATAGTGAAATCAAGATATATACATATGTTTACAAAAAACCTTTTTATAACATTTTTGACATATCTGGCGATATAGAAGATAAAAAAAAATATCAATATAAATTATTTTAATCAATAGATTGACACTTATAATATCTATTAATGTATATTGTAAAAACAGGAAACGAGGAACTCTTTTTTTATTTTAATCAGACAGTTTTAAGGAAAATGGAACGCTCAAGTGCTCTTTTGGAATATCATTATTTCGGTAGTTTATATTTGTATACAACGAAAATGATAGCCTTATTTTATGTTTATTTTTAAATTGAAATTAAACTTTGGAGAAATCAATGTTCTGTAAATCTCTTTAAAATTTTCTTAAGCCCACAACCAGCATTCCCCCTCCTTCCACCCCAAAAATCATTTAAGGTATCCGACTACGTTCGGAGCCATGATTTTAAAAAAGCGCATAAATGTATAATTTTCATAATATTTCGTGTCACTTATATTAGAATACATGCATAAAATTGTTTTATGGACATTATGACAAAAAAAAATTATTTAAATACAATATTTTGGCAAAAAATTAACTTAGAATAACCTTTTTTTCCAAATGTTCTCCTTTTGTCAAAAATGCTTCTATTGTATTAATATTTTGCCTGTATATAGTTCAGACCTCTGTACAGAGGCTCAACTACGATTTTTGAAAAATTCACATTATTTTCAGAGTTACAACCAATTGAAATAATTATTGGCGTATTTTCTTAAAATTTCTCCCTTCTGTTTTCGTAAAACATGGATAAACCGACTTTCAAGCTATGCATTTTATAAATTCTAGTTGAACCTCTGTACAGAGGTTTGAGCTGAATACAGGCAAAATATTATTATAACAGAAGCATTTTTCACAAAAGGAGAACATTTGAAAAAAGGTTATTCTAAGTTAATTATTTGCCAAAATATTGTATTTAAATAATTTTTTTGTCAAAATGCCCTTAACACAATTGTATACATGTATTCTAATCTAAGTGACACTAAATATCATGAAAATTATCCATTTATGTGCTTTTTTAAAATCATGGTTCTGAACGTAGTCGGATACCGTAAAATTCTTTGTCATACTAAAGGAGTTATTTCGCATTAGTTTGCTTTAACTCTCTTTAGAATTTCTGTGAAGATATTCTAAATTTTTCAAAAACGAAAACACGGAAAAGAGGAAGATTTTAATTTGCTTTTTCAAAATCACTTGTTTAATTAAATACGATTTAATTGGCTGACCTCGAGCTTGTGAACTAGGTAAACGCATATCTTTATACTTTTATTTGCTCGTTAATGCTGATTTGACAGAATTTCTTTGACCGTGAGCAGGTACCTTTTTCAGAGATGCATTCCAACATTCACGTTTTAGACATCCCGTTGTCCTTTACTGCAGTTCGGGGCACCACGGAAGGTCTGATTAGGCACGCTATATTACCGAACATCAGGGGTGCACCAAGATGAATTTCTTTTCTCGCAGTTGGAGGGGGTAAGGTGAAATAAATGAACGGCGGGATGTAGAAGGTCAGGAGATGGATCGCATGCAGGTCTTTAAAAAAAATGTTTTCCGTATTCTTTGAGATGACTGAGCATTCTGCGAATGCGACCTTACGTCCAAAGTAAAGATTTCCTGTTATTTAAACGTGTCTTAATTCCAATAATCTGAACTTTTTAAGGAATCCGACTACGTTCGGAACCGTGATTTTGCAAAAGTGTATAAATGGATAATATTTATGATATTTAGTGTCACTTAGATTACAAAATGTATATAAAATTGTTTTAAGAATAGTATTACAATAAATAATTATTTTAGTACAATATTTTGAGACAAAAAATGAACAGAGAATGACCCATTTTCAAAGTATTCTCCTTTTGTGAAAAATGCTTCTATTTTAATAATATTTTGCCTGTCTATAGCTCAGACCTCTGTACAGAGGCTCAACAAGAATTTTTGAAATATATATCTTAGAAGTGGGTTTATCCAGATTTTACGGCAACAGAGGAGAGCAATTTTAAGAAAAAAAACGCCGATAATTATTTCAAATGGTGGTAACTCTGAAAATAATGGGAATTTTTCCAAAATCCTAGTTCGGACTCTCTGGTGAAGTCTTTACTTTATATAAGCGAAATATTATTATTTTAGAAGCATTTTTTATAAAAGGAGAACATTTTGAAAAAAGATTATTCTAAGTTAATTTTTTTGCCAAAATATTGTATTAAAATATTTTTTTTTGTCAAAATATGTGTGTCCTTAAGACAATTTTATACATGTATTCTAATCTAAGTGACACTAAACATCATGAAAGTTGTCCATTTATGCGCTTTTTCAAAATCACGGTTCCACACGTAGTCGGATACCTTAAGGCAGTGATCCGCAACCCCCGGTCCGCGGACCGGTGCCGGTCCATGGATCAAATGGAGCCGGGCCGCCTAAAGAACATTTAACTATTGCCATTTTATTTAAAGTGGTGCATTTCTCTCGGATTTCCGCAACTTTCCACGAATATCACTTTATATTCCACATTAAATCACTTTTATTCACTTTTGGTGTAACTATATTTTATTCTGAAGGCATATTTAAATGTAAGTAAATTAAAATTGTTTTATCAAAACAATCTAAAATATAAACAATCATCGTGTCCCACCCTCAGCGGGCCGCGGTAAAATTATCAAACGTTGACCGGTCCGCAGCGTTAAAAAGGTTGCGGATCATTGCCTTAAGGAATCCGACTACCCTAAAATTGCGAATTTCGCCAAAAATTGACAATTTTTTTATAGTTTCATTTTTCAGGCCATCTTATTAACTTTATAAAAAATACAAAGTTTATTATTTTCCATTCACTAGAACAAAAACTACAAGTTTTTTAGTAAAAGCAGATGCCATACTGCCATTAAAACAAGATGTTATATTTTAAAATGCGTTTTACTCGAAATGTGTTTTTTTAAGAAAAGGCTCTAACGGGGACAGTGATTGCTCAAAAAGTTTTGAAAATAATTAACTTAATTTCTTGGGGTATGTTCTGCATAACAGTAGGAGTGTTTTAATCTTCAGATTTATCAATCACTGTTTTATTACAAAATTAAAAGTTCCTAATGTGAAAATAATCACTGTTTTTTTTAATTTTTATAAAAAATATAATATCTCTTATCCTGAAGGTCATTTCAAAAATGAATGGCAAAATAACACATCAAAATAGAAAAATTAAGAATTTGTTCTTAAATTTTTTCTACAGAGTGGGCCCCGTTTAGTAATTTTTTGTACAATTTTTTTTACATTTTAGTAATAATCATTTATTTTCCTCTTCGTAATTTTAGCATATTTTTCTTAAAATGTACTGAATAAATCTACCCCCTTCCCGAAAAAAAAATCCCCGTATCTCCATTTCTTAAAAAAAGTTTTTGCAAGTAGTCGGATACCTTAATTTAAAATTGCATCCAATTATTTTCAGGAAAAGGAACAAAAAAATGCTTCTCTTTCAGAAAGAAAGATATTTATATGCTTTATTTCAAAGTCATAGTTCGTGCAGTTTTGAAACATATACTAATTTATCATTATGAATTTTTAACCTTGTACTTTAAAATACAGGGAACTAGATATGAAACGTATTTAATTTGGAAAAAGAATGATTAAAAAAAGACGAGAAATATTTGTGCGTTACTTTTTTTTTAAATCGTTGAAGTTGCAATGTTATTAACGTTGAAATCCTTTTTGTTACAGAAAAATAATAGCTAATTAGCATGAAAACAAATGAAAAACAATTAAAAAAATCATAATACATTAAACTTTTGAGAACACGAAGAGTTTGTGATTGATGATCATCCAGAAATATAATATTAAAGTCGCGAATAAAGGCCATAAATGATGAAAAACAAATTGAAATGTTTATGATTTATAATTAATTCAAATGTAAAATGTCATACGTAAGTTAAATAAGATTTCACCCCTAAATTCAGAATTTAAGATTTATATATGTTTATAATTGCAGGCTTCGTATCGTTTCTTTAAGAAAAATTCTGTATGTAACTCAACTCATTATTCTACTTCACACAATCGTAAATATAAATTTAATTTCTATTTGATGCACAATCAATTACATATTATCATCTCCGATTTATTTAAATACATTTTGATATACATTTCCTGTATTTCATAATATATTTTTTGGAAGATTAAATAAAAAACAGAAATATGTCGTAATATTATATCTACATCATATGTATACTACCATTTCTGTAAACCACAAACTGGAAATAATCTGTAATTTGTGAAAAATTTCGTAAGCGGAAAACAGGAAAATAACTCAACAGCAAGTCTTTCTTACGGAGAATCTTCAACAATTTGGCATTTATTTATATGCTCACAATAGATGATAAATCTTATTTAGGAACTTCAGCTACTGAACATGGAATAACTAAGGACAGTGCCAGAAAATATTGCAATAAAATTTCTTTTCTTTTTCTATTTCTTCTGTAAATTCTATGTGTATTTATCATTTAGAGGTATTTCTTTGAATGCATTTTCTTGTTTAAATAAAGTATTCAAAATTTCAAACATTTTACAGTTGCACTCAAATTCTCATCGTCAATGTTAACTTTTACTAGTAAGGTTCTTAAGCTCCATTATTCTTAAATTCACACACAATACACGTGCGTCCATGCAAATATATGAATATATATAAGTATGAGCATCTATGTGTGTTACTTTATTGTAAATCTCTTACACTTACAACTCTGATATTTGGTAAAAATTTCCTCTTAACAGTTTTTCTTGGGAATCGATTTTGTATTTCAAAATTAGTTCTTTGATTGTGTGTTGGAACAGTTTTGAATTGGGTTTTTCTTTTTAAGTATGATAATATTTTGGGAGGAATTATGAAAAAAAAGGGATGAGAAATATTATCAGGTTCTTTAAAAAAAATAATTTAGAATGCTTTCTTTAAATTTTTTTGCCTGTGAAGTATTTTTTGATTTACAAAATTACTTAGCTAGTTAAGAAAAGATTTCTTGTAAAAACTACAAAAGAATCAATACGAAGACGGTGCAGACGATGTAACCAAACAAGGTTCTCTCTACCCCTTACGATATACTTGCAGTATTTCTGAAAATTTGTTATTTTATTATTCCATAATATGTTTACATTTTGTTTATCGCATTAATGTATTTTTATTTGATAGTTTTATTTAAAAAAGGTCATAATTAATATATTTAACAATTGTTATTTTCATATCTCAAACAAACTCTTATTCATTGTTAATCTAATAAATATGTTATTTACTATTCATCAAGCTTAAAAATAAAAAATAATTTAATGTTTAGCATTAAAATCAAGTATGTCATTACTCCGACACAAGGTTGTTCATTGTTTTAGGATTCGCAAAGAACGCAAAGATAATATTAGTGAATTTTGTATTACATGTTTAAAAAATAACATATGATTTTTGAATTATTTAGTTATTATTTTGTATAACTTTATATTATTATTACTAAGCCCCAATATAAATATACAAAACCATTTATAAAACGCATTTGGTGGATTTCGATATGATTTAAATATAAATTACTTTCAATTTTCAAAAGTCGTACTAATATATAAAGTAAAATAAAATAACAAAATAATACCATTATTCTATTATTTGTGTTTAAACAGTTTATTGAAAGGTTTATATTACAATTTTGCGTATGGATTCATTTTCTCTTGAACCGATCATAATTACAAAAGTGCAGATTTACAAAATATGACTGTTATGGTTTAGTTTAAAACTCATTCGGAACTTCAAAATTCTGTTTTTCTAACTTGGAAATCTTTAAATAAATTGCTGCAACAAAAAATGCGCTATTAAACATTTAAATCCTTTTTATTTGAAACTCATATTTTGAAAATAAATTTCTCCATACACTAGAGGTATAATTTTCTTATCATAATAAATATTATTACATAACATGTTTTATTTACAACACATCATAAAAAATTCTAACATTATGCAAATAAAATAGTTTTGATTACTATCACTGTTTTGTATTTGTGTTGTGAAATGACGGTATTTCAAAGGTCTATAATATGATTATTATATAAATTCTTTTCCCATGAAATCTATAAAACATTTTACATTATCTCTAAATTGGTATTAGATATCCTTATTTGCAATTGTATTAATGCCATTTGTATAGTAAATCATTTTAATTTTTTTTATCCGCTTACATTTATAAAAGATGGTTATACCTTTAAGCAGTTTCTTTTATTATTATTTATCTGAAAGTTCAATATTCAATAAGTTCTAGATAATTATCTCTAAATTTTCGACATAAGCTGTTTGAACTATTCGCTTCTTTTAGGAGAAAAATTGTAAGTAGAACTAAATACAAACTGCATTTACACATAATTTTTTGCAACCGTATTAAATATATAAGAAGAAAAATGTATTTCGAATAATTATTTTAAACATTTTTTATAAGCTTTCCACATTATTTGTATTTGTTCTCAGTCAAGATTCTGATAAATGTGTGCTACATTACTGAATCAGAATAAATTTCAGACGTGCAAACTTAACTAAATGGCCCTTTTTACATAAAAAGAGACATAATTTGTCTTTTATATTTGTTTTAAGAAATGAAACTTTTGTCCTTTATACTAGTTTTAAGAAGTGAATTTATTGTTTGGGGAAATATTCTTGGATTTTAAGGGATAATTCTGCTCATCTGCATAAAGTATCAAATTCAGAGGAAAATGTGCAAAACTTTATAAATATCACTTCAAAGGCTGTTCGTTATATCTCTTGTTTCCTTTGCTGTGAATTTAAAGATCTTGTGAATTGTTTTGGGAAAGTTGTTAAAATATAAAATTAAAATTGTAACATAACTGAGCCAAAATAGATCTGAAACTTGCAAATTCAACCAAATGGCTCTTTTTATTAAAAAAGAGAGAGAGAAATCTTTTTTGTTTTCTATTAGTTTTAAGAAATGAACTTATTGTTTGAGGAAGTAGTGTTCTTAGATTTCACGGAATAATTCTGGAATAATCCAAATCCAGAGGATAATATCCGAAACTTTACAAGTATCGCTACAGATCTTGTTCAATAAATCTTTTGTTTCCTTTGCCAGTTGTTTTGAGAAAGTTACGCAATGTCTTGTTTCAAAATATAAAATTAAAATTTTAGCTAGATTTCTTGCGAAATATACTAGCTATTTATTTTTTGTTGATGATTATATGTTACATACTCCTGCGAATATACAAAAAAGAGTTGCCACCGAAACGTGATTAATTAAAAAATCTATATTAAAAAAAATTATGATTTTTTAAAAAGTAAAATATTTTTTATTATTTACACCCAAAAATAATTTTAAAAAATCGCAATTAAATTTTTTATTCTTAAAACATTTTACTCCTCATAGTCTAAGGAAAGGTATTTTTTAATTAGCTTCTTGTCGCTAGATCTTTTGCTCGATTTACGTGAAGAAGCATCATACACACACACAGTTCTGTATTTAACCCTTTATAGGGAAATTTTTTCTAGTTATGTTATGCTAAAATATTTTTTTGGAGGATTGAGATTGATTTGTAAAAAGAATTTTATTTGGCTTTTTGTGTAAAATTAGTTTGATTTCTAAGATTATCATTTTTTTTGTGTGTGTGGAAGTATGTTTCCCACCGCCTATTGAGAGTTATTCAAAGGTAGGATATCTTATGCTCAGCATTTCTTTTCTGATATTTGTAAAATACATAGTTTACAAGTACTAATATCCACAAAAGCAAATACGAATTAGATATATTTTGCATTAAAAAAATTTAATAATTAATACATATTTTCACACTTACCATGAAATTTAAAAATAGGAATTAACTAGTAATGGGACATTTCAAGATGCGCAAACGTATTTTGCTCCCTTTTCATGTGTTTTAGTAGAGCACAAACGGCAATGTGTATATGTTGGCATATGGTCAGGGACGCCTTCGAACTATTTAAGGCCCCGGGCAGCTATAAAAAAGGAGACCCTACCTGTACAGCATATAACATGCATTGTCAAATACTCGTTCAAACTAAAATTTGAAGCACATGAATATGCACGAGAGACTCCCAATCTCAAAAACCTAGGCACAAACATGTTTGATAGAAAGGCTAATTTCGACTAAATGAATTGAATGATTGTTTATGGTATTAGGCCTAGGCCTAGGCATGGACAACAGTCATCACATAATAATACAGTCTTACTACTTTCGCCAGTTGACATCCAGTTTGAAATTCTCTGTTTTTCGGAGAATATGTATGGGAATAATATTGGACCATTAAAATTATCCGAATCATGATCTTATTAAGACAGAGTCGAAAACAAAACTAGGACCCCAACGAAAGCGAGGGCTTGGGCCTGGGCCCAGCTGGCCCATTCCTCAAGACATCCCAGCATATAGTCACCAACTTCAGCGAGTCGTACGTTATCTGGAACAGTATTTTTTTTTTTTTTTTTTTTTTTTTGCTCAGGAAACTTACAGGTCGTCCTTTGCTTTTACAACTTGAAAATCCAGAAATCTGTTTATCATGTTAGCCGAAAATTTAATTGGCCTTGGCGTCTCGAATATCTTCTACTTACTTTTCGGAGAATGAAGGCATGAACAATTGGTTAATCAATTAGGAATTATAGGATTCGATGCCACGTCGTCCAATTTCATATCTTTCTCGTTGATCAGAGTGATCAGCACCTCCCATAACCTAATTATATCATAAGTGAGAAAATAGCTTCTCACCAACATTCAAAAATGAATGAAGTTATGAAGAAGTATACTTCCCAAAGGGTTAAATATCAATTTTGCATAAGTAAAATTTTACGAACATCTTACAGTGACATTTTGCGCAAGACCACGTTTAGGCTGTTCTTGAGATTTTTACTGTGCTTTATAATCAAACTGTACAAATAAACTATGGAACAAAAGTAATTGACGAATTCATAGCAACCAGCCTGTTCTTTTTAGGAGACAATATGGCATTTGATAAAAAGAATGCACAATTTCCAGTAAGTGAGTGAGAATTGAAATTTATGGAGCAACAGCCGAATTCGGCTAAACTGCGTCAAACACTTGTTGAAATATTAAAGCACAGTTTCCAGAATTACTTACTAAATATTTTTCAAAGATTTGTGTATTTGGCATAGCATGCCCCATGACGATTTAATACCAATGAAAAAACAAGCTTGGATTGGAAGAAAAGAATACATTTTAGAACTGAACAATAAATAATTTTCATCATCGGTGTCTCATAAGTTTATATTGCTATACTGTGTGTATAAAAGCATTTATTAATTAGATTATAAAATGGGGGCCCAATTCCAAAATTCTACACAACGCTTCAATTTTATCAAAAGTTACTTTCTTTCGCAAAATAGTTGCTTCGTGCAATTTGAGCAAAAGAGGCGAAAGGATGAAAAGTGCTACTTGAAGAAAACGAACGATATAAACCGAAAGTGGTAAGTAACCGCCTTCCAGTTAAAATTCGTTTTCTTATTCCGGACCACGCTTCTTTTACTTGTTCTTCCAACCTCTGTGACGTCACGATCGAAACCAGATGGTCCTTACCTTCATTTATTTTCACTTCAGTAGTCGAGTGCGAGCGACCACAGGTTTCGGTCACAGCGAAAGCCACGAAACCGGTCAAACAAACATTGTCACAAATGGAGGACTTCTCAACACCTGTTAGTGCTGGAAACTTCTAATCTTGGATTTAAAACTGATCAAGAAATTTAAAATGAAAAATTAATAATTCATATTTTGATAAATATATCTTATGAAGGTATGTTCTGCTTTTTTAATATATTTTGTTTTTATTTTCTTTCTATTTTGAATTAGTTCTGAAACATGTTCTATTCACTCAAAATAAATTTATCTTTAATTCCAATTTTGGCAACAAAATGCAAACTAATTCTTCATTCTTTTACCTATAAAAAAGTGTGTATATGTTCCTTTTTTTAAAAAAAGTTTATTTAATTTTTAAAACTAGGTAAAAAAAAATGTGGTGAATGTTTTTTATATTTCTGTATTACTTTTTTTTATTCCAAAAACTGAAACATGTTTTCAAAATATATTCGAATTATTTAGAGAAAACTTTTTGAAGAGAATGATTTTGGAAGCATTTTGTAACATCATCTTACTCAATTGCAATTATCAATTACATAACTGTACTTAAAAAGCGCGGTAAATTTAAATGCATCATATTATTTGGAGTTTCTTTTTTAAAAATCTTTCATCTTTTGGTTTTGAAAACGTGTTATTTATTCTGAATTGGCTTTTATTTTTATTTGACTTTTTTTTTAAAAGTTACATATTTACTCTCATGTTATTTTGAATCTGGCAATTATTCTATTTTTTCGTTCTATCAATGCAACCTTATTTTTGCTCTTGTGTTTCTTACCTTATGAATGATAATTTTGTTGTAATTTTTTTTTAGTATGAGATCAGCAATTCTCACATGTAAATTATAGATTTATTAATAGCATTATCAAGTCAACAGATAAGTGTATTGTATGTTATCTTAAAAATTAAGGGTTTTCTTATCCCACGGTAGATAAAATGGCAATACTCTTTACTTGCACATTAAGAACATATACATGCAAATTTGAAAGAATATCAATAAGGGGGAAAAATAGGTGTTTAGTTAAAAAGAATAAAATACAAAAAAAAATGTGATTAGCTTCAAGAAATGTTGAATTATATTGGAAAATAAGACAAAAAAAAAAAAAGAAACTTAAAATTAATTTAGAGAACAAATATGGTTGTGTGTACTTCTGATAATTTAATTTATGGTGCAAAATATTATGCAACTTTAGGCAAATACTTTACTTTAAATAGCATTTTGCGTATGATCGTGTATATTGCTTCTGTACCTTTTATTTTTAATACCACATATTTCACTCTAAACAAAGACTCAATGTTTTAAAATATTGCATTTTTAATGATTTTTTTTCTTTGATGAATCAATCAACTTTACTTAACAACATTTTATATAAGAACAAGAATTCTGAAAAATTGGTAACATAAGTTGATCTTAATGACCAATATGTTATACGTAATTATAAAATTTTGGGGGATAAATATTGTCAATAATAGAATATTTTCGATAAAATATATTTCATTTAAAAAGAAATATAGGCATGAACTTATGGCAACAGAGGTGCATAAAAAGCATTCAACTATTAATTAACACATATGAGTAAAAAATAATGCTTATAAATTTACCAGTAAAGATTTATATTTAACTACTTTTTTCCTAATTTCTGAAAATCATTTTATACTTGCATATGTCTTGTTTCAAAATATAATATCTATTTTTCGTATTATTTTTTCTAAAGAAACGCATGCTTTAAAACTAAATGGTCTAAAAACAGTAATACTATTTTTATTATGATCATTTTAATTTTCAATGATTTTTTTTATCACAGTTAATTGTGCATGTGTATCAATCATTTGTAAAAAAAATACTGCCTTCATTTTATTCAAGATTTAGCACTTAAACTTAACTTCATTTTAACATATTTTACAAAAAAGTAATATACATTTACTTTACAATCTTTGATTATTTAAATGTTTACCTGACTTTTGAAAAGATTCTGAAAACGTGTTTTCTTCATAAGTTACATTCTTAATAAAATTAAAGTATTCGTATATTCATTAAAATCTAAAATCACTTGGAAATTTAAATAAAAATTATTTGCTGTAAAAAATAAAAAATTGTATGAAATTATATAAAGATATACGCATAAATTATGATGATGAAAATAGATAATACGATTTATGTAGCTTATTACAATATTAATTAATGTAAGAAAAATATTAAACCAAAATTTAGAGTGATATATATGTCATCCTTTGGTGGTATCATGGTACAGTGATACCCCTTAAAATAAAGCTTTGTTCTTATAATATGAATTCTTATTTCCTCTTTTTTACTTTTAAAAATTTTTTTTTGTATTCTGTTCTTAAAATTTGATAATAAAATGTGTTTTCCTTTCATCTTATCAGTTCTTTTGTGCATTTATCAGTTGTTTTATCATTTAACACTGGCATTTCCATGCTTACTTTTAATAACTGTCATATGTATTGAGAGAGAAGAAAACTATATTAAATACATTTCAATCTATTAAAGTTTTAATTTTTAGTACTATAAATTATTGTTAAGATTAAATCAACATGTATTGCTATCTGTTTCTCCAATACGCAATAAACTGTTAAATATATATATATATATATAATAATAGTTAATTTAAATTAATTTTTTAAGTTAAGCATTTAGTAGGCGGAATTGAACTGTTACATATGCATAAGGATGTATCCAAATTTATATATTAATTACTGTATTTGTTAGGTTATTTTATTTCAGTAAATATTGTAGTAATACTCCAAAAAAGTGTGCCTTTTTTCATACGACATTTTTTTATAAAACGTATCAATAATGCATATAATTTTGATAAGCTATTATCTTTGGAGGGACAATCTGACACTTTTACTTTAAACCACTCATATTTAGACTCGAATTTAGGATTAAAACCACCAAATGCATGAATAACTGTCTTATTTATTTCTCATTTTCAACAATGGGATGTCTAGGTCTTAAATATTTCTTTGTGCATTATCATTAAAATGTTTGATGATTTTTTCATTGATATATAATAGTCTATTCTAAATTTTTTTTATTCTTTTTATACATATTTTTAAAGAATGATATCTATATTATTTTCTGATCTTTTCGACAAAAAAAATAGAATCAAAACCTCTAATCTGCTATTTCTATGAATTGCATTCTTTTTTTAAAAAAATAAAAATCTTCTATGTGAAAGTATTGATTGAAAAAGATGATATCTATCCCATCTATAAATGATGTATAATAAACAAAAACTTCTAAAAAGGAAACATCTTTTCGGAACGATTGTTCTTTTTTTCGGAAAAACTCTCCCACGTCAAAAAATGACAAATTTCCAGAGAGGAAACAATTCAGAGGAAATTGATATGGTTCATATCAGTTTCTAGAAACAAATTACACACAAAAAAAAATATCTATAGAAAGCAGTAGAAGCCTTACTAAAGCGTTTGAAACTTTTTGCTTTCATTTTATTTATTTTTTTGTAAAAACTTGTCAAACGTTCACTTATACCAGTTATGGGATTCGCCTTTAAGAAAGTGGCGAAATCTTGAGCTAATAGGTTGAAGATATCTTCTTTTTTTTCCAGTCACGTTTGAAATTGTTCTCACTGAAGAAGATTTGGCCTAATTCCTAAAATTCCAACTCTCACTAAAGGAAGTTTTTTAGACGGATCAAAACAAACGGTGAATTCAGTGCTATAGGTTGCATTTCACCTGTTTCTCAGAATATGAAATTATTATATTTGTCGAATTTTGAGCATTTTAGTTTTATTACTGTTTCAGTAACCTAAAAAGTTGTTATATAAAGAAATATCTATAATTACCTGAGTTATTTTAGAAGTTCTGGAGGAAAAGTGATACAGATGTGTCATATAAATATGTTCTAGAAAGAAACAGCTGTAAACATTCCTGCTAAAATTTTAAACACTATGCATAAAAAATAAAAATGAAAAAGGTCTGGATGTGACAAATGTGTTTTAAGAGCAGCTGAGAGTTGCATTTTGATATGCTTCATTTTTTTTTTAATTTTTCAAACACTTATGTAAAAATTTCAAAAATATTTTGAAATTATATCTGAAATTTGTCAGAATCAACCAATTAAATGAGCTTAAGTAAATTTTTGAGATCAATCAATCATTTTTTTGAAAAAAAATATTGAAACTGGAAAAGAAGAAAATGTTATGATTTGATGAAATGGAGAAAATATGAGAAAAAGGTTCAACATCATATATATGTTTATTTTATCCGAATGGGGGAAGAAGAGGCATTTTGAATACATCCTTTATGTTTTTGAAAACCGTTAGACATTATTTGTCTACTAAACTGAACTTAATCTGGGTAATATTTATTGATTATTACATTACCTTTCTAGAGTTAATTTTAAAATCTACTAAAATATTTCATGGTGATTTTTCATTTCTGTAATTCACGATGCGTAGAAACTAAACATATTATTTAAACTGTAAACTTCGTGAATAAAAATAAATTTTCAGATTTTTTTTTCGAATGTTTTTAATTTCTGAATTTTTTTTCCTACATGATATATCAATTAATTCTATCGAATTATTAGTTATTCGATATACAGCATATTTTTGCTGATATTAAATAAATTAAAACTTCCTTGATAGCCTGTAAACAGCAATATTCTAAAATTTGTATGAAATACACGATGAGATAATAAAACATCTAAATTAGTATGTAAGGTAAACTTCTAAGCAAGAGAGATATGTTTAAAAATTTACTTTAAAATTTAACTTTTTAAAACTTTATAGTAATTAGTGGAATGATATGAAATAAATCACAAAATACTTTAAAATTTTGATTTAATTTATAGTCTTTGAATATATATTGGTAAAAAATAAGTAAAAATTAAATCCTTTTGAATACACATCGTTATGAACAGTTTATATCGTTTACTTATCAGTTTATTTCTGAATTGATAATTATTGGATCAATATAAGTATTTATACTTGGATACTTAAAACATTATTACAAAAAAATCTAATTGAGTGCCATTAAACCTATAACGAAGAGGTTTAGAAGTTTTTAAACAAAATCTTACATAAAATTGTGTACTCTTGACTCTTTGACAGACTTTTAAAGTATTTAGCTGCGGTTTGCGTAAAATTCTTTTTTTTTTCTTTTCTTAAGGGCATATTTTACTAAATAAGTAATAGATTTTAAAAGAAAGGCAAAATTTATTCAACTTTCTTCAAATTACATTATATACATACATACATACAAATTACGTCATATACATATAAAAAGAGAGGGAGAAATACAATAACAGAGAGAGCCTACGCTCTCTAGTTCAGTTTAATTGAATCTGTAAGCCAGCGTTTCTCAAACTATGGGGTGCGCTGCCCTAGGGGTATGATAACCCTACAGGGGGGGGGGGAGCAAGTATTGCAAAAAGTCGAGAACAAAAAACTATTTAAAACAAATTCTTAATTTACTGAAAGGAAGCAAAACAAAATATATTCTGAAATAATAAAAAATAAAAAACACATTTACGCATATATAATAAAAGCATAAATGTATCAGTACTGCACAATGTATTTCATAACTAAATTTACAGTACTAAGCTAATGAGACAAGTTTAATAATTACAAGTGACCCTATGGGCATGTCATAAAATTACGTTATATACAGAATTTAATGCTTATCTTGATAACTTGTACGATTTATAATTAAAATCGTATTGTAGCTTTAGCTTCAAATTATACTATTATTAAAAACAATACGTTGTTATTGAATGGAGGGGGGGGGGTCGATGAAAATTGGATCGCAAGTATAAAAGTTTGAGAAGCCCTGCTGTAAACTATATTTAAGGTATCCGACTACGTTCGGAACCGTGATTTTGCAAAAACGTATAAATGGATAATATTTATGATATTTAGTGTCACTTAGATTAGAAAATGTATATAAAATTATTTTAAGAATAGTATTATAATAAAAAATTATTCAAGTACAATATTTTGACAAAAAATGAACATAGTATGACCCCTTTTCAAAATATTCTCCTTTTGTGAAAAATGCTTCTATTATAATAATATTTTGCTTGTATATATCTCAGACCTCTGTACAGAGGCTCAACTAGAATTTTTGAAATATATAACTTAGAAGTGGGTTTATCCATGTTTTACGACAACAGAGGGGAGAAATTTTAAGAAAAAAACGCCGATATTTATTTCAATGAGTTGTAACTCTGAAAATAATGTGAATTTTTCAAAAATCATATTTGAGCCTCTGTACAGAGGTTTGAGCTATATACAGTCAAAATATTATTATAATAGGAGCATTTTTCACGAAAGGAGAACATTTTGAAAAAAAAGGTTATTCTAAGTTAATGTTTTACCGAAATATTGTATTTAAATAATTTTTTTTGTCACAATGTCCTTAAAATAATTTTATGCATGTATTCTAATCTAAGTGACACTAAATATCATGAAAATTTTTCATTTATGCGCTTTTTTAATATCGCGGTTCTGAACGTAGTCGGATACCTTAACTTGGAAATTTAATATACATAATATTATATTAGTGTTTGCTTAGTTTCAAAACTATATGCAGATACCGAAAGGTATGTCATGTGAGAAGACTAAATCTTGCAAAAGAGAAAAGAAAAATCAATGTACAAGTTGAGTAAAGTAAAAATTGGATAATTGATATGTATTAACTTATACTAAGTTAGCCTTAACTTGATAGCACAGGTATGATGAGTTTAACTCTTTCGAAATTTCTTTACGCAGCTGTTTCCGTATAAGGCAACATTGTTATTACACACCCGTTAGAAACCACATCCTTCGCTGACCCATTTCAGCCAAATAAGTGACTCAAGAAATTTTTTGACACAGAAAATACTCTCTCTCTCTCCTCTTAACAGGTAGCCGCCGAAGACTGTCCTTGAGAGTTATATTCAAAGACCTAATTGCATGCATCAAAACAGGTCCAACGTCTTTCGAAAAGAGCGAGAGAGAGAAAAAAACCAAATGTTAGGTCCTTTTTCTTACCATTCCCTTCGACTGAATATGTTGAGTTGAGTTACCTTTTTTTATCTTCCCTCCACAGTTACTTCATACCTCGTAATTTGTTACGAGGAGATATAATTTTTTTTTATTCTTACCATACCTCGTCTGAAATTGGTTTTATTTAAATACCTAATTGCGAGACAACACACACACACACCAGGATGCAAATGAGGGATGATTTTCTTTCGCAGGCAGTGGGGTGTAATGGCTCTTCCTTGGTTTAATCATAGGAGTAATTGGAAATTCTGGTCCATGTGACGACATGCCAAATAGCTCTTTTGCATTGTTAATATAATTCATCTTTATTTAGACGACAGCGGATTGCTTTAGTCTTAGTTAAATCTCAAGGATTTTTTTTAAAAAAAATATTTTTATTAAAATTTCTATTATTACGCTGTTTAATTATATCAGTAAGTAGAATAGATGTTTTCTTCCTCATTAATAAATATATCAGTCATATGTAATAGATCATTATTAAAATTATAAGTGTCGGAACATTTCAAAAGTGTCATAATTAGGACTGTAGAATTAAAAAAAAACGGTTTTTCCTAGTAAACAGTCGATCTGTTTCTTGATTACAGTTTATTTCTCTTATTTGAGTAGTGTTTCTCATTTATAGAACATAGGATTTGAAAAGTTCTTGATTGATCATTCAGTAGCTATAAATTCCATTTAAAATCAAGATAATTCAAATGTACATTTTCGTAAAACTTTGAACAATCGATGAAAAAAAAAAGATTATTTAATACGAAAATAAGCCTTATCTTCATCATGAAATGTACCGGAATTAACTCTGAATACTTTTCTTTTGATAAACAATATTTTAATATAACTTAAGTTTCTTTTATTTTACGAATGCGAAACATCTATAATAACATTTTGTGAATATATAGTAGTTTGCGAAAGAAAAAAAATCGAAAAATAATTATTTTAAAGAGGGAAAAAATGTACCATACTTAGTTTTCTACGGATAGGAGGTATGTTTCGAATAATTTGAAAACTTATTTCCTATTTTTTTTAAAATCTTATCAATATTTCTATTCTAATTTGGATGTATAAACATTCTTAGAAAATGTATAGATTATGGGGATTTTAATAGCCTATCATAAAAATTCATTTTCCGAAATTTTCAATACAAAAATGAATTAAGAAATAATTAAAACTAGATTTTGACTATATTTCAGAAACTAATTGCTTTTTTTCTTGAAAATAAATTTACTGAAAATGGCTCTGTATTAAGTATACTGTTTTGCTTTATTATATTCAAAATCTTAAAAATTACTTTTATGATATTTATTACTGGGGTGTTTTTTTTTGTAATTATTTTTAGACCAGAATTTTAATTTTTATTATGTTCTGTGAACTATATAATTATTTTTCCCTATTAAAATATCTATTTGTGAAAGATTTTAAACTTAAAATTTTAAGCAAAAAGTTCATATTTTTTTAAAAATAATTTTGATTTTTTTTCCTTACTTTTTTTATATTTGTGTGATCTTTTACTTGATTCTCACTTTTAAGGTTCTGCAAATGAAAGTATTCGCTTTAGCAAAATAAAAATAAAAAATTTAAAAAATCAGGGTTCTTCCAAAGTTTTAGCATTTTTATAATAATATAACTTTCTACTGTTGTTTAGTATGCGAGATTAAATATAATCCTACTTTCTTATTGCCTATTTATTTTAGGAAAAGGTTAAAGAAACTGTACGGCCCAATTCACCTAATTCAAAAACTTGCAATAAATTTAAAATGTTTTCAGCAGAAAAAAATGGCATTACTTTTCTGGGAAGATTTTATTCTGTACATATTAGCAAATAAACTGTTAACACAATCAATTCTATTTTAGATCATTTATTAATATATTTAAATAACTTTTTAGATCAAATAACATTGATTTATTTTTTTGTAAATTTTATATAAGTTCCTTTTTTATTTTACCTTGTATGTAACGAATTAAACTATTAAAAAAACTGTATTATTTACAGGATCCTAAAACTATTCAGTCAATAAAAACTCCTAAGAAAGCGTATTATTCTGAGCATACATAAGGATAATACATAAAGGCAGTGGCATAATGGTGAATTTCACCCCCCTCCCCTGCAAAGTCAGATTTTGGGCCCCAAGTCCAAATATGTACTTGGCGTCAGTCAGACTTTGGGCCTCCTAGAACACCTGCCACCCCCTCCCCAACACACATGCAACTTGCGGGGGTGTACGTTACGCCACTGCATAAAGAGGTAGAATTAGAATTATACAAGAGAATTCAAATATATATATATATATATATATATATATATATATTGTAATTATATATATATAAGAGAAACATAATCTATCCAAGATAACTTTCTTGTCTCTAAATCCAGCGGGTCATTAGCAGTGATCAGCTTAACAATTCGTACATAATTGTATATTTCTAAATTTTAAAAGTGAATACTTAATTATATTAAACAGCATCCCGTAGTATTTAATTAAGGTAGTAATTACTGAAACTTGCTACCTGAAAGTGATGTATTTTTCGTAAAAATAGTGTTTCTCATTACAAGATTAAATAAAAATTTTAAGACATAGATCGCACTTTTTTTTAAAAAAAAAGTCTGGTCTATTTTTTTTTAAATTCCATTGATATTTTTCCTCAAGTTTGTGTAAGGCATTGCTACTAAGTACACACCGTCATTTTTCTAACAAGAACCATATTTATATCAAAAACTTTACATTTTATAACTGTAACAATTCAAACAATTACATTGTATACTCACGCTGCATAAAATAAGACCGATTTTTTATTTTTATTTAATTTTATTTATGTTTTGTAACTCAGGATCTGAGTTCTACTTTTCTGTCTAACAATTTTTGAATATAAATTGACATAAGCTGTTCAAAATAATCGAAAAAATCCGTAATTTTAAAAAATGTTGATAGTTATGTATACTCAAAGTTTCAAAGGCTATATCATCAAAAAATGCAAGAATTTCCATAACAGGACATTAGATTGACTAAAACCACTATTATCTTTGTTATGAAACATGTGTTAATACATATGAACCCAAAAACCTCCATTTTTTTTTCTTTTTCGACGTGAAATCGCTTTTACTTCTTCAGTTAATAGCATTGTAGTAACATGCTATTATTATAGTTCGCATTTTTTTTATTTTTTTTTTTATGTAGCTTTAAACATCGTTAATAACAGCAGTTCCTTTAGGGTATTGCTTGTAATATCAGCTTTGTAAAGGGCACTGTTATATTTCTTTTTTCTTGTTATTTTTTTTATATTTCATGCTGTTTCTGCTGCAACTTCTGATTATTTGTAATTCTTTTCTCGGTATGACGTTAAGCATCGTGAACACTAAATCCATTTCTTCTTCTTTGTGTTAGTATTGATAGGGCTTTTTTTTTTTTACTTCCAATGCACGCATTCCCTTAAAGTTTATTGTTATCATCCACTGGCATTCCATTTGCCACGTAATTAAGTTCGTTTGATCCGAGGAAAGGACATCCCAGAAAATTAAAAAATATATATATCAAAAGTATGCAGCAAATGAATTTGAAAAAAAAAAAAAAAAAAAAAGAATTAAGATTTTAATTCTTAAAGAATATGTAACCAAAATTTTAATACTTTTTTGTTGTTCTTTGTTTATTGAATCTTCGTTCTACTTCTAAGATGAAAGGAATTTCAAAACATTTAGCTTGTTATCAAGCCAGATGAATCTTCTTGTTTAAGTGCCCGTTGCAATTTATTTTGCAACATGTATTTTCAAAAAACTCTAGTTAAAAAAAAACATATATTTTAAGACAAATTTATCTCATTCATCTTTCTCTTTCATTCTTAAGGCGTCTCAGTGGTGTTAAATTTCTCTAGAGATCTGAAAATATAAACAATTTACAAACAGGTATAATTCTTTTAAATTTAAATTAAATGATTCGATTCCTTTACACATTATTTATAAGAGATTGGGGTGGCCGCAGTAGCCGTGTGGTATAGGTATCGGACCGTGGCTTGACTTGTCATGAGTTCGAGCC